>CM053031.1:18100900-18563259 GCA_028564925.1 Lithobates sylvaticus
TGTACTTGCTATTGACTAGTATGGACGACTAAATACAAAGCTTAAACTAACCATGATCATCGGTGCCCATCAGAAATTAAAAATCGCAGAGGTGATCAATTACCACAAAAGAAAGCTCTATCTGTGGGGAAAAAAATGATAACAATTTCATTTGGGTACAGTGTAGCATGACCGCGCAAATTGTCATTCAAAGTGCATCAGTGCTGAAAATTGGTCTGGATAGGAGGGGGGGTTTAAGTGTGCAGTAAGCAAGTGGTTAAAGGCATTTGCTTGAATAGTAAAACCGTTTGCTTTATTCGGCGCCCCACAGCTTGCCAATGGGGTGTCAAGGAGATATCTGCGCTATTCCACTATCTTCTCTCTTTTTCATTTTTTTTGGCTTTGTGATAATCGTATACACTGGTATGTAAATATCTTATGGTTCAGGAAGACAATTATGGACTTTGCCGGATTTAGTAGTGGGTTTCTCTCTACCCCCCCCCCCCTCCCCCCGGCAGGTGTGGATTGGAGCTCTGCTGTGAATAGAACTCTCTCTGCAGTGAATGGCAGTCTGCTGCAGTGAGATATGGGGGCTGAGAGATGTCGCTCTGCCTGGGGGGGCTCAGCTGGGTCTCTTGTCAGTCACATTCTCCTGCAAAGGAGATGAATACAAAGTCCCGAAGCCCCATCCATCATTGTCTATACATAGTACTGCAGTCACGCACTCAACTCACACCATGAATCCTCATAAAGGAGACTTGTCACACATAAAGGACTCCAAATTCAGCTTTATTGCCGTTGCCAAATACATATTGGCATTGCCAAAGCTATTGAGGAGTATTGGGTTGGAGGTTAAGTCAGGTGTAAACCTCTGAAATTAACAAAGCATATCCTTTTACAGTGTGTACTTGCCTCAATCTAAAGCACTTGGTGTGGTCCCTACCTGCTCTCTCGTCACAAGTCACTTCTGACAAGTTATGCCGACACCACAGAATCCCGGGAGATGACATCCACACCCCACCCCCCCAGCACAGATGGTGATTTAACGGTGTTTAACTATGAAGCGTTATAGAAGGGTGTGTGTGTGTGTTTTTTTTTTTTTGTTTTTTTTTTTTGTTTTTTTTTTTCACCCCCCCCCCATATACTTGAATGAGTTGTGATTTAGGGTTGAGCGAACCCAAACTGTAAAGTTTGGGTTCGTACCAGACTTTTGGGTCCCGAACCCGAACAATTTACTGTATGTTCGAGTTTGGTGTTCGGCAATGTAATGGCGCTTTTTTAAAAAGCTGCAGGGCAGCCAATCAACATTCATTTAACTCATGCGACCTTAGAAGCCATGGCATGGCTGTGATTGGCCAGTGCTGCATGTGACCCAGTCTCTATATAAGCTAGAGGCACATACCCTGTTTCCCCGAAAAAAAGACCTAGCGTGATTGTCGGTGATGGCTGCAATATAAGCCCTACCCCCCCCCCCCCCCCCAAATAATCCCTAGTTAAAGTCCTTGTAGGTCTTATTTTCAGGGTAGGGCTTATTTTCGAGGAAACACTGTAGGGCTTATTTGGGGGGGTAGGGCTTATATTGCAGCCATCACCGACAATCATGCTAGGTCTTATTTTCAGGGAAACAGGGTAGCACAGCATGTCACTCTGCTTTAGGTAGGGAAAGGTTGCTGCCGCTGCTTTGAGGGAGAGAATTAGATAGGAGTCCTGATTCAGAAATCAAATTACTCAGCGATCTACCTTGATTTTCTTGTGTGGGTGCAGTGCACAATCTTTTTACACTGCCCTGAGCCCAGTGCCAGAGAAAAGATAACTTTTATCCGTCTGTTTGTTAGGTTGGCGTCGGCGGGCATTTATGCAAGCTCAGTGCACCAGCACTGCATATGTTACTGTGAGATACACCCTTTACATACTGTCCAGTGTATTCTGCTATTCTAAAAACGCCCATTTAGGGCCAAAAAAAAATATTTTGCAGTGTTTCCTGCATATCTGTAGGTGTGAGATACACACTTTAGATAGTGTTCTTCTATTCAAAAAATATATAATTTAGGGCAAATTTTTTTATTTTTTTTTTGAAGAGCGTATTCTGCATATCTGTACGTGTGACATACACCCTTTAGATACAGTTGCTCTATTCTGCTATTCTAAAAACACCCATTTAGGGCAGATAAAAATATTTTACAGTGTTTCCTGCATATCTGTAACCTCCTACTCCATATGGACCTCGTCCTCCTAGGTCAAGATTATTATTTTAAATTTTTTTTTTTAATTTCAAAGTATTTTATTTTGTATCGCAAGAATAAGTTTTTTTTCTGTTTTTGCTGTGCGGTTGATTCCCAGGTATTTAATGGAAGAGGTACTCCATTAGAAATTTAATATAGGCTTTAGGATTTGAATAAAGAGCTCGGATCAGGCCCATAAACTTGTCGCCAAAGCCCCAACATTCAAGGATTGTAAAGATGTATGGCCAGGAGACAATCGAAGGCCTTTTGAAGGCTTTTTAAGTCGCTATTGATGAGGGAGATGGGTCTATAATTGACTTCTTCCGGGTTTTTATCCGGTTTCGGTTTTACTGCAATGTAGGCTGTGTTTAGGTGAGAAAATTTTTTGTCAAATGTGGAGTCAGCGTGGTGGTAAATGTCTTGTAATAGGGGTTAGGGAGACCATCAGGGCCTGGAGCAGAACCTGATTTGAGGTTCTTAATGACTTCCTGTACCTCTTCTTCTGAGAAGGGGGCCTCCAGCATATTATTTTTAATTTTTATGTATTTTATGTTTATATTAAGTTATTTCCCTATCCACATTTGTTTGCAGATCACTTGCCATGCTCTTAACAACATTTGCAGCCCTCTAGCCCTTTTCATTACTTTTTTTTTAGAGCCATTTTAGTCCTCAAAAGTACGGGTCCCCATTGACTTCAATGGGGTTTGGGTTCTGGGTCAAGTTCGGGTCCCGAACTCTAACTTTTTTGCGAAGTTCGGCCGAACCCGTCGAACACTAACATCCAGGTGTCCGCTCAACTGTAGTTGTGATGTTCCGCACTACAGTAGCGAGTGAACCAGCGTGGTCACTGGATATGTTAAATTTGTGGCTTGGTGATGGTTGCGGGGAGGTTTAAGCACAGCTCTACAAATAATCCCCTCCCATTGCTGTCCGTGTAAATGAGGCCTAAATGATCCCTGTACTTCGTGCCCGCGCCTTGCGGTTGCCCGTCCTTGTCGCCCGCGCCTTGTCTCAGTCCCCCCTGTCCTTGGCGCCCGCGCCTTGTCTCAGTCCCCCCCCGTCCTTGGTCCTTGTCGCCCGTGCCTTGTCTCAGTCCCCCCCCCTCCTTGGCGCCCGCGCCTTGTCGGTTCCCCCCCCCGTCCTTGGCGCCCGTGCCTTGTCGGTTCCCCCCCGTCCTTGGCGCCCGTGCCTTGTCGGTTCCCCCCCCCGTCCTTGGCGCCCGTGCCTTGTCGGTTCCCCCCCCCGTCCTTGGCGCCCGTGCCTTGTCGGTTCCCCCCCCCCCCCGGTCCTTGGCGCCCGTGCCTTGTCGGTTCCCCCCCCGTCCTTGGCGCCCGTGCCTTGTCGGTTCCCCCCCCCGTCCTTGGCGCCCGTGCCTTGTCGGTTCCCCCCCCGTCCTTGGCGCCCGTGCCTTGTCGGTTCCCCCCCCGTCCTTGGCGCCCGTGCCTTGTCGGTTCCCCCCCCGTCCTTGGCGCCCGTGCCTTGTCGGTTCCCCCCCCGTCCTTGGCGCCCGTGCCTTGTCGGTTCCCCCCCCGTCCTTGGCGCCCGTGCCTTGTCGGTTCCCCCCCGTCCTTGGCGCCCGTGCCTTGTCGGTTCCCCCGTCCTTGGCGCCCGCGCCTTGTCGGTTCCCCCGTCCTTGGCGCCCGCGCCTTGTCGGTTCCCCCCCGTCCTTGGCGCCCGCGCCTTGTCGGTTCCCCCCATTCTTGTCAAATGTCTAGCAAACCAATCCTGTTTGCCCATAACTAACAGAGAAAAAGGCTTTAACTACTATATATAAAAAAAAAAACAACTTTGTAATTCACTCCAAGTAGTTCTTTTAAACCTCACCATTAAATGAATTGAGGCTTTTGATAGTCGGCAGATAATTAAATAAAAAGCATCATCAGACTCCATTTATATGTCTATGAAATCCCCGGTGTGTTTGTGCTTCTTGCTCCAAAAGCAAGTTTAATTTCCTGTGACTGCTCCAATCCGGCTCTCCTCTTTATATTCCTGGCACGGCCGGGCTGTCTGGTCCCCATAAAGCAATGTGATGACTCCGGGTTCATGTGAGGTGGATCTGAGCTAATGCCAGCCGGTGTGTATGGTGAGCCGGTATCTCCGGGTGTTATTACTCCAAGAACCGGTGATGGATGCCCAGCCATAGCAGCTTAAAGGGAAACTCCACTTTCCTGGGGAAAAACAAATGTCAGGTAGCAATTATGCAGCCAGGAGTGATTTTTTTTATTTTTTTTTGTTAGGGGGCGTGGGGGGTTAGACCATATATGCTAGGTGGGTGCTTTGTTTTGGGTTAGAGAGGACTTGTGCTAGAAGGACGGGGGCACATTTTCCCATCCCGGCTCCCTCCCTCCACCACCCTGATCCCATCCCGGCTCCCTCCCTCCCTTCCACCACCCTGATCCCATCCTGGCACCAGGTGATTCCAACCCTAGTGACGCCCAGGGGCGTAACTATAGGGGGTGCAGCAGTCGCGAGCGCAACCGGGCCCTGTGCTGCAAGGGGCCCATGCCGCCCCTTCTACATATGGCCGGTGGCAGCATAGGCGGTTAGGGAGCGGGCGCACGGGTGGCTGGAGGTGACTAGCAGAGCTCCATGCTCGACTACCGCACTGGATGCTCTTTAGTTGTGCATTCCCCACACAACCTGTGTCCTCTGCTGCTCCTCCGGGTCCCCCTCTCCTGCTCCATGCAGTGCTGCTCAGTCCAGTGTCTGTCCTCCCCAGCCAGAGTCCCGCCCCCTGAGTCCGGCTCACACTGTACTGCATGCTTCTCCCGGGCAAACAAACTTTAAGCACACATATGCAGTGCAGCCCTATGAGGGCCGGCTCCCCAAAGGACACCGCAGGCTTGTGTGCCAGCACCCCCCCCCTCCTCCCCGTCATACACAGATGTTGACAGTCTTTCTGGGAGATATGTCCCCTAAGGACAAGGACCCCATCTCCTCTGGGGACATGGCCCACTTCTCCCCAGAGGACAGGGTCCCAATTTCCCTTTCCCTTCTTCCTCTTTGTCTCAAAGGTGTAACATCATAGGTCTGTTTAGACCTCTGATATCTCACCAAAGTCCCCCAACGGGACTCCTAAAAAATTGTAAAAAATAATAAAAAAAAACTGCTGATACCAGTGGTGGAACTACAGGGCTCACAAGTCGTACCTGTGACCGAGCCCTGGAGTTCCACCACCGGACTCGGAGGGAAGGGCCTCAGCTGGGGTTCAGGGGGGGCCCTTCATGGTTTCTTGCACCGGGGCCCTGAAGGTTCTAGTTACGCCACTGGTGACGCCACTGTATGTAAAGCACAGTGATTGTGTCACTGCTACTTTTACAAGGTAATGGCTAGATTTACAAAGACATTGGTGCACACAAAGTGGAATAATATATCTTTTGTGTGTTTTGAGGAATATATTTAAGTTTTTTTTTTTTATTTTTTTTTTTTTTTTTTTTTTTTTTTAATGCCTGAAGTCCGCCTTATCATATACTGCTTGGTTATCTTATCTAACTAAATTGAATTCTGTCTGTCATGGTTTATAGTATTTTCTTGTATTTAGTATAACATTTGGAATAATGTACATTCTGTCTGTCTGGGATGGCGACATTCATTTCACCTGTAAATCTCCTGCAATAGATGTGTGAAGTGGAGCGTGCGATCTGAACAGATCCGCCATTCATTCCGGTCAGAGGAACCTTAATTTGCTTTCAAAGAATTGACGGGAAGTGGATGAGCTGTGCGAGGAGAGATGGCGGATCGTTATCCGGTCCTATTACAGCAATGAGTTCTCACTGCAGTCTCCTCTTCCCAGGAGGCGTTGAATTGTCTGCCCACAAAAAAAATGACCCCCCACCCTCTTGTGCAGACTACCCTCATTAACCCCCCCCCATCATGTCCAGGACTACGCTCAATACCCCCCCCCCCATCATGTCCAGGACTACGCTCAATACCCCCCCCCCCCATCATGTCCAGGACTACGCTCAATACCCCCCCCCCCCCCCCCATCATGTCCAGGACTACGCTCAATACCCCCCCCCCCATCATGTCCAGGACTACGCTCAATACCCCCCCCCATCATGTCCAGGACTATGCTCAATACCCGCCCCCCCCCCATCATGTCCAGGACTATGCTCAATACCCGCCCCCCCCCCCCCCCATCATGTCCAGGACTATGCTCAGCAACCCCCCCTCCTCCTGTCCAGACAACTATGCTCAGCAACCCCCCCTCCTCCTGTCCAGACGACTATGCTTGGCAACCCCCCCTCCTCCTGTCCAGACGACTATGCTTGGCAACCCCCCCTCCTCCTGTCCAGACGACTATGCTTGGCAACCCCCCCTACTGTCCTGTCCAGACGACTATGCTTGGCACCCCCCCCCCCCCCCTCCTCCTGTCCAGACGACTATGCTTGGCAACCCCCCCCTCCTCCTGTCCAGACGACTATCCTCAGCAACCCCCCCTCCTCCTCCTGTCCAGACTATGCTCAGCAAGCCCCCCCCTCCTCCTCCTGTCCAGACAACTATGCTCAGCAACCCCACTCCTCCTGTCCAGACGACTATGCTCAGCAACCCCCCCTCCTCCTGTCCAGACGACTATGCTCAGCAACCCCCCCCCCTCCTCCTCCTCCTCCTGTCCAGACGACTATGCTTAGCAACCCCCCCCTCCTCCTGTCCAGACTATGCTCAGCAACCCCCCCCTCCTCCTCCTGTCCAGACAACTATGCTCAGCAACCCCACTCCTCCTGTCCAGACGACTATGCTCAGCAACCCCCCCCCCCCCTATCCTCCTCCCCCCCCTCCTCCTCCTGTCCAGACCAGACTATGCTCAGCAACCCCCCCCCCCCCTCCTCCTCCTGTTCAGACTATGCTCAGCAACCCCCCCCCCACTCCTCCTCCTGTCCAGACTATGCTCAGCAACCCCCCCCCCCCCCCCTCCTGTCCAGACTATGCTCAGCATCCCCCCCTCCTGTCCAGACTATGCTCAACACCCACAAGCATTTTCCCAAATCCCAGTGCATCTTCCAAGGGACTCAACAGGCTCTTCTCACCAGCCTTTTCCCTGGCTCTCTAGGAAGGCTCCCCCTCCCCCCCCCCCCCCGGGTCTCCCCTTGGCACAGCTTCCTCCATGACCAGGCACGACCGCTTTAGGACCACTTCAGCACACATTGGGGCCTAACAGCAGAACTCCATTTACCAGCACCTCCCTAGGTTTCAGGCCAGGATATAAGAAATAACACATGGCCTGTCCCAAATATTTTATATCCTCCCCCCAGCATGCACCAGTAACCTCCTCAACCTCCTACTGGATTTGCTGAAGGAAATATAAATATTCATAACTTCCAACCTGCAAGTTCCCCTACTAGCACAAATCCCCCCCCCCCCAAAAAAAAAAGGAATTTCCTCTTTTACCATTTTACTTTTATAGCACAAATATTCACCCCCCCCCCCCCAACACAAATTCCACAAATCAGCACATAGCACACCTCTCCAAATGCCCTCCTAGAACATTTTTTTTATTTTATTTATTTATTTTACTTCCTGCTGCTCCCCAAATTCCCCTTCTTAACACAAATCACCCCCCCCTCCCCCCAATATCCGCAATATCCTTGTGGTATCCTTGTGGTGCACATGATGCCACAGTGCCCAGGGCAGCCGTCCCTCCTGCCCACAGCCCACCCTTAAAACTAATCTGAGAACTCGAGCCACCTTTTGTCCTAAAAATAAATAAAAAGTACATTATTAAAAGTAATATAATAAAGCATTGCAGCTACTCATTTTGATAATTTCTTATTTCTTCATTTATAGATGACTCCCGGTGTTCCCTTCCCCCATCCATGGAGTAGTGGGCGTTTTGTGGGTCCCGTTAAAGTCTACAACATGCAGGGCGAGGTGATTATCAGCAATGATGGGATCGAGGAGCCCCCTCTGAAAGTGAATAAGAGCGCCCCCCACAGCCCTCTGAGGGACACCCTGCGGAGAGCTGCCGCTGCAGCGGCGGGGGAGACCACTATGGAACGGAAGAAGAAGAAGAAAAAGGAGCCTCGCCCGGAGTCTATCATCGTCTACCGGTCTGACAATGAGAGGATGGTGGAGGACGAGCCAGCCAATCAGGAAGGAGGGGATAGAAGCCTAGAAGAAGGCTCAAGGTTTCTGGGGACGCCGATGAGCGATGGTGTGTAGCTTTTGAATTCTAATGTTACCAAATCACTTGGTTTGACAAGTCATGTGCCAGGTTCTAGAGCTTAGCCAAGCAAAACATGTTTCCCCATAGCAAATATACACGATATTGTCAAAAGTATTGTGACGCCTGCCTGGACATGCACATGAACTTTAATGGCATCCCAGTCTTAGTTCGTAGGGTTCAATATACTCAGCAGGGCAATAATTCTCGGCAAGATCTGAACAAATGAATGGGGTGGGCAACTACATGGCAAATGAGGTTTAATGTAGAAAATGTAAAATAATGCATTTGGGTGGCAAAATTTATGAATGCACATGGGGGGTACACGGGTGAGCAGAGAGGGGGTTTGTGGGGCGGGGGGGTACACAGGTGAGCATAGAGGGGGTTTGCGGGGGGGGGGGGGTTTGGGGGGGTACACAGGTGAGCAGAGAGGGGGTTTGGGGGGGGGGGGGGGTACACAGGTGAGCAGAGAGGGGGTTTGGGGGGGGGGTACACAGGTGAGCAGAGAGGGGGGTTTGGGGGGGGGGGGGTACACAGGTGAGCAGAGAGGGGGTTTGGGGGGGGGTACACAGGTGAGCAGAGAGGGGGTTTGGGGGGGGTACACAGGTAAGCAGAGAGGGGGTTTGGGGGGGGGGGGGGTACACAGGTGAGCAGAGAGGGGGTTTGGGGGGGGGTACACAGGTGAGCAGAGAGGGGGTTTGGGGGGGGGGGTACACAGGTGAGCAGAGAGGGGGTTTGGGGGGGGGTACACAGGTGAGCAGAGAGGGGGTTTGGGGGGGGGGTACACAGGTGAGCAGAGAGGGGGTTTGGGGGGGGGGTACACAGGTGAGCAGAGAGGGGGTTTGGGGGGGGGGTACACAGGTGAGCAGAGAGGGGGTTTGGGGGGGTACACAGGTGAGCAGAGAGGGGGTTTGGGGGGGGGGGGTACACAGGTGAGCAGAGAGGGGGTTTGGGGGGGGGGGTACACAGGTGAGCAGAGAGGGGGTTTGGGGGGGGGGGTACACAGGTGAGCAGAGAGGGGGTTTGGGGGGGGGGGTACACAGGTGAGCAGAGAGGGGGTTTGGGGGGGTACACAGGTGAGCAGAGAGGGGGTTTGGGGGGTACACAGGTGAGCAGAGAGGGGGTTTGGGGGGGTACACAGGTGAGCAGAGAGGGGGTTTGGGGGGGGGGGTACACAGGTGAGCAGAGAGGGGGTTTGGGGGGTACACAGGTGAGCAGAGAGGGGGTTTGGGGGGGGGTACACAGGTGAGCAGAGAGGGGGTTTGGGGGGGGGGGGTACACAGGTGAGCAGAGAGGGGGTTTGGGGGGGGTACACAGGTGAGCAGAGAGGGGGTTTGGGGGGGGGGTACACAGGTGAGCAGAGAGGGGGTTTGGGGGGCGTACACAGGTGAGCAGAGAGGGGGTTTGGGGGGGGGTACACAGGTGAGCAGAGAGGGGGTTTGGGGGGGTACACAGGTGAGCAGAGAGGGGGTTTGGGGGGGGGGTACACAGGTGAGCAGAGAGGGGGTTTGGGGGGGTACACAGGTGAGCAGAGAGGGGGTTTGGGGGGGGGGTACACAGGTGAGCAGAGAGGGGGTTTGGGGGGGGGGTACACAGGTGAGCAGAGAGGGGGTTTGGGGGGGGGGGTACACAGGTGAGCAGAGAGGGGGTTTGGGGGGGGGGGTACACAGGTGAGCAGAGAGGGGGTTTGGGGGGCGTACACAGGTGAGCAGAGAGGGGGTTTGGGGGGCGTACACAGGTGAGCAGAGAGGGGGTTTGGGGGGCGTACACAGGTGAGCAGAGAGGGGGTTTGGGGGGGGGGTACACAGGTGAGCAGAGAGGGGGTTTGGGGGGGGTACACATGTGAGCAGAGGGGGTCTGGGGGAGGTACACATGTGAGCAGAGGGGGTTTGGGGGAGGTACACATGTGAGCAGAGGGGGTTTGGGGGAGGTACACAGGTGAGCAGAGAGGGGGTTTGGGGGAGGTACACAGGTGAGCAGAGAGGGGGTTTGGGGGGGGGGGTTACACAGGTGAGCAGAGAGGGGGTTTGGGGGGGTACACAGGTGAGCAGAGGGGGTGTGTTTTTTTTTTTTTTTGTACAGAGGGGGGGGGGGGGGTTAGTTTGGGTACAGAGATCAGCAGGGGGATTGGGGTGCAGAGATTAAATTCTGTAGCCTATTAATTTGAATGGGCTGAAATCACACTGGAACATTGAGAAAGTAGTGCATACACTACTTTTAAAAAAACACGCCACACCAAGCCACGGTACTGTGTAATTTGGTGCCTTCAAACACACTGAATTTGCCATCTGCATTTGGGGTGTTGTTAACAATGCATTTGCACCCGCATGCAGATCACAAAGGCGGTGCAAACGGAGTATACCATGTTTTGAGCAGCCCATTTGTGTGCGTGTCGGGAATGCTTGCAATTTTGCATGCGTTCCATGACGCGTAGTATTATTACAGTTACTTGTATAGCACATAAGTATATATTTGTACACTGTACATCAGTGCCTGCCCTCAAGGAGTTTGCAATCTAAGGTCCCCAACTCGTATTTGTACATACTAGTAGTAATGCTGCCCAGTAGTAATGAGGCACACCAGTTAAGGCCTGGTTCACGAGACTGAAAATTATTTTCAAGGGCGCCCTGACTGAAAGGTTGAGGAACACTGCCCTAGAGTTCCACGGGTTGGAATGGTTGGTTTAGATCAATGCAATTTCCTAACCGTGTTCTCTTCTCCAATAGGTGGATGGAGTTGCCATCCTGATAGCCGATATGTGACCTTGACGGGGACCATCACCCGCGGGAAGAAGAAAGGTCAGATGGTGGACATCCATGTAACTTTAACTCAAAAGGAACTGCAAGAACTTGCACGATCCAAGGAGCCGTTACAAGATGAGCCAGCGGAGGGGAAAAAGACGTGTTCGGTCGGACTGGACAGAGGTCCACACGTCCTCCTCTGGAGTATCCTCTGCTTGCCCGTCATATTTATTATCTCCTTCGTCCTTTCCTTTTATTATGGGACCATAACTTGGTATAACATCTTCTTGGTATATAACGAAGAAAGGACTTTCTGGCACAAGATTACTATTTGCCCTTTCTTAATGATTTTTTACCCCATAATCATCGTGGTGATCTCCTCGTCTCTAGCCATCTATACGACGGTGACCCAACTATCCTGGTCCTTTGGAGACTGGTGGCGTTCTGTGCGGGATATGGAGAAGGGTTTTTGCGGCTGGCTTTGTAGCCAACTCGGCCTTGAAGATTGTTCCCCGTACAGTATTGTAGAACTGCTAGATTCGGACAATATTTCTGGAAGCCTCTCGGTGAAAGGTTCCACACAAGGGGTAGAGACTTCTGCTGTCTGATTCAGCTATCTTCATGTTCATAGTTTTTTTTTTTTTTCCCTTAGTTGTTATGGAATACCGATGTGAAAAAGTGGTCTGTGCCATATGGAATTGCGCTGATGATTTGTGGATATGATTACGAGCTTTTTGGTGAATTTGTCACTGGTTTCTGCATGTTTGGATTCCATGTTCGTTTGGTCCATCTGATCGAAGTCACAAACTGCATGGATGTTCTTTTTTTAAAACGCACACCCACACCCACACACAAGCCAAGTCTTATTCTTTAAAAAATGGCAACCTAGTCCTCCATACCCATGTGCATTACTCAACCACCACTCAGTACTTGCAGTTTCAATGTTTGCCTTGACCGGGGTTGCAAATACCAATCCAGGTCACCAACCCTTTGTATAGGGAACTACCTCTTCTGGCTCACACAGCAATGGCAATATTTTTATTTTATATGACAATGTCAACTACTAAGAGTTTTTTTAGTGTAGTAACCCATAGCAAAAAATCGGCCAGTGGTCTCTGGTGATGGACAATATCGATGTACATGGATGGTCCGTATCAATGAACGTTGATCTATGAGTTGTAAGAGGAGCATTTCTGAAGCGGGGTTCCATGAAACCTTGGTGTTCCTCCCAGAGTTTCTTGAGACGAGTGCAGTGACGGATTGATCTCTTGCCTGCACTGACCACCAAAGTAAAAGGGGTCACTGCACTTTTCTCTGTATTATTTGTTTTGTTTCATGACTGGCACTTAAGATAATATTGTGGGGGTTAAGTATATCCCATTCTTTAATTTAAAGCCCAACTCCAGATAGGAGAACTGGTCTTACCTGCTTCCCCATTAGATGGCGCTCCACCACAATCTGGCAGTGGACTGTCCCTTGGCATACTCGCACCCAGAGCCGCGCTATAGATCCTGATGATGGTCTTGATGTCAGGACCCTAGATTGGTGGATTGTGGGGTTGCAGATGCTGCGAGGACCAGTCTAGCCGTGGGGAGGAGCAGAGGATTGGGTAACAGTGGTGGAACTACCAGGGTCACAAAGGGAATGCAGATGCTGTGAGGACCAGTGTAGCTGCAGAAAGGAGCAGAGGATTGGGTAACAGTGGTGGAACTACTAGGGTCTCAAATGGGGTGTAGATGCTGCAAGGACCAGTCTAGCTGCGGAGAGGAGCAGAGGATTGGGTAACAGTGGTGGAACTACCAGGGTTGCAAAGGGAATGCAAATGCCGCAGGGACTAGTTTAGCTGCAGAGAGAAGAAGATTGGGTAACAGTGACAGAACTACCAGGGTCACAAAGAGGATGCAGATGCTGTGAGGATCAGTCTAGCTGCGGGGAGGAGCTGAGGATTGGGTAACAGTGGTGGAACTACCAGGGTACCAGTAGCGGAATTACCAGGGTCGCAAAGGGGATACAGATGCTGCAAGGGTCAGTCTAGCGAGGAGAGAAGCAGAGGATTGGGTAACGGTGGAGGAACTATCAGGGTCGCAGAGGGGGTGCAGATGCTGTGAGGACCTGATGATTGGGTAACCGTGTCGGAACAACCAGGGTTGCAAAAGTCACACTTGCCACTGGACCGTAGCATTACGCTACCTTGCGGGAAAGGGGGGGGCAAGATGGCAGGAGGGGGGCCTGCTGCAGAACATTTGAAAGGGTCCCACTGTGGGATCATATTAAAGGGCCCAGCGCTGGGAGTACATGGCCCTGGGCCCAAAGGGAAGCGCCTCTGTTGGGGGACCCTTCATGGTTTCTTGTCCTGGGGCCCTGATCTGTTGCACCTCTGTTGGGTAAGTAAATCTTTTTTCGCTCCCCCTAGTCATCAACGAGCAATTAATCCTTGCAGTGTGGACACAGCCCCACTGCAAGGGATATTTATTTTATTTGTCTAGATTTGGCCTGGAGATCTGTGCAATTGTCTAATATTCATTTATTTTACCAGCGATGGAAACGTTTGCTGTGCAGCTGGTTCTGCGGTCTAACTCTTTTTTCTTTTTTATTTTTTATTCTTTTTTTTTTTTTGTACAAAACATGTAAAGTAGACTTTATGTATATTATATGCAGCTGAGGCTCTTCTGCCATCCTTTAGCCAGATGTTTTCTCTGTGTTATGTTTTGTTCTTGATGATTATTATTTTTATTTTTTTTTTTTTTATTCCTATGAAATAAATATTATCGTCATTTTCCTCCAGGTAGAGAAGGTTATCTAGATTTTTAAATGTTATACATTTTGGTTTTGGCTTAAGAATTGAAAGCCCCCCCCCCCCCCCCCTTATATTATGGGTTCCTCTGCACAAAGTCCTGGAGGATTGGTCACCTTAGGCAAGCGAAAGAAAAAAAAAAAGGAGTTTAAAGCGGTACTAATTTCAAAAGCAAACATTTTATTATATTGCAGCTTGCCAATTCTTAGATGTGATGGCCGCATTCGTTTTTTTTTCTTTTTTTAGATTTACTTTCTTCTATTTTTCAACTGGAGATCTGGTCACTAAGTCTTTTTAAAAAGTACAAGCTTTCTTGCAGCTTGTGTGACTCTGGCTCAGTTAACTGAGTATAAAGTAGTGTGACTTTCAATGCAACTTTTGGAATATGACTTTGATGCGACTTTTTACACTCTGTGGCATTGAAGTTGTATCAAAATCGGACCAAAGTAGTACAGGAACCTTTTTTTTTTTTTAATTTAATTTTTTTTTTAAAGTCAGACAGACTTGTGTAGTATTAAGACCACTCTCATAGGGAGACATTGAATTCCACATATCATCCGACTTGGAGTCTCACAAGTCTGATCCTAAGTCGCAACAGTGTGAAGTGAGCCTGTGACTTCTATCTGACTTGTGCCCAAAGACTGTAATGGAAGTAGTCTCCAAGTCGTATCCTCAGCTATATTAGTTACATAGTAGGTGAGGTTGAAAAAAGACTCAAGTCCAACCTATGTGTGTGATTATATGTCAGTATTACATTGTATATCCCTGTATGTTACGGTCGTTCAGGTGATTATCTAATAGTTTTTTGAAATTATCGATGCCCCCCGCTGAGACCTCCACCTGTGGAAGGGAAATCCACATCCTTGCCGCTCTTACAGTAAAGAACCCTCTACTCAGTTTAAGGTTAAACCACTTCTCTTCTAATTTTAGTGAATGGCCACGTCTTTTTATAATTCCCTTTCGCGGAAAAGTTTTATCACTATTGTGGGGTCACCAGTACGGTATTTGTACATTGAAATCATATCCCCCTCTCAAGAGTCTCTTCTCCCATAGTGAATAAGTTCAGTGCTCCTAACCTTTCCTCATAACTAATTTCCTCCAGACTCTTTATTAGCTTTGTTGCCCCTCTCTGGACTCTCTCCAGTTCCAGCACATCCTTCCTGAGGACTGGTGCCCAGAACTGGACAGTATACTCCAGGTGTGGCTGGACCAGAGTCTTGTAGAGCAGGAGAATTATCGTTTTATCTCTGGCGTTGATCCCCCCCCCCCCCCCCCCCCCCCCCCCCCCCCCCCCCCCCCCCCCCCCCCCCCCCCCCCCCCCCCCCCCCCCCCCCCCCCCCCCCCCCCCATTTTAATGCATGCCAATATTCTGTTTGCTTTGTTGTATTGCATGCCATTGCTGAGCCCATCATCTACTAGGACCCCCATGTACTTCTTCATCCTACATTCCCCCAGAGGTACTCCCCCCCCCCCCCCCCCCCGCATTCATATTTTTGCCACCCAAATGCATTCTTTTACATTAAACCTCATTTTCCATGTAGTTGCCCACCCCATTCATTTGTTCAGATCTTCTTGTAAGGTCTCCACATCCTGCGGAGAAGTTATTGCCCTGCTTAGCTTAGTATCGTCCACAAATGCCGAGATTCAGCTGTTTATCCCATCCTCCAGGTCGTTTATGGATAAATTAAATAAGATTGGTCCCAGCACAGAACCCTGGGGGACCCTGCTTTCTACACCGGACCATTCTGAGTACTCCCCATTTATCACTATCCTCTGAAATTTCCACTGTAGCCCGTTTTTTTCAATCCATGTACTCAAGCTATGGTTCATGCCAACTTTGTACAGTAAATGTTTATGGGGAACGATATCAAATGCCTTTGCAAAATCCAGATACACCACTTCTACGGGCCTTCCTTTATCTAGATGGCAGCTCACCTCCTCATAGAAGGTTAATAGATTGGTTTGGCAAGAATGATTATTCTTGAATCCATGCTGATTGCTGCTAATGATATTGTTTTCACTACTAAAATCTTGTGTATATAGTCCCTTTTCATCCCCTCCAAGAGCTTGCATACTATTGGTGTTAGGCTAACTGGTCTGTAATTCCCAGGGATGTATCTTGGCCCTTTCTTGAATATTAGTGCTACATTGGCTTTTCTCCAATCAGCTGGTACCATTACAGTCTGTAGACTGTTCGTAAAAAAATTAGTAACAATGGTCTGGCAATTACTTGACTGAATTCCTTAAGGACCCTTGGGTGTAAGCCATCTGGTCCCCGTGTCTTATTAATGTTACGTTTTTCAAGTCTATTTCTAATTCTAACCTCTGTTTAACCATGAGGGTGCTTCCTGTGATGCGTCATGAGGATAAACACTGCAGTTTAGGTTAATGAAGTCCCCCGATTCCCTTGAAGACTGAAAAGAATAATAAATTCAATACCTTCTCCATCCTTGGCAACCAGATTCTCTTCATCATTCTTTATGGGACCAATATGATCTGACCTCCCTTTATTACTATTTATGTACTTAAAGAATTTCTCTTTTTTTTTTTTTGTTTTTTTTTTTACTCTCCTCCGCTATGTGCCTTTTCCGTGTTCTATATTAGCTGCCCTTATTGCACTCTCTTACATTTCTTGTTGCATTCTTTGTAAAGCTGGTGATGATCTTTCAGCCTTGTATTTTTTTGAGGGCCTTTTCCTTTGCTTTTTATATGCATTTTTTTTTTTTACGTGGGAGTTAAGCCACCCAGGACTTTTATTAGCTCTTTTCAATTTATTTCCCATTGGGATGCCCTGGCTAATACCCTTGTTAATATGCTCCATGCTCCAGGTGAGAATGCCATCCAGAAAGAGAAAATTAAAGGGGGGGGAAGCTTCCAACCAAAACCGTGTCAGGACAGGAAGTGAGTGTTAATCTATACAAAGGGGACAGAAAACCACAATTTTAAAACAATGGGGGAAGACGTATATCTTCCCACAATGGTTGATGGCTATCCATGCCTTCCTGTCCCTGTGGCCACCATTCCTACATTTCTTGTTCTGGTGTCAGTGGGATGGGAAATGGAAGGGTCTCCCTAACAGGGGGGGTCACAGACAGGGGAAATTAAAAAATATTTTTTAATCGATTTTAAAAATTTAAGAAAAGTGAAATAAACCTTTTAACCCTTTCACTGCCAGGGCTGTATGTTAAAGAGAACCTGTCACCAAAAAAATCATAACAGGGGACTTTTTGTCCCCTACGTGATAAAGAGAATGAAAGTAAAAAAAAAAAAGTTTAAATTGCAAAAAATGTAATGTACACCCAAGCACATAACCCCCCCCCCCCCTCTCTTTTTTTTTTTAAGGACCCCCACATGTATGCATGTACGAATGTAAATGCATGCGTCCGGAGTGCCTATGCATGAAAAAGTTGATTGCGCTGCACACGTTGCATCTCACCGCATATGCCAAAGTGAGAGCAATATTTCTACCACCAGATCCCCTCTGTAACACTAAACTGATGACCTAACAGGGGGCTTTTAAAATGTCGCCTATAGAAAATATTGGGTACAGGGGGTCCCCGAGTTACGAACTCGTTAGGGACTGCCCGCCTGTACGGAAGTCGGAAATGTTCGTAAGTCGGCCGTGCATGCGCAGACCGACAAATACGGACATTTCCGATGTTCCGTCCAATGCCGCTCTGCGCATGCGCGGCAAATTACGGACATTTCCGAAGTTTGCCGGCATTTTCCGAGGCTCCGTATGGCTGCGCATGCGCAGAACGGCCGGAAGACGGCGAAAAATGGCGGAGGGTCCATGCAGCGCCCCGTTCGTAAGTAGGGGATGTTCGTAGGTCGGGCGCTCGTAAGTCGGGGACCCGCTGTACTGAAGTTTGTCGCCATTTCACAGGTGCATTCAATTTTAAGGTTTGACATGTTGGGTATCTATTTACTCGTGCAACCACCTCCTTTATATTTTTTTTTACAAAAAAATGGATAATTTATTGCATGTCCCCTAAAATTAACTTTAGTATATTATTTTTTACTGAAATGTTTGCGCTTCCTAGACCTTCGCGGTAATAGCGTGTGATATAAAAGAATAAATTGTAATTGCCACTATTTTATTCTCTAGAGCAGGGGTCTCCAGACTTTCTAAACAAAGGGCCAGTTTACTGTCCTTCAGACTTTAGAGGGGCTGCATCGGGAGTATAAAATGTCCCAGCATCAGTGGGAATAAACAATCCCCCATTATTGGTGTCAGTGGGAGGAATAGTGCCCCTTTGGTGTCGTCAGGAGGAATTGTGCCCCATGATTGGTGTCGTCAGGAGGAATTGTGTACCATTAGTAGTGTCAATGGGCCCCATTGTTGGTGTCATTGGGAGTAATTGTGCCCCATTGTTGGTTTCACTGGGCGGAATTGTGACCCACCATTGGTGTCGTTGGGCGAAATTGTGCCCCATGATTGGTGTCGTCGGAAGGAATTGTGTCCCATCAGTATTGTCAATGGGTGGAATTGTGCCCCATCACTGGAGTCAATGGAGCCATTGTTGGTGCCATTGGGAGAAACTGTACCCCATTGGTGTCATTGGAAGAACTGTACCCCCATTGTTTGGTGTCATTGGTAGGAAATATGTGCTCCATCATTGGTGTTGGTAAATAAAATGGCATCCTACGGGCTGGATAAAAGCAAGCAAAAGGCCAAAGTTTGAAGACCACTGCTCTAAGATATCTGCTTTCAGAAAAGATGTCTTTGGGGGTTTATGCAATCTTCAGGCCTAAAATGTATTTTTTAAACGTGTGGGGAAAAAAAAAAACCCTGCAAAAATTACTCTGGCAGCAAAAGGGGTTAAAGCCGACCTTGCAGTAGAAAGGTTCACCGAATATAAATGATGGCATTAAAGTTTAAAAAGTAAAAAAAAGCTGTAAGGAAAAAGTAAGTTAATATACTCCCTTTATCCCATCCCCCCCGCCTTCCATGCTGCAGTGTGTGTGACGTTATGATCCTTCCAACAAGAGCCCAGAGAATGCGGAGTACCTCAAATCTAGAAAGATGGCGCTACACCACATTGCAAGAGTGAGCTCTCTCCAGATTTGGGATGCGTAGCCTTCTTTTGGGATCTTGCCATAAGAAACGTGTTGTTGTGCTTGCATTGGGGCTGTGGCTGGCAGTCAGGAGTAAGGTAAGTATATTTAGTTTTTTTTTTTCCTACAGTGTTTTTTTTATTTTTATTTTTTTAAAGCTATGTATTGTGGGAGAGGGAGCTTTACTATATTAAGCCAACATTTGCACTTGCTTATCCAAGTGGAGTAAAAGACAATCTCAATGTCCTTTCTCCTGCAGGGTGGAGCAGTCCTCTCCAACCTCCTGTCAGAAGGAGCAGCGGCCGACAGCAGCAGCAGCAGCAGCAGCAGCAGCAGCAGCAGCAGCAGCTGCTGCTGGAGGGAGGATTTGGCTCCCCCCTCCAGCCTGCATTGGGTAGAAAAGAGCCTCAGAGCTGCCCTGCCAAGGAAAGAGGGCGGATTGTGTCCTTCTTCTCTTCCTGTCATGTGACTTAATGGGAGAAAGGAAGGAGACACTGTACTGATTTCCCAGCATGTGGGGGGGGGGGCAACAACTTAGAGGTATGGGAGGGGGACTCTATTGGGGACACCTTGTTTAAAGAGGGATTCTACTGGGGAATTTTTTTTATGAGTTTTTTTTTTTGTTTTGTGGGGGGGGGGGGTTGTTTCAAACAGTATGCCACCCCCCCCCCCCCTGTTGGTTGGTTGGTAGGTAGATAGCACTTATACCATCACCAGCGGCTTCCCCTGCTGCGCGGTGGCGTCCTCCCATTCTCCTGGTCATCACGGCAACTGCTTCTGTTTCTTCCCTCCTCTGCGGCAAATCTGGAGTCTTCTCTTTTTGAGCAATCGGAAAACGGGTCTCACACTCGCTTCTGATTGGCCGGATTGAGGATCAGTGTTTCAACATTGACCATGAATAGGGGGTGGCCATGGATAGATTCATGCTTTGCATGAATCTATTTATTCTGCATTTAGGGGGTGGTGAGGAGCGATGGGGCGGTGCCCCTAATGGATGGGCCACCACTGAGGGGGACTCTATTGGGGACATCTTCTGCAAAGGGTGACTCTCTATTAGACACCTGGTGTAAAGGGGGACTCTATTGGGGACACCTTCAGCAAAGGGGGACTCTATTGGGGACACCTTCAGCAAAGGGGGACTCTACTGGGGACACATTCCTGCAAAGGAGGGACTCTACTGGGACACCTGATTCAAAGGAGGATGTAACCTGGCGGGGAAGGGCAAAATTGGTTATCCTTTCCCTGGGCACTGGATGACCTTGTCCCTGCACTGGCTGAGCACGCTCCATTTTGTGTGAGAGCAGTGGCCTGACTCTTATAAGTGCTACCAGCCCAGGGCATGTCAATCCTTGATGCTGCACTTGGCAATCGAAAAAAAAAAAAAATAGCCTCACATTTGTCAAGGTATACATATAACTATAATGCAGTAATAAATCCAAGTGGTTTCTCCTGGGCTTTCATCATCATCTAGGGCAGGGATAGGCAATATTGGCACACTAGCTGTGGTGTGAAACAACCAATCCCATCACGCCTCTGTCTCTGGGAGTCATGCCTGTGGCTGACAAAATCTTGCAAAGCCTCGTGGGACTTGTAGTTCCACAAACACTGGAGTGACAAGGATGCCTACCCCCGACCTATGGGTTTAGTGTCAGTTGCTTTTTTGTACCCAAAGTCGCCACATCTGGCCCATTCCAGACGGTCACACAGAAATCTCGTAAGATCTCGCTTTACAGCCGATGTCGTCAGCGCTGTGAAGTGGTTGCAATGGATACTCGCAACTGTCAGTAATGTTGGTTGTCGCACCGCATAGCCCGTGAAATGACATTGATCGCTCCTGTTTTTTTCATTGTTCATCCACACGCCATTGCTGAAACACAAATGATGTATTTTGCACTTTTGAAAATGGGGAATGCAATACAAAAAAAAATGTAGCACGATAATCGCCGGTATTATGTGATGTTACAATGACTCGCTGCTCTTTTGTGTGAGGTCATTCAGGGTGAAGTAATAAAAACAGGTCAAATTGTTGTGTGTCATATTGTGTGTGTCTGTTCATAAAGATGGGCGTTTATACAATTCAATCAAGGTCATCGGGGCTGCTTGTAAAAAAGGATCCTGTCTGAAAGATCGAGGGGGCCCTACTGACCTCTTATCGGGGCTTTATTTTTTCTTAGAAAATAGGTGCAGGTACTAGGTACTTTGGGGCGGCACAGTGGTGTAGTGGTTAGCACTCTCACCTAGCAGTAAGAAGGGTCGCTGGTTCGAATCCCAACCACGACACTTCCTGCCTGGAGTTTGCATGTTCTCCCTGTGCCTGCGTGGGTTTCCTCCGGGTACTCTGGTTTCCTCCCACAATCCAAAGACATGCAGGTAGGTTAATTGGCTTCTGTCCAAAAATTGGCCCTAGTATATGAATGGGGACCTTAGATTGTGGGCTCCTTGAGGGTAGGGACTGATGTGAGTGTGCAATGTACAGGGATGGGGACAATTGTAGACACTCACTCAGGTTGAACTGGATGGACTGGTGTCTTTATTCAACCTTACTAACTATGAAATTATGAAACTATGAAACTAGACATGTGCGATCGTACGAATCCGAAGGACGAATTTTTACGAATTCTGTACGAAATACGAAATTTCGTTTACGAATTTCGGATCCAAATTATCCGAATCCAAACTACCAAATGATGAATTTTAACTAATATGAAAGAAATTATAGCGGATATAACGAATTATTCGAATGAATTCGAGATTCAGTATAACGAATATCGACACTCTACGAATAATAACGAATTATCCGAAAACGTATTAACGTTACATAACACAAGTCTATTGTCTATTGTTCACTAATCACTCAGAGGAAGTACGAAATACGAAATTTTGTATTTGTAAATGAAATTTCGTATTTCGTACTTCCTCTGAGTGATTGGTGAACAATAGACTTGTGTTATGTAACGTTAATAAGTTTTCGGATAATTCGTTATTTTTCGTAGAGTGTCGATATTCGTAACGATTCGTACGAAATTCGTATTTCGTACGAATCCGAATTAAATTTCGTACACGAATTACGATATTTTTTTTTTTATATGGAACGAAACAAAACAAATTTTTTGACGGCTCCCATGTCTAGCAGGAACTTCCTAGAAATGTGCAATTCGTTTAGTTCCCAATTCGTTTTTTAACTAATTCCGACAAATTAGTTAATTACGGAATTTTCAAATTTCTGATTTTTTTTTTTTCTAAATTTGGGAAATTTGAAAATAAAAATGAAAATCTAAAAACTCAAAAGAACGAAAAATCTGAAATGACTAACTAATAACTATTAAATTATAGGTATTGGAATTTCCTTTCAAATTTGGCTGTTCCTGAAACGTAACGAATTCCGCATCTAAACAAATTGAATGTAACAAATTCATTAATAATAACTTTTTTTATTATTTATTAATTTGTTCTGTTCCATTCGTTTAGCTGTGGAATTCGTAACTTTGGATAAATTTGTATTAGTTACGTTTACGAACACCCAAATTTAAAAGGAAATTCCAATACCTATAATTTTAAAATGAATAATAATTTTTTTTTATTATTTATTAATTTGTTCCGTTCCATTCGTTTTTAGATGCGGCGTTTGTTATTTCAGATCATTTTTAACTTCAGATAAATTTTTATTCATTACGTTCACTTAAAGTGGGGTGCCCCTTAAAAAAAAAAAGGCATTATTACTGTGGGCACCTGGCTGTGGCTTCACAGCCGCGCATCCTCTGCGCATGCGTGAGCGGCGCTGTGCGCCGTGATTGGCCGCGCATTCATCTAGGACCTGTCACGTGTCCCAGATGACTGACAGGAGGGAGGGAGCCCCACTTTAACAGACAAATTTGAGAGGAAATTCCAATAATTATAATTTAATAGGAACGTAACGAATGAATAAATAATAACTTTTTATTTATTAACCTTGTTCTGTTCCATTAATTTAGGCATTCGTTATTTCAGATAATTTGTATTCATTACGTTCACTAACAGACAAATTTTGAAAGGAAATTCCAATACCTATAATTTAATAGTTATTATTAGTTTAGTTATTATTTCAAATTTTCGGATTTTCTTTATTTTTGGTTTTTTGAATTTCTGGATGTTCTAATTTTCGAATTCCGAATTTCTGAATATTTGGAATACGAAAATTCAGATTTCTAAATATACCTCCAAAAAAAAACACGAATGAAACGAAAAGGAACAACTTTTTCGGCAGTGCACATCTCTAGTACTCATCCCTTCCTGAGTCACCCCTAGTCTCTGTCCCCCTACCTCCGAGCAGCATCCCTTAGTTCCACCTCCCAGCACTGTCCCTTTTTAGAGAATACAGAACCAAGTATAATTTTGTGGTGCTAAATAATTGGTATGGAATTTGTTAATGATGATGATGATAATAGAAAAGGAGTGAAAGAGATCCCCTGCAACCAGTAACAATAGATCCCCCAGCAACAATAGACCGTGAGCAACAAAATACCCCCCACAGTAACAATCCACTTCAGCAACAATAGACCCACCCCAGCAACAATAGGTTTCCCAGCAGCCAGCATCAATAGACCCTTACCACCTCTTGCCATTTCATATACTCAGCACACCCCAGCACAACTTGCTACAGGATTACATATACTCAGCATACCCCAGCACAACTTGTTATTACATATACTTAGTGCTAGAGGTAGTGAAGCTGCGTTCCCACTGAAAAATAAAAAGCCCTGCCTCCTATGAATGTTGGTTCACTTCTCTCCCCCAGCTGCCCCTCTGGTGTCCATGTATTTTGCTCAGATGTACTTCCCTGCCCTCTACTGGTTGATTTGCAGAACTGCATACTCTGTTCCTGTGCCATCAAAGTTTATGAACTGCATCATTCACCTAGCCAATACTCTTTCTGCTTGCTGTGTCAACACCTGTAGACCTGGAACTTTCCATTCCTTAATATCGAGGCTTTGACTGTGGCCTGTGTGATGATAATGAGGACCATAATTCTTTCTATGTAGCTACCCAGATAGCAAGTGGTTACACAAATGTATGGGAAGATACCAAAATGGAATGCATGTGGTGTTTTCCTGAAAATAATCCCAGGTCTTATATTCATTTTGACAACAAAAGACACAGTAGGGCTTATTTTCAGGGTAGGTCTTATCATGTAATGTGCGGTCTTTTCTCCCCCTCTCCCTCCCTGCCTGTCAGGAATCCCCAGTGGAACCAAGTTAGAATCCACTCTATTACAGTATTATATAATGTAAACTGTGTATGTTTCTGTAATCGAATTGTGCCAAATACCTTGTTATAGTGCCTCTGGGTGCTTCCATGACACCGCCGAAGCTCTCTTCCCCGCTACGAGCACTGTGGGGCGGGGGGAGCAGATCCCCCGCTAACAGCTGGGAGAAGAGGAGGAGAGCAACGGGAGGTCAGCTGAGCGCCGCCATACCGAAGGTATTTGGCACAATTGGAATACAGAAACATACACAGTTTACATTATATACTGCTGTAATAGAGTGGATTCTAGCGTTTTACAAGCACTTTAAACTAGGGCTTTTTTTCGGGGAAGGGCTTGTATTGTAGCCATTCCCGAAAATCACAGTAGGTCTTATTTTTGGGGAAACATGGTAGGAAGATACGTTGGGATGGGACGGCCTTCTGAACCTTATAACCATAACAGGTTTGTTTTGTGTCTAATAAGACACGTTAGACCTTCTAGAAGAAGGATGCATCCAATTTATATCATATTTGGTCTCTGACAAACCATCATTTAATTCTGAGCAATAATATGTTGATTGCCAGATTGTGAAACCTTGTCAGATGGAAGTCATGATGTATTTTGAACAGTTGATAGTAAGGCCTGGTTCACAGTGGTGCGACATGCGCTCCCATTAAAGCGGAGCAAGTCGCGCCCCCATAAAGCGGAGTTCCAGGCTTAATTGAAAGTAGGCCTTAGGGCTCTTTCACACGGTGGTCCGTTTCTGCAGACGGAGGAAAACCCTATTTTTCCATCCGTCTGCAGAGTGGATCTGCAGAGTGGATCGGATGACGACGGACTCTACGGTCCGTCATCACCCGATCTACCATAGGGGAGAGCGGCGCTCTGACAGGTCCGTCCCTGCACAGAGTGCAGAGACGGACCTGTCATCTTCCTGCTCAGCGGAGATCGCTCCGGCGATCCCCGCTGAGCAAGCGGATATCCACGGGGCGGATCTGCACTGATCTGCCCCAGTTGAAAGAGCCCTAAATCAATCGAGCACCCCACCCCCCTTGTTTTCAGAAATTTTTATTGTTTTGGTTTGGTGCTGTTTTTTTATCTTTTATTTTTTTTTTTTCCTGCAGGACTTTCATCCTAGCGTTGGCTGAAACAGCTGACCAGAGTGTTTGTTTTTTGTGGCGGGGGGGGGGTTTGAGGGCAGTCCCCGTGTCCGAAAACTATAGCGCTGTACTAACATTGGATTGTTAGTACAGCGCCTCTGATCTGAACTGTCAGTTTTTTTTCGCTCAGCCCACTGGGTTGAAAAAAAAATAAATAAATAACTAGTAGTGTGTATGAGGCTTTAGACTAAATCTACCCTAAAGTACAGGGTACTCCAGGGTAGATTTAGTCTAAAGTCTCATACATACTACTATTTTTTATTTTATTTTTTTTCGTACATCACTGCCAGTAAAAAAAGAAAATCAATGTTTTATTAACCCTCTGTAGTCCTTTATTGGTGGTTTTGCACTGTGAACAGACTTGAATGGTCTTTTTTGTAATGCTGGAGATTTATTAAATCCTTTATTCAATAAAAAAAAAAAATAAAAAAAAAAAAACGATCTTATATCCCTTGCAAAGGGATGAAATAAGGTTCACATGAAAATCAGATAAAAAAAGTTTAAAAACAAAAAAAGCAAGAGAATTACGAGAGCTGATGACACAAGAAGCTTCCCTGGATAACCTGTGATGACAGCGCTGGGGGAGGGGACTTTTCCATAGGGCCCAGAAGTGGAAACCCAGTAAAGGGTTCAACTTAACCCCCCCCCCCCCCGCAACACCCCAATCACGGATCTGTCTTGAGGAGGTTCTGGGTGAGTGCGGCTCCTGCAGCAGCTGTTCAGTTATTCCTGTGAAGTGTTTGTGGCGGAGGGTGGTGCAGCTATTCCGAGATACAACCACAAATACACAAGTCATCAGGGCGCAGCGCTGTCCTCATCGTCTGGATATTCCCCTCCTGGTATAAAAATGTATCCATTCCAATAATAACTTTTTTTGGGCTAAAATAATCTTTCAGTATACAGGGAACTAATGGTCGAAGGTTATTCAGGGATCATGTGACTGGTGCCCCGGTGGCACAAGGTTCTAGTCCCGTCAGTGGAAGTTTAATTACGGCACTGAGGCTGAATTTTTAGATCTTCAGAGTAACAAAATATTGTATAAATCCCAGTGGCGGCCAGTGGAATTTTTGTTTTCATGGGGGGCGGCAAACAGTATGCCCCCTCCCCCCCCCGGCTCGGTCAGTAGCACTTACCCCATCATCGGCGGATTCTACTGCTCTCCACAGGTCATCACGGCAGTGGTGGCGGCTTCCGCTTCCTCCCTCCTCCTCGACGGCCAATCGGGAGTCTTCTCTTTTTGGCCAGTCTCGCACCCGCTTTTGATTGGCTGGATTGAGGATCAGTGTTTCAACAGCGAATATTCATTCGCTGTTGTAACACACCTGGGTGGGATCAGAGCGCATTCTCTGCGACACCGAGCCCACCCTATTTTGAAGCCTATTGGAGCCTCTGGCTTTAATCAAGTGCTTCAAAAAAAAAAAAACCCTGGCTGCTGTAATTTATGTGCCCGGCGTCCTGAAAGGGGGCGGACGCATGAATAGGGGGGCTATGCATGAATCTATCCATTGCATATTGGGGGTGGCGTGGAGAGAGGGGGCAGCGCCCGGATGCCCCTAATGGACGGGCCGCCACTGACAAATTTCTTCATCGTGTGTATTCTTCCTGAATCTTCATGTGCTTTGTGTATTTCTTGCAGATCTGTGCAGTAATCAAGTGTGAGTCTTTCTGTAATAAAGACCGCTCACTGCTGCTCGCTCTCCTTGTGCAGGGTGACTGGTCTTGTCTCCGCCCCCCTCCTGTTTTATGTAGGAAGCCTGTAGTGGGTGGATCCTGCTGGGCCTCTCCCACAGCTCTGCTTTCTCTCTCTTCTTGTGCAGGGGGACTGGTCTTGTCTCTGCCCCTCCCCTCCTGTAGTTTAGCTGCTGACTTTAAATAAACAGACACTTACCTGTTCCGCGGTCCAGCGATGTGGCCGCACGGAGCCCTGTTCGTCTCCCTCTCCTCTGTGCATCCATTGGAACTGTGGGTACCCGGCTGTCCCGCTGCGCTCTCCAGTACACAGGCAATCTTCTGGGACCTGACACGTATCCCAGATTGCCGAGAGGGAGGGACCGCTTAGAGGAGAGGAGGAGTCGCCTAGGCGGTCCGTGGGCGGAAGGAGGAAGTGGGACAGGAAGTCCCTCTCTAAAGTAGTCACCCACTCCCCCCCCCCCCCAAAAAAAAAGACATGCGAAATGTGGCATGTAAGGGGGGGGAGGAGTGCTTAAAGCGGAAGTTGCACTTTTGGGTGGAACACCGCTTTAACAACCGAGTCATCAGCTGTCAGCGGGGTTCCCTACTGACAGCTGATTGTAAAATAATTGCCGGCATGCACTAGACTGTGATGTCACAAGGGGGCAGGGCCACCAGGTGACATTGCCAGGTGGCCCTGCCCCTTACTTATTCGAGAACTGTCAGCCAGAGGAGCTGGCAGTCAGCCGTTAGCCTTTGTTGAGTGTGAGCTTTTTTTTTTTAGGGTGCAGCAGGAATAATGTTGGATCTACATCTGGAGACATTATTTTTTGATTTTTAATAAAGGAATTGTCAAAAACTGTCTTTGTGTTTTTTCTTCTATGTGACACTTTTTTTTTGGTGAATGCGTAGGGGCTACTATGTACCCCCACTCATTCACATGGGGGAGGGGGGGCAGGATCTACGAATCCTCTTGTTAAAGACAAGACCCCCACAGCCCAGGGTTGTGGGGAAGAGGCCCTTGTCCCCATGTTGAGGGCACGCGGCCTGGCATGGTTCAGTAGGGGTGGGCGCTCGTTTCTGAAAAACGAAAAATTAACAACAAAGCGCATAAGTGTGAACATAGGGTAAATTCAAATTAACCACTTGCCGAATGCCCGCGTGGTTTGCGGGCGGTAGTATGGCACTCCTATGCAAATCGCCGTAGCTGCGTGACTACCCCACTGGCTACCCGCGATTGCTCCAGAGAAGGACAGAATGAAGATCTGTCAATGTAAACAGACAGATCTCCGTTCTGTCAGGGGAGTAGAGACAGATCGTCTGCTCCTAGTACTTAGGAGCAGCAATCGGTCTCCTCCCCCAGTCATTCCCATCCCCCCCACAGTTGGGAACACACTTAACCCCTTGATCGCCCCTAGTGTTAACTCCTTCCCTGTCAGTGACATTTACACAGTAATCAGTGGCTATCTTTAGCTCTGATCGCTGTATAAATGTCACCGGTCCCAAAATAGTGTCAAAAGTGTCCGATCTGTCCACCGCAATCGCGAGAAAAATCGCAGATCACTGCCATTACTAGTAAAAAATTTGCCATAAATATATCCCCTATTTTGTAGACGCTATAACTTTTGCGCAAACCAATCAATATACGCTTATTGCAATTTTTTTTTATTACCAAAAATATGTAGAAGAATACATATTGGCCTAAACTGATAAAGACATTTTTTTTTTTTAATTCTCGCTCTTTTTTTGTTTATAGCACAAAAGTATAGTAAAGTGTCCCACATGTTCCAGTCCCAATAAAAATCGCAGATCACTGCCATTACTAGTAAAAAAAAATAGTAATAAAAATGCCATAAATCTATCCCTTTTTGTAGACGCTGTAACTTATTGCAATTTTTTTTTTCAGTTTTTTATATATTTTTGGGGGATATTTGCTACATTACAAAAAGAATACAAAAAAAATATTATTTGTTTTTTTTCAAAATTGACGCTAAAAAAAAAGAAAAATTGACGAAAAAATAAAAACCACAGAGGTGATCAAATACCACCATAAGGCTCTATTTGTGGGGAAAAAAGGACGTAAATTTTGTTTGGGTACAACATCGCAGGACCGCGCAATTGTCGGTTAAAGCGACGCAGTGCCGAATCGCAAAAAGTGGCCTAGTCAGGAAGGGGTGTAAAACCTTCTGGGGCTGAAGTGGTTAATACAAACTTCACAGCACATATGTCACAGGAAGAGAATAACATAAAATTTGCCCTTTAGATGAATTTGACATTTTTTTCCGGACACTACAGGGGGACACTGCACCCCACCCCCACCTGTGTATTGTCCTCCTATACATCCCACGCAGCAAATACAACTTTCCATTTCCAGGAGCTAAATCCGCCGGAGCTGGAAGTAGGTCAGAGCCCCATTCGCCGCGGCTGTCACTGCGATTAGGATTACTGTAATCACACAGGCGCGAGGTGCGGAGCCGGGGAGAAATCATCGAGCGCATCCCGCTAGCCTGGCACGCAGCCCTCCGCCGCGTCTGGAAATGGAAGCATCGTCCTTTATTCATAACCCGTGGCGTCCACCACCAGGGGTCACCGGAGCCCAGCCATGTTAGGATTTCTACACGAGGATGACCTGAGCCAGATTTAGGGATTTAATTTTTATGGTGATTGGTCCAGAGATGACAACATAAGGGGCGGGGTCACATGGCGACAAAGCAAAGGTAGATACGGCCGCTGAATTGTTAAAGGGGAGGGGATTCGGAAGCGATTTCTGAATGCACAGCATAAAAAGAAGCGGATGTGGGAAGCTGTGCAATGAAGAGATACAAAGTATCATTTCTAGGATCCTAAGACAAAAACATAATATAACAGATACTGAGAATTACACCTGACATACAGGACAAGAGAAGTGGTACTGTGCAGAGTCCATACATACAGAATAAGAACAGATACCGAGAATTACACCCAACATACAGGACAAGAGAAGTGGTACTGTGCAGAGTCCATACATACAGATACCGAGAATTGCACCCAGCATACAGGACAAGAGAAGTAGTACTGTGCAGAGTCCATACATACAGAATAAGAACAGATACTGAGAATTACACCCGGCATACAGGACAAGAGAAGTGGTACTGTGCAGAGTCCATACATACAGAATAAGAACAGATACCGAGAATTACACCCAGAATTCAGGACAAGAGAAGTAGTACTGTGCAGAGTCCATACATACAGAATAAGAACAGATACCGAGAATTACACCCGACATACAGGACAAGAGAAGTAGTACTGTGCAGAGTCCATACATACAGAATAAGAACAGATACCGAGAATTACACCCGACATACAGGACAAGAGAAGTAGTACTGTGCAGAGTCCATACATACAGAATAAGAACAGATACCTAGAATTACACCCAGAATTCAGGACAAGAGAAGTGGTACTGTGCAGAGTCCATACATACAGAATAAGAACAGATACCGAGAATTACACCCATAATTCAGGACAAGAGAAGTGGTACTGTGCAGAGTCCATTCATACAGAATAAGAACAGATACTGAGAATTACACCCAGAATTCAGGACAAGAGAAGTAGTACTGTGCAGAGTTCATATATACAGAATAAGAACAGATACCGAGAATTACACCCGACATACAGGACAAGAGAAGTAGTACTGTGCAGAGTCCATACATACAGAATAAGAACAGATACTGAGAATTACACCCAGAATTCAGGACAAGAGAAGTAGTACTGTGCAGAGTCCATACATACAGAATAAGAACAGATACCGAGAATTACACCCGACATACAGGACAAGAGAAGTAGTACTGTGCAGAGTCCATACATACAGAATAAGAACAGATACCGAAAATTACACCCAGAATTCAGGACAAGAGAAGTGGTACTGTGCAGAGTCCATACATACAGAATAAGAACAGATACCGAGAATTACACCGACATACAGGACAAGAGAAGTAGTACTGTGCAGAGTCTATACATACAGAATAAGAACAGATACCGAGAATTACACCCGGCATACAGGACAAGAGAAGTAGTACTGTGCAGAGTCCATACATACAGAATAAGAACAGATACTGAGAATTACACCCAACATACAGGACAAGAGAAGTGGTACTGTGCAGAGTCAATATATACAGAATAAGAACAGATACTGAGAATTACACCCAGAATTCAGGACAAGAGAAGTGGTACTGTGCATTGAATGTAAGGTCCTGTAATATGTCTAAGCTCTGGGGGGGGGGGGGGGGCTTAGTGAAACGCGTTGGATTCCAGACAGGTTGCCACTCCATCCATTTACTGCAGCAGGGCACCATAGATGTGTGACTTCCAGGGGCCACCGTTTCTTTCTTGAACCTTTGCAGGAGTCGGGACGGGCTCCATCCCCTGTCAGCACTCTAGTAGCAGCTGCGGATGCACATAAGTCTACATACCCCCCTCCTGAGCGGCACACACACTTTTATCACATCGAGTGATTGCAGAGCAGTCCACACACACAGCCGGTTATATCAGAGGGAAGAACCAGCAAGAAATAAAACAAATACATACAATGTATATCTAGGAGTGTGGACGGCGCCCCCCGGTGTTCACTCATCACATCCTATTAGTGTCTGTTTAGTCGATAATTTTTTTTTGCAGCGATCGATGAGTCATTTTAGTGAAATTAAATGTTCTGCAAAAACTCATCTATTTATACATTACTTATTTTTTTACACACAAGATTCTCACATTTTTCTAACTTAATGCAATTGGAAAAACGTGTGAATCCCGGGAGAAAGTTGTGTGAAATCCTTTATTAATAGACCATTTCACCAGCTGCTTAGGTGACATTTTTTGAACCCCCCCAAAAAAAAAAAAATCGACTTTGATCTTTTTAAAGCGGTATTAAATCCAAAACCCAAAACATAATATATTGCAGAGTACCAATCATTAGATGTGACGGCTGCATTCTTTTTCTTTTTTTTAGGCTTTCTTTACTTTTTTTTCCACCAGGAGATCCTGCCAGTAAGTCAGTTGTTTTTCAGCAGAACAAGCTCTCTTGCAGATGTAGAAAATAGAGTGCTGAGACAAACCATTTATCGCTGACAGGTGCTTACAACGATGAGTTTTATTTATTTATGTAAAACCTTTATCCCTAAAGAAAAACAAATGCTTGCTGTCACTGCTGGTGGCTGCATTAGTTTTCTTTTTTACTCTCCCCCCCCTTCTGTTTTCACCTGGTGATCTGGCCAGTAACACACCTCCTGTATTAGAGTGCCCCCTCACTCTGGAGGAAGGAGCACAGGGGGCGCCTTTGGTCACCGTGGGGGACACAGCTCACCCTTTATAATCAGCTACCATTTGTTTTTCCTTTTTGGATAAAGGGTTTTATGTGGACAAATAAAAGATGATAATTAGAATCACTCCTGCTACTCCTAAGTTTTTACCGCGATTTTGCTGAGATTTCAAGGAATGCCTGTGTAAGTGGCATCAAAATCGGACCAAAGTAGTGCAGGGACTACTTTGAAGATGTACTAATATGAATGGCTGTCATTGGAAATCATGGGGAATGACTTGTCATGCTACTTTGCAGTCCCAAATCGCTGGACAAGTCATATAAGTGTGAAAGTGGCCTTCATCTGATTTCTAATTTGCTGCATTTGTAAATTCCAAAAGCCAATATAAAGGAATAGTAGTGGTTTAAAAAAAAGCACTTGTGGGTTTAGGACCCTTTCACACTTATACGACTTGTCCCACGATTTGGGACTGCAAAGTAGCATGACAAGTCATTCCCCATGATTTCCAATGACAGCCATTCATATTAATACGACTTCAAAGTAGTCCCTGCACTACTTTGTTCCAATTTTGATGCCACTTACACAGGCATTTCTTGAAATTGGGGCAAAATCGCATTGAAATTGCGCGACTTTGAAGTCGCACAAGTGTGAAAAGGGCCTTAACCAGACTTGTTCTTTTGTACAATTCTCCTTTAAGGGGGCGTGGTAAAGGGTGTGTCTTATGCCTGTATACTTTTGCTGATGGGTGTCCCCAGGGGTCAAGTCCTGGGGAAAAAAGTGTGGGAAATCCCACCCAAGATCCACTCGCCCACCAAAATACGATAATTCTCTGAATAATCAGCATTCATTCAATTGTGCTTCCATGCAAATGTGAACATCATGTTCTGATCTTTATTGGGGAATGTTATTTTGTATATAGAGTGTTTATGTGGTGAGTTTACACTTTTCGTTGAACAGAGTTTGGATAACACAGGGTTAAACGGAAAGGTCATAAATGAATTGCACATTATCTGGACAGAATGCTTGGGGAGATAGTGATGTGTTCCTGCTTAGGAGATGTATGTTAGCTTGGGGGGGGGGGGGGGCTGCAAACTCTGCAGGGCTCCAACACACACTCGCTGCTATTCCAACCCTTCACATATTTCCACATAAACTTCCCTCCTGGCATTAAACTTTGCCAGGTATTGTGCTCAGCTTACCACCCCAAACTGATCTTCCTCCCTCAGCTCACCTCTCTCCCTGCATGTCCTGTGAGCAGAATAGCTGTGCTCCTCCTCTGGGTTCTCTCATTATATGGCACTGAAGATAGAGGAGGGGGGGATTCAGCAGGACACACAGAGCAAGTATGCAGGAGACTGGGGGGGGGGGGGATAAGGAGACAGAAAATCAGGAGGAGCGCATCACGAGAGGTCTGACTAAATACAATCTCTTAGCAGCAGGGACCTGATCTACCGGTCAGCTAGCTGTGATTGACAGGTAGATCGAAGCAGAAGCTGTCATGGGGCCCCCTACTGGCAATGCCTGAATGGTCAGGTGTGCGGCACTTACTATTGCGGGCTGTGTCGGCATCTGCTGGTGTAGCACCTGCCACACAGCTTGCATACTTCAAAGTCTTGCAGGACACGGCTGCTAACAGGAACTGAGTTCCTGTTGTGGAAAAAGTACAGGAACTCCGTTCCCATGTGTTCCCGCAGGACTTGAGCCCTGGGTGTCCCCTCATTCCCATCTCAAAAAGTTGGGAGGTATATGCTGTAGCCATCATTCGGTTAGATCACGGTCGGTAAGTGGTCAAAAAGGACACGGTGTATGGAAGTGGTTAAGAAGGGGGCGTGTCCTATGCCTGCATACTTTTGATAATAGGTGTCCTTCATTCCCATTTCAGAAAGTTGGGAGGAATGCAGATTTTGTATTCCCATACTTTTGCTGTGCGTACATAAAGAGTCTCCTTGCAGTCTTTTTTTTTTTTTACTTTTTCACTTCATTTGGGCTTTTATGGCCATGGCTTTGCAATGGGACATGAGCTCTCACAGGTGTGATTGTTCTTTGGCCTTGTAATGTATCACATGCAATCTCTATGGGGGAGTCAGACTATGAAATACGATCGCTGGCGATCGTCGTCTGGTCTGGAAATGTCCAGGGGGGGTTTCCTGTGCTCTGTACAGACACGCAGCAGGCCGGGCCGCACAATGCTCTCCCTGTGCAGGACAGTCTTCTCGGGGTGAAGGCGCTATTATGCTGTGAATAGTCCTCCCTCTGTGCCGGCAGCCAGAAGAGGAATTCTTTATTCAGAGAAAGGTCCGATGATCTGATCACCCGCCAATGTGAACTGCGGACAATCGCACAGCTGCTTGCGTGAAACCCCCAACAAAACATGATGATGGAAGAGCAGACGTCGATCCGCCGCCAACTCTACAGGCCGGGCGATGGAGGGAGGAGGACTGAGATACAATATCACTGACAAACTTTTTGTACCATGTCCTAATAAAGTTATTGGCTGCCCATTATTTCCAGGGAGGGATAGTCTCTGCTGTTAGTAGGCCGAGCCTGGAAATGTCTCTGATTTTGGAGATCTGTCCTTGGAATTGTCTCATGGCGGCCAATACACGCTTTGATTTTTTTTTAAATCCAAGCAATCTACTGTTTGATCAAAACGGTTGAATCCATACCTCCCAACTTTTTGAGATGGGAATGAGGGACACCTATCAGCAAAAGCAGGCATAGGACACACCCCTTGCCACGCCCCCTTAAAGGGGAATTGTACAAAAAAACAAGATTGGTTAAACCAACAAGTGCTTTTCATACAACTACTATTCCTTTATATTGGCTTTTTGAATTTACAAATGCAGCAATTTAGAAATCAGATGAAAGGTTTAGTGATGGAAAACACTTTTTAAAAGAGAAAAAACGAAAAATTGAATACTCACCTTTCCGTAATTTTCCTTTCCTGGTGCCTACCCATGGCAGCATACCAATGGTTGATGGCCCCGCCCCGATCAACCCACAGGACCACGTAACTCTATAAAAAAAAAGAGTTACTCCCCTCTAGATATGCGCACAACAAAAAAAATTTGTTTATTTTCGTTTTGTTTTTTTAGTTTCCATTGATTCGTAAATTCGTAAGTCGGTGTTCGTATTCGTAACGATTCGTATTTTCGTAAGAGTTATTTTTTCGTTGATTCGTTTTTCCGTGAGTTTAATTTTCGTTTATTCGAAATTCGGACGCATTCGTATTTATTCGTACTTTCGTAACATTCGTAATCGGAGCATAATTCATAATTTTATGTAATGTGTATGCTATTATTACATTTTAAGAGACACGGAAATTACAAATCGAAAAAAAAAAAGTTACAAATGTACGAATTTTTTCGTTCAATCCATTCGAAGCACGTTAAGCAGCGCCATTGTAAGAGACACGGAAAATTACGAATCGCAAAAAAAAAAAGAAAAAAAAGTTACGAATGTACAAATTTTTTCGTTCAATCCATTCCAGGCACGTTAAGCAGCGCCATTGTATTTCTTGTTAAAAAAAAAAAGCAGCGCCATTGTAAGAGACGCGGAAAATTACCAATTCAACAAAAAAAATAAAAAAGTTACGAATGTACGAATTTTTTCATTCATTTTGATTTTCGTTGTTCCTGTTTTCGTTTTTCGGATTTTCTTCTTTCGTAGATTCGTTGTTTCTAATTTATTTTTTTCGGATTTTCATGGTTTTCGGATTCGTTCGATTCGAACGATTCGTTAAAATTTTTAGCGAATCGTTCGTTCATTCGTACGATAACAAATGAACGAATATAACGAAAAAAAACGAAAAACGAAAAAAAACCAAACGAATTGCACATGTCTACTCCCCTCCTCAGGTATTCTTGTAACTAGTCTTCAGAACATTAAGGATTATTAAAAGGGAGGGTGTATGCTGCCATGGGTAGGCACCACGAAAGGAAAATTACGGAAAGGTGAGTATTCAATTTTCCGTTTTCCTGGTGCCTCCATGGCAGCATACCAATGGTAAATAACTCGCTTACAGGGAGGGTACTGCAATAATACATTTTTTAATGACTTTACAGAGCTGATAATTCTAAGGTCCGTCTCCCAAAGTCTCGGGAGGTGAGGACTGCCGGATCTAGGCTATAGTGCGTCATGAAGATGTTGAAGGGTGACCAACTAGCCGCTCTGCAAATTGTCTCAGGGGAGACCCACGCCAAAGCTGCCCAAGAAGAGGCCATTCCCAGTGTCAAGTGAGCATTCACTGCAGCTGGGACTGGAAGACCACTAGCCCGATAAGCCCTCTGAATTAGTTTCACGACCCAGCTGGCCAAGGTCGTCTTGGAGGCCGCCATTCCTTTCCTTGCACCCTTGGGAATAACAAACAGATGTTTTTTCCTTGCGTAACTGCTGTGTCAACTCTAAATAACGCCTCAGGGACCTGGCCACATCCAATTCGTGTAGTTTTGAAGAGGTTGGATCTTCTCCGAAGGCCGGGAGAACCCATTCTTGATTAAGATGGTAAACTGATGGTACCTTCGGGACAAACTGGTGAATAGGCTGCAGAACCACCCTGTCTGGAAAAAAACGTGACGTAGGGTTCTCTAGCTCCCAGAGCTTGAATTTCTGATACTCTGCGCCCTGATGTGATGGCGATCAGAAAGGTCGTTTTCCAGGTAATATCTTCCAATGCACATTCTTCAGTGGGTGCAAAGGGTGGACTGGCTAAGACGTTGAGGACTACTGTCAGATCCCACTTGGGGTAAAGAGTTTTCCTGGGAGGACGTAACCTTAGCACTGCTTTCAGGAAACGGTCTACGAGGGGCTCCAGTGCCCAGCGTGTGTCTGTTAAGGCTGATAATGTTAAAACCTGAACTTTCAGCGTGTTAAGACCTAAGCCTAAGTCCAGGCCCGACTGCAAGAAGAGTAGAATATTATGAACTCCAGGATCCAGCGGATTGAAATGGCTGGATTCAGCCAGCTGGGTGAATTTTTTCCATACCCTGTAGTAGGTGGCATTGGTAGATGACTTCCTTGCCTGCAACAAAGTCTGTATAATTTTATGTGAGCACCCTAGGCTGCCCAGTCACTTTCACTCAACTTCCAAGCCCTCAAGTCCAGGATCTCCGGATGCGGGTGGAAGAAGTCGCCTTAAGATAGAAGGTTGTCCAAGTTGGGCAGCGGGAGTGGATTGCATAAAGCCATCTTGATTAGAAGCGGAGACCACGGTCTCCTCGGCCAGTATGGGATGACCGCCAGAATAGTGACTTTTTCTAATGTCAGCCGCTGGAGGAACCTCAGTATCAGGGGAACCGGAGGAAATGCATACCCCTTCTGGAAATCCCAGGGCTGGATTAGGGCATCCACCCCTGCTGACCTTGGAGATGGGAACCTCGTAAAAAACAGAGGAGTTTTGGCGTTGAGCGGGGAGGCAAAAAGATCTATCTGGGGAGCACCCCACTGTTGGCATATCCAGCGGAAGACTTGCGGATTCAGTGACCACTCGATGTTGTTGTTGAAAGACCTTGAGAGGCGATCGGCTAGCTGATTCTCGGGGGCTGGGATGTAAGCGCGCCGGAGATTAATCAAATTGTTCTCGGCCCAGGATATAATTGGGGCTAACTCGTTGGCTAAGGATCTGCCTCTGTTGTCCATCTGGAGCAATATGGACCTGCCCATGAGCAGTGGGGCCAGATGCAAGATTGCCATCCATGTTGCCCTTAGCTCTAGGATGTTGGAAATCATCCCTTCTGCATTGAATCTCCACCTCCCTTGCACTAGCTGGTTTTGGAAGTGTGCCCCCCATCCTAGCTGAAATTTAGGAAATTTGCAACCTTTTTGGTCAGGTGAGGAAAACATTTCTTAGTTTTGGACGGAGGCTCCGGGTCTTCCTCCCACTGAATCGCACCTTTTACTGCGGTAATAAATGGATTCACTTAGGCAAAATCAAATGCTGATGAATTTTCCTCAGCTGTACTTGATTCGTCCTCTGAGTTAGCCTCCGAACTGGGTTGGCGAAAGGGCACCTCCACCGCTCTCTCTTCCGCAGGTGAAACTGATTGATCTTGAGACAGGGCTAATTCCCAGATGGAATCTTTGATCAAATCTTTTATTGAATTTATGGATCCCTGCTTATCCGCTGTGGCTTCTAAGGGGCACTGGCTACATGCCAATTTTTCCTTGCTTCCCACAGACCCAGCAGGCCTTCTTCCCTGGATATGTTGACCGGCCCTGGGAGTTATGCCTGCTTGAGACATGTTGGGGTGATCTCCGACTGCTGCGGGCAGCATGCGCAGAGGATTAGTGCGAGTGTCCAGAGCTTCTGTGACCTCTTGACTTATCGTCAGAATCTCTGTGGGAAGATCTGCGAGATGATTCTTGGTGCGGGCTGTGGAAATAAAAGAACAAGAGATATTTCCAAAAGCCCAGAGAAAGCTCCTTTTTTTCCTTTTTTAAAACTTACCTTTGTTGCAGCCCTTACCTAGTGGAATGTTGAGGATCTTTTTTATTATGCAGCATAATGACCTCTGAGGCAGCTAGGATGGGGAAAATAAATAAAAAAAAATATTTTTAACGTATGTATAAACATGTATAATATATATATATATATATATATATATATATATATATATATACACACATACATACACTCACACCACACCTCAGAACTCTACCTTGGCCAGGCTCCATACTAGAGAGAGAGGCAGAGAAGACACTAGGACAGTGATGGCGAACCTATGGCACGCGTGCCACAGCTGGCACGCAGAACCATCTCTGTGGGCACACGAGAGGGTCCAGGACAGAGCTAGAGGTCTCTCTCTCCTCTCAGCCCCTCCCTCTCTTTCAGCCCCCCTCTTTGTGTCCCCCTCTCTCTGTTCCCCCTCTCTCTCAGCTCACCCCTCTCTCAGCATCTCTCTCGCACCCCTCTCTCTCTGTCCCCCTTCTTTCTCTGTTCCCCCTCTCTCATACCCCTCTCTCTCTGTCCCCCATCTCTCTCTCTCTGTCCCCTCTCCCTCAGCCCCCCTCCCTCTTTCCTCAGCCCCTCTCCCTCTCAGCCCCCTCCCTCTTTCTCTCAGCCCCCCTCCCTCTCAGCCCCCTCCCTCTCTCTGTTCTCCCTCTCTCTCAGCATATCTCACACCCCTCTCTCTCTCTCTGTCCCCCTCCCTCTCTCTCGGCCCCTCTCCCTCTCTCGGTTCCCTCTCTCTTTCAGCATATCTCTCACAACCCTCTCTCTCTGCCCCATTCCCTCTCAGCATCTCTCTCACACCCCTCACTCTCACCCCCCTCTCTCTCTCTCACCCCACCTCCTTCGCTCAGCCCCCCTCTCTCGTGAATTGCCGTGTTGGCACTTTGCAACACAAAACCAATGTATTTACTTCAGTTCGGGCACTCGGGCTCAAAAAGGTTTGCCATCACTGCACTAGGAGATGTTTTCCCACTGACAGCCTGGCAAAAATGACACTTCAGGCTGTTTAAATAGGAAATCTCGGTTTGGGTGTACCAAGATGGCCGCCGCTTGGCTTCAGAAGTCTACTGAACATGTGCAGTGTGTTCCTCCGTAGCCCCGCCCCCCCAGGTGACTAAATTGTGCACAGGGACGCGCGCGAACCTTCCAGCTGGGGAGGTAGAGAGAAGGCAGGAAGAGACTGGGTGTCAGCATGAGGAGAAAGGCAGCATGTTGGTTTGGCTTCAGGAACAAACAGGTATTGCACTGAAAGACCCAGACAGGAGGCTCTGGGATAGGCAGCCAGAAGATTGAGGAGAGGATATGCTCCTGAATCTCTGCACCCCAAAAAGATACACAGAAAAACGGGCTCCCATACTTATCTGGTGCATTTAGCAACCCAAGTAATGGGACTCTATACTGCAGGAGAGCATGAACCTGCAATGGTCGCACCATATGACGGTGAGGTAGGGCTGGACTGTGATCCTGCAGGCTTTCCTTGATGAGGACAGGAAAAAAGAATACCTGAGGAGGGGAGTAACTCTTTTTTTTATAAAGTTACGTGGTCCTGTGGGTTGATCGGGGCGGAGCCATCAACCATTGGTATGCTGCCATGGAGGCACCAGGAAAGTGCATTTTATATACATCTATACAGATCAGACCAAAATGAGGGACAAATGAGGAGGAATGAGGGACAGAGGGACATTGCTCTAAATCAGGGACAGTCCCTCGAAATCGATGAAAACAACAGACATACCCAACGCGTTTCGAGTCTGCGATATTGGTTCTCTTCTTCAGGGGTGGAAGGTTACAACAGGACGTGAATACCCCTATAATTCGTTTACTAATAATTTACTAATTATAGACTCACATCGTGTCGTAACCTCCCACCCCTGAAGAAGAGAACCAATATCACAGACTCCAAACGCGTTGTTTTCATCAATTCTCAACAGATTAATGGTGGTTGTCAACTATTATAATTGTGTATGTCTGTATCTGCATCCCGGACATTGTATGTATTGTACATGAAATGCATCTATTTTTTTTAACCTTGAACAATTAAAACTTTATATTTTTGTACTCCCTTGTGACCCTTTAGTTGCTCACTGCCCCTTCGATTGTTTTGCATCGATCAGCAGCACTGAGATACTTTCTTCAGGATCGCATTTCAATTGGTCAGATGATGAGACCACATGGTGGAAATAGAGAGATCAATGACTTACAAAAATAAGTCACGATTGTAACTTAAAGGCCGTAGACAACGGCGCGCAGGCGCACTGAGCATGCCGGAGATCGCGGTGATATGCCGCTCTCGTGCGCATGCGCGGGAGTGACGTCATTGCGACTCCAGCGAATGACAGCGCTGGAGCGGCGAGACCCGGAAGTCACTCTGGGAGTGATGGCGGCGGTGGAGGACGTGGACGAGGGTCGCTTTGGGGGCTTCGTTCTCAGGTAAGTTATTCATAATGAGCTAGTATGCTATGCATACTAGCTCATTATGCCTTTGCCTTGCAGGTTCCGTTTTTTTTTTTTTTTCCCCGAGGAGGCTTTACTTCCTCTTAAATGCATAGAATTAAAAAAACATCTGACTATACCGCCCCCCCCCCCCACCTAGCCTCCCCGTTTTACTTACCTGACCCCTTGAAAGTCCCGCGCTCGCCCCCGACATCCTCTTCGCCGCTCACCCTGGCCGTTGATTGGCTAGAGTGGATGGATTGAAAGCAGCGCAGCCATTGGCTCGTGCTGCTGTCAATCACATACAATGACGCGGCGCGGCGGGGGTCGGGGGCCGAGTGATACAGCGAGCAGCTGTAGCCGCCGGCTGTATCACGGGAGCGCGCCCGCAAGTACTCCACACCATGCAAGGGAGCTCGCATTTAGGTGAGAAGCCGAGACAGCCACCGAGGGACCCCAGAAGACCAGGTTCGGGGCCACTGTGTGCAAAACGAGCTGCACAGTGGAGGTAAGTATAACATGTTTGTTATTTAAAAAAAAAAAAAAAAAATGTCCTTTACAGCCCCTTTAAAGTGTTACTAAACTCCCACAACAGTAAAATCAGTCTGTATATGCAGTAAAGCATGCTTGTTATACTCACTGTGTAACCTAAGGAGTTAATCCTCTGCATTGTGTAAATAAGGCTGTTTGATCCTTGAGTTGAGTCTGTGGAGTCAGGCTACACATGCTCAGTTTGGTGTGTATTGCTAGAGAGTTTTTTTTTTTTTTTAATCTTGGGAGGGTACATGTGATCAGCACAGGGCCAATCAGCACTGCCCAGACAGAGGGTCAGGGGTCATGCAGCCACATAGGCAGGGCCGGTGCTACCACTAGGAAAACTAGGCAACCGCCTAGGGCGCACTGCTGGCTAGGAGCGCCCGGCCACTGGTCTGCATGCGCTGCAGCATGTAACTCAGTCTCAGGCAGCTGCTCCATCCGACCAGTAGTGTAATTAGAGGCACAGTGCAGCACTGGAGGAAGCAGAGCCGATGCTCCCTGTAAAGTGCCACCTCCTGTCACATGGGCAGAGCAAAGGGGGTGGGGTCAGGGGTGGAGCCAATGGAGGGGCGACAAAAATTAGGTTTCGCCTAGGCTGTCAAAAATCCTTGCACCAGTCCTGCTCATAGGACAGTCAGAGGAGAATGGAAACTCCTCCTACAAGCTTTATCCAGACATGGATAGAAGTTACAAGACTGCTATATACTGCTGAAGTTATTTATATTTGCTAAAATAATCACATTTCCTTGTTCTGTGTACTGTGGGAGACCAGATATAGTGAGTGCAGGCTCCTGGGGAGACCAGATATAGTGAGTGCAGGCTCCTAGGGAGACCAGATATAGTGAATGCAGGCTCCTAGGGAGACCAGATATAGTGAGTGCAGGCTCCTGGGGAGACCAGATATAGTGAGTGTAGGCTCTTGGGGAGACCAGATATAGTGAGTGCAGGCTCCTATGCTGACCAGATTTGGTGAGTGCAGGCTCCTGGGGAGAACAGATATAGTGAGTGCAGGCTCCTGGGGAGACCAGATATAGTGAATGCAGGCTCCTAGGGAGACCAGATATAGTGAGTGCAGGCTCCTAGGGAGACCAGATATAGTGAGTGCAGGCTCTTGGGGAGACCAGATATAGTGAGTGCAGGCTCCTGGGGAGACCAGATATAGTGAGTGCAGGCTCCTGTGGAGACCAGGTATAGTGAATGCAGGCTCCTAGGGAGACCAGATATAGTGAATGCAGGCTCCTAGGGAGACCAGATATAGTGAGTGCAGGCTCCTGGGGAGACCAGATATAGTGAGTGCAGGCTCTTAGGGAGACCAGATATAGTGAGTGAAGGCTCCTAGGGAGACCAGATATAGTGAGTGCAGGCTCCTAGGGAGACCAGATATAGTGAGTGCAGGCTCCTAGGGAGACCAGATATAGTGAGTGCAGGTTCCTGGGGAGACCAGATATAGTGAATGCAGGCTCCTAGGGAGACCAGATATAGTGAATGCAGAGTCCTGGGGAGACCAGATATAGTGAATGCAGGCTCCTGGGGAGACCAGATATAGTGAATGCAGGCTCCTGGGGAGACAAGATATAGTGAATGCAGAGTTCTGGGGAGAGCAGATATAGTGAGTGCAGAGTCCTGGGGAGACCAGATATAGTGAATGCAGAGTCCTGGGGAGAGCAGATATAGTGAGTGCAGAGTCCTGGGGAGAGCAGATATAGTGAATGCAGGCTCCTGTGGAGACCAGATATAGTGAATGCAGAGTCCTGGGGAGACCAGACATAGTGAATGCAGGCTCCTGGGGAGACCAGACATAGTGAATGCAGAGTCCTGGGGAGACCAGATATAGTGAATGCAGAGTCCTGGGGAGATCAGATATAGTGAATGCAGAGTCCTGGGGAGACAAGATATAGTGAATGCAGAGTCCTGGGGAGACAAGATATAGTGAATGCAGGCTCCTGGGGAGACCATATATAGTGAATGCAGGCTCCTGGGGAGACCATATATAGTGAATGCAGGCTCCTGGGGAGACCAGATATAGTGAATGCAGGCTCCTGGGAGACCAGATATAGTGAATGCAGGGTCCTGGGGAGACAGATATAGTGAATGCAGGGTCCTGGGGAGACCAGATATAGTGAATGCAGGCTCCTGGGGAGACCAGATATAGTGAATGCAGGCTCCTGGGGAGACCAGATATAGTGAATGCAGGCTCCTAGGGAGACCAGATATAGTAAGTGCAGGGTCCGGGGTTTAATAACACTTTAAACACGTAACGTCCGCCCACTGTATATATACGTCGGCACTTTAAAGATGGATATCTCGGTAACGGCAGCAGCTGCTGCCACAACCGAGGTATCCATCTTTTCAGTGGGCGGTTCTGTTTACGATAATGGTTGTCTCTGCAACGGATTTGCTGCGAGATCACCGTTATCAGTGGCGAGGGAGGGCCCCACCTCCGGCCACTCTCCCGCACCCTCCGCCGCTTACCGGAGCCGTCGGTAGCGGTGGAGGCGATCAGGTCCTTCTCCTTCCGTGGTATGGATATGAGTGAGGGCAAGATGGCCCCCACCCTTCTCCATACCATAGCAGGGCAGAAGCGACGTCAAAACGTCACTTCCGCCCATACCTCTTAAAGGGTCATTTTTTTGTTGTCATTTTTTCTTTTTTATTGCATTTAAGTCCAAATATGAGATTTGAGGACATTTTGACCCCAGATCTCATATTTAAGAGGTCCTGTCATGTTTTTTTATATTACAAGGGATGTTTACATTCCTTGTAATAAGAATATAAGTAACCCAATTTTTTTTTGTTTTAAATCAATAAAATAAATAAGAAAAAAAATTAATAATTTTAAAGCGCCCCGTCCCAACAAGATCGCGTGCAGAAGCAAACGCATATGTGAGTAGCGCCCGCATATGAAAACGGTGTTCAAATCACACATGTGAGGTATCGCCACGATCGGTAGAGTGGGAGCAATAATTCTAGCCCTAGACCTCCTCTGTAACTCAAAATATGCAACCTGTAAAAATTTTTAAACGTCGCCCATGGAGATTTTTAAGGGTAAAAGTTTGTCACCATTCCACGAGCGGGCTCAATTTTGAAGCGTGACATGTTGGGTATCAATTTACTCGGTGTAACATCATCTTTCACAATATAAAAAAAATTAGGCTAACTTTACTATTTTTTTGGGGGTGTCGGCGGTAAAGCGGCGCTATTTTTAGCGGCGCTTTAACGTTGTTTTAGCTGCGCTTTTCAGACACTAGCGGGTCGCTTTAAACCCCCTCTAGCGTAATAAATAAATAAATATAAAATCTTTTTATTTTTTTTCATAAATATTTTTACAGTTTTCAAGAAAGAAAATCAGTACAATATTGTACTGATTTTCTTTCTTGAAAACTGTAAAAATATTTATGAAAAAAAAAAAAAATTTCAGGGAGATTTGTGTCTGGAAATATCACAGACCCCAAATATCATCAGTATAATTTTTTTATACATATATTTTTTTAAATGCTAAAAATGTATTCTATACTTTTAATTAATGCTTTGAGGCTTTCTTGATGCTCTGGCATCCATCCTTCCAACCTGCAGCTGTCTATTATGTGCAGTTCCACAGACTGCCTACTAGAGGCCGCTGCTGTCTCTCCCTCTTACACGGAACCCTATGGAGAGATTAGTGTGTAGTGGGGGAAGGATTTTGGCGTTGCACCTGAAGAGGTAGAGATGGCGCGAGCAGCCAAGGTAAGGAGAGAGCAGAGTTCCTGTGTGCACAGGGTGTGCTGCCCTCCCCCCGGCTCTGGGCTGTATATTGTGTCCTCTGTGATGTGTGTGTGTGTCTAGTGATGACCCGCCTCCTTCCCCAAACCCCTGACCCACCCAAACCTTCAACAATCAACATCTGACACCCTTAAGACCCCCACTCCTTTAAAACCTCTGACCCCTCACCCCATGCCCTGATCCCCCCCAACCCTTTTGACCCCTCACCCCATGCCCTGATCCCCCCCAAACCCTTCTGACCCCTCACCCCATGCCCTGATCCCCCCCAAACCCTTCTGACCCCTCACCCCATGCCCTGATCCCCGCAACCCTTCTGACCCCTCACCCCCTGCCCTGATCCCCCCCAACCCTTCTGACCCCTCACCCCATGCCCTGATCCCCCCAAACCCTTCTGACCCCTCACCCCATGCCCTGATCCCCCCAAACCCTTCTGACCCCTCACCCCATGCCCTGATCCCCCCCCAAACCCTTCCGACCCCTCACCCCATGCCCTGATCCCCCCCCAAACCCTTCCGACCCCTCACCCCATGCCCTGATCCCCCCAAACCCTTCCGACCCCTCACCCCCTGCCCTGATCCCCCCCAACCCTTCTGACCCCCTGCCGTGATCCCCCCCCCCAACCCCCTCTGTCCTCTCACTCCACCTTTTTACCCACCCAAACCCTTCTGACCCCTTACACAAACCTCTGATCCTCCAGACCCATCACCCCACCCTATTACCCACTCAACACCTTCTGACCCTTCAGTATACCCCTTGATCCTCCAACCCTCTTGACCCCACCTCACCCTCCTGATTCCTCATCCCACCCTTGACCAACCCTCCTGACCCCTCACCCTGCCCTCTAATACTCCTGACCCCCAACCCGTGAAAAAAAGAAACATTGAAGAGAAACTGCTGGATGAGGAAGATTCAGAGTTTGAATATGTCAAATTCCAACTGCCCAGCTACACTCAGTGGTTTGATCCAATGCCCCCACACCATACTGTGTCCTGCAGTGGTCAGCAGTACCAGGACAGGGTCCTTTAGCACCCTAGGCGAAAAGGCCAAAGTGCTGGACTGAGTGCACTTTGGCCTTTTTGCCTTCAGTAATATAGGAGGCTGTCCCAGCATTGATAGCAAGTAAAAGAGTCGCAGGTGATTGGGACTTGTCTAGACAGCTGCCTCAATGAAGCATCGCCTGCTGATACCAACATTGCCCACTAGGTGGAGGTGTTCATATTTCTGCTGATATTCATTTCAATGACAAACTGAAAGTGATTTAAAGTGGTGGGACACCCTGAAAATGAAAAAATTTTAGTAACAATTTAAAATTAAAAAAAAAAACACACCGCGTTCCCCCATTCACAAATAAGACAAATAAGTAGGCCGCGCAACGACTCGCGCATGCGCAGTAGGCCGCGTGAAGCCGTTTCCCTTACTGAGGATGGCGGCGCTGGATCCGGATAGCCGAGGGACATCTCGGCCTCCACGAATGACATCGCGGGCGCCCTGGGAGGGTAAATGTACTTATTAAAAGTCAGCAGCTACTTTTTTTTTAGCTGCTGACTTTTAAAAAAAAATTTTTTAAGGTGAAACCCCGCTTTAAAGTCAGAAGTTTTTTTTATCTTAAAGCGGAGTTCCACCCAAAAGTGTAACTTCCACTCGTTGGACAGGATACTTGTCTTTCACAGGTATCCAAAGATATGTATCCTGTTCCCACTTTTGGGAGCCTCAGCCGCGGGTAGTTGCGTCATCGCCCGGGCTCCCTCCCCGGCCGCCAAACCAGTAGGAGAGCGGAGCCTCTCGCATGCGCAGTGGGGTTCCTGGCGTGAAGCCGTAAGGCTACACTGCCGAGTTTTTTTACTCTCAATGGAGGCGGCATGCACCCATTGCGAGTAAGTGCCGAAATCGCTGGACTCCAGGACAGGTAAGTGTTCGATTATTAAAATGCAGTATGTGCAGCTTCTGGCTTTTAATTTTTGCACAAGGAGGGTAAGTCACAAAAGGTAATTTGCTAAAGAAGCTGGCTGTTCACAGAGTGCTGCATCCAAGCATATTAATGGAGAGTTGAGTGGAAGGAAAAGGTGTGGTAGAAAAAGGTGCACAAACAGGGCAGCCTTGAGAGGATTGTGATGCAAAGGCTCTTCAATAATTTGGGGGAGATCCACAAAGAGTGGACTACGGCTGGTGTCAGTGATTCAAGAGGCACCACACACAGACCTATCCAGGACAACTGTGACATTCCTTGTGCCAAGCCACTCCTGAACCAGAGGCAACGTCAGAAGCGTCCTACCTGGGCAAAGGACTGGACTGTTGCTCAGTGGTCCAAAGTTCTCTTTTCGGATGAAAGTAAATTTAGCATTTCATTTGGAAATCAAGGTGCCACGCGATCGCACAGCGCTCTGAAGGCACGATGGGACTTGTAGTTTTGCAGCAGCTGGAGGTCCTCTAATTGCACATCCCTGCTATATAATATGAGTTTCACCTTTTTAATTGAATTACTGAAATAAATTAACGTTTTGATTATATTCTAATTTTTTTGAGATGCACCTGCGTAGTTGCATCTCAAAAAAATTAGAATATCATCAAAACTTTTATATATATTTTTTTCTTTTTTTCTTATGAAATGATTTTAGAAATAAAAAATGTTAATACAGGGTATAACCATAGAGTGTTATGGGCTCCTTTGGAAGATGGACTTGCTGGAAGCCACGTGAAAAAGACCAGCAATCTATAAAGAACTTTGGACGCTGTGCCCAGAAAGGGGGCAAACATCTAGTCATCATTATTCTGTATTACAGGGTTTTATGTTTGCATTATTCTTACATATTGTACATTCACATCAGTCCCTGCCCCCAAGGAGCTTACAATCTAAGGTCCCAGGCTTTCATACACACCTAGGCCAACCAGGGCCGGTTTAGAGAGGAACCAATTGCCCTATTGGCATGCCTTTAGAGCAGGGGTCTCAAACTAGTGGCCCGCCAGCTGTTGCAGAACTATAAGTTCCATCATGCCTCTGCCTATGGGATTTATGCTTGCAATGGTCAGCCTTGCAATGCCTCATGGGAATTGTAGTTCTGCAACAGCTGGAGGGCCACCAGTTTGAGACCCCTTGCTTTAGAGTGTGGGAGGAAACCTGCACAGGCAGAACATGCATACTCCCTTCAGATAATGTCCTTGTCTGGATTTGAGCTGAAGACTCCAGTGCTGCAGGTAGATGCTTTGCCTGCGGTCTCCCTTTACCTGACCTTTTATGAATTTGCCATTCCTTGTCCTGCCCTGTGTAGCTCTACAGATGCGGCCATCTTGGAAGAGGCAGGGCTTTTGCTGTCTTATGTCAGAGCTGCCCTTTATGACTGGTAAAGTAGCAGAATAATTGAGCAGAAGCCGGGAGATTCTTGCACTGCAGCTCCGCAGGTTCAGCTTCCCCTCCAGCATGGAGAACAGTGAGCAGCACAGTACTGACATCCCCAAATCTCACTCTAAATTTTCTGAGACTAGCAGTTCGTGGCAGCAGTGCCTTAGACCACTGGTTTCTATTTAATCCACTGATACCAACAATGGGGCAATATTCCCCCCACTGACGCCAACGATGGGACACAATTTCTCCTAATGACATCAGTGATGGGGCACAATTTCTTCCAATGACACCAAAGATGGGGCCCAATGACAGCAATGATGGGGCACAATTTCTCCCAGTGACAGCAATGCTGGGACACAATTCCTCCTAATGACATCAATGATGGGGCACAATTCATCCCAATGACACCAGTGATGGGGGCACAATTCATCCCAATGACACCAGTGATGGGGGCACAATTCATCCCAATGACACCAGTGATGGGGGCACAATTCATCCCAATGACACCAGTGATGGGGGCACAATTCATCCCAATGACACCAGTGATGGGGGCACAATTCATCCCAATGAAACCAGTGATGGGGGCACAATTCATCCCAATGACACCAGTGATGGGGGGGGGGGGGCACAATTCTTCCCAATGACACCAGTGATGGGGGGGCACAATTCTTCCCGGTGACACCAGTGATGGGGGGGGCACAATTCTTCCCGGTGACACCAGTGATGGGGGGCACAATTCTTCCCGGTGACACCAGTGATGGGGGGCACAATTCTTCCCGGTGACACCAGTGATGGGGGGCACAATTCTTCCCGGTGACACCAGTGATGGGGGGCACAATTCTTCCCGGTGACACCAGTGATGGGGGGCACAATTCTTCCCGGTGACACCAGTGATGGGGGGCACAATTCTTCCCGGTGACACCAGTGATGGGGGGCACAATTCTTCCCGGTGACACCAGAGATGGGGGCACAATTCTTCCCGGTGACACCAGTGATGGGGGCACAATTCTTCCCGGTGACACCAGTGATGGGGCACTGATATTGGAACCTTTTCTACTCCCAATGGCCGCAGTCTGGCCCTCCTAAAGTCTGAAGGACAGTAAACTGGCCCTTTGATTAGAAAGTTTGGAGACCCCCTGCCTTAGATGATCCCATACTGCAGATATACAGCAATGGCAGAAAAGCAAGGAGATCCTTGCACTGCGGGTTTTCAGGTACAGCTTCTTCTTCAGCAAGCAGCGCAATAAACAACATCGGCAAATCTCACTCCAAATCTGGTGAGACCAGCAGTCCGAGGCAGAAGTGCCTTAGATCTCACACTGCAGATATACAGCAATGAAGCCCAAGACATGGGTGCCCGGGCACAGGAAGGGCACTGCTATTTATTTTACAAACAACACACTGCAGTCAAGCGCATAGGTGTCAGTGTGGCCGAAGACGCGTTGTGTGAGAATTTTCTGGCAGTGTAAAATTAGAGCCTTTTTGTGGGAATATGTAAAGCTTCAACAGGGAAAAATTCCAAATTTTAAGCTTTGATATCCTCTGGAAGATTTTGAGAATGCAGAACTGCTGTCAGTGGAGTAACCTGTGCGATTCTCTTGTAGAGCGCGGTGGTGATGTGTATGGATGTGGGTCTGGCGATGGCGCACTCCCACCAGGGGGAGGAGACTCCTCTCGAGCAAGCCAAGAAAGTGATGACCATGTTCGTGCAAAGACAGGTAAACCAACTTCACCATCTGATGGGGGGGGTGTACATTCGTCAATGGGGAATGCCAACTTATACCCTGCTTTTTAACCCCTTCGATACCGGGGACTTCTATTACTTTCCTGCCCAGGACAATTTTCAGCTTTCCGCGCTGTTGCAGTTTGAATGACAATTGCGCGGTCATGCAACACTATACCCAAAATTTTTTGAATTTATTTGGAGACAGATGGAACTTTCTCTTGGTGGTATTTAATCACCACTGAGGAGTTTATTTTTTGCCAAAAAACTAACAAATACCAAAAATTTGGAAAAAAAAAAAGTAGTTTTTTTTTCATTTCTGAAAAATAAGTACATTTTCTCATTCTGTTGATGTGCGCTGATGAGGCGGCACTGATGAGGCTGCATGATGGGCACTGATGAGGCTGCACTGATGGGCACTGATGAGGCTGCACTGATGGGCACTGATGAGGCTGTACTGATGGGCACTGATGAGGCTGCACTGATGGGACGGCATTGAAGGACATTGATGAAGAGGCACTAATACGCAGCACTGAGAAGGTGGCACTGATGGGTGCGCGCGACCCGGTCGGGAGCTTCTAGGCCGCGGGACCAGCGGACCGATCGCCGCTGGTGTCCCGCGATCGGGTCACAGAGCTGAAGAACAGGGAGAGGTCTGTGTAAACAAACCTCTCCCTGCGTTTCCTACTCTGCCTGTCACTGATCGGCTGTTCCTGTCATCGGGAAAGCCGATCAATGACGTCAGACGTACAGCCACGCCCCCCTACTGTAAAAAATAACACAACACGTCACACTAACTCCTCCCCCGCCCCCTAGTGGTTAACTCCTTCACTGCCACTGTCATTTACATAGGAATCAGTGCATTTAAATAGCACTGATTTCTGTATAAATGACAATGGTCCCAAAAATGTCCGATGTGTCCGCCATAATGTCGCAGTCACAATAAAAATCGCTGATCGCCGCCATTACTAGTAAAAAAAAAAAATATTAATAAAAATGCTATATAACTATCCCCTATTTTGTAAACGCTATAACTTTTGCGCAAACTAATCAATAATCGCTAATTGAGATTTTTTTTCCTCAAAAATATGTAGAAGAATACGTATCGGCCTAAACTGAGGAAAAAAAATGTTTTTTTATATATTTTTTGGGGATATTTATTATAGCAAAAAGTAAAAAATATAGAATTTTTTTTCAAAATTGTCGCTCTATTTTTGTTTATAGCGCAAAAAATAAAAACCGCAGGGGCGATCAAATACCACCAAAAGAAAGCTCTATTTGTGGGGAAAAAAAGGACGCCAATTTTGTTTGGGAGCCACGTCGCACAACCGTTAAAGTGACGCAGTGCTGAATCGCAAAAAGGGGCCTGGTCCTTTGGCTGCAAATTGGTCCGGGGCTGAAGTGGTTAAATTACAATTACGATGTCATGCAACACTGTACCCATATTTTTTCACACAAATAGAGCTTTCTTTGGATGGTATTTAATCACCGCTGTGGTTTTTTTTTTTGCAAAATAAATGGAAAAAAATAGACCAAAAGTTCTGTCTATTAGCCACATCCACCCCGGAAAGGTTTACCCCCCTTTCATGGCCAGGCCTTTTTTGGGGGATACAGCTCTGCGATATTTTAACTAAGGAAAGGTATTTATTTTTTTGCTTTATAAACAGTAGCTCCTGCTACAGTCAATCACAAAAAGTGAGTGAATGAGGAGAGAGCGAGGGGGGCCGAGCCGTGGCTCTGTGTGTCTTATGGATGCATAGAGCAGGGCTCACCAGTGCCCCCAGAGCAAGCGGCTTGCTATTGCAGGCACTGACTGAAGAGGAGGAGCCAAGAGCTGACTGCCTGCACCCCTAAATAGCAAGCCAGCAGAAGAGGACCAAGATGGTGGCGAGGAAGCTAAAGTATATGCAAACCTATTCAGTTTAAAATAGAAATGAAAGGTGAAACATTTGTGTATAGATATAAGAAAAAAAAAACAAAACATCATCAATACCTTTTCTCACCTGTTTTATAAGTGATCACTCTGAGCTCCTTATGCAGAGCTAGGGGAGGAAAAAAAACGGTACACTGATCTTCCCAGTGAATGGCTGTGCTGGAGAAGGGGGGAAATGGGGGGGGGGGTTGTCGGGACAAGTGTGGTCACTGGAGAAGAGCAGGCTGAGTTCCCAGCACAGCTGGAGAACTGACTGAGCTGTGCTCTAATGCCTAGTGTGGTCAGGATTTTAATAGGAACGCAGAGGGACTGGCTGGAACACAGAGGATTTTACACAAAGGAAGCAATACAAAGAGAACAGGAGACTTTCTCATACAAGTACATGGTACAGCAGCCACATATCAGATATGAAGGGTTTGGGGAACATATTCATTAAGGGGGTAAAAAATGAATTAAGGGTTGGGTGGAGTTAAGTACTACCCTGAATTTGTAGTTGAAAAATCTTGATGTCTCTCTTATTTTCATCAGTAGTCCCTTCTGCACATCATATTGTGTTACTGTCCCCTTTCTATCCTGTGTGTATTTCCCGGTAGGTGTTTGCAGAGAGTAAAGATGAGATTGCGGTGGTTCTCTTCGGCACGGACGGAACAGATAACTCTCTGGCTGACGAGGATCAGTATCAGAACATCTCAGTCCACCGACATCTCATAATGCCCGACTTCGATCTGCTGGAGGAGATTCAGGACGTCATCCAACCTGGAAATCAACAAGCTGACTGTATCCTTCATGGGGTGCTGTGTGTGTGACATGAGGAAGGGGAAATTGCTTTTTATTAATTTTTGTGTACTTTGTGTTGTAGCTATTGAGCTCTGTAAACATCAGACAATCCTGTTAACCACTTGACCTCCGAAGGATTTACCCCCCCTTCATGACCAGGCTCTTCTTTTGTTATACGGCACTGTGTTTACATTAACTGAGAATTGCGCGGTCATGGGACATTGTACCCAAACAAAATCGATGTCCTTTTTTTTCCCACAAATTGAGATTCTTTTGGTGGTATTTGATCACCTCTGCGTTTTTTTTTTTTTTTATTAATGCCCATCTCGGGCAGGAAAAAACAAGAAACAAAACAGAGATAAACAAAAAGTAGGTAAAGCATGTATATGAACATTCAATAACGAGGGGGGGGGGGGGGGGGGAGGGGGATCCTCATAAACATCAGTCACGTAAGAAAGGGTATCAGACAAAGTGTACAAACATGTTCCTGAGTTACTATGTATTCGAAGCCCAACCTCCAGAGATTGTCACTGTAGGGCTAGTGGCCCTTTACAGTAAGTACACATTCTGGGGCTTCAGGTCCGAAAAGAACTACCCCACCTTTGTTCCCTACCCCCCTCCCCCCGACCGCCCCCCAGTACAAATTTATCCGAAGTTACAAATTATCTGAAATAACGAATGCCGCATCTAAACAAATGGAAAAAAGGTTTTATTATTGTTATTTATTATTATTAGATCGTTACGTTTCATTTGGTTAGATGCGGTATTCCTTATTTCAGATAATTCGTAACTTCGGATTAATTCGTACTCGTTACGTTCCCTAACAGACAAATTTGAAAGGGAATTCCAATACCTATAATTTAATAGTTGATTATTATTTAGAATTAAACAGATTTTCTTTCTTTTTTTCAGATTTTCGATTTTTCAAATTTCCGAATTCCGAAAATTCGGAAATCCGAAAATTCGGAAATCCGAAAATTCGGAATTCGAAAATCCGAAAATTCGAAAATACGAAATTCGGAAATTCGGAAATCCGAAAATTCGTAATTTCGGAAAAAAGGCAAATTCGGAAATTCATAATTCTGCAAATTTTGAAATTCGGAAATTTCGGAAATTGAAAAATTCGGAAATTCGGAATTAACAAATTTGTCAACATTCGTTAAAAAACTAATTAGGAACTAAACGAATTGCACATGTCTACTATACATCCAATGTAGTTTGCAAGGTGTATGGGACATTATTTATGATTATTATGATTGGACTAATCTCTGATTTTTAGTGCTGTTTTAGTAATTTTACTTTCAGTATACTCTGAGCGCAAAAATTGAAAACAAACGCCACGCCAGTTGCTTGTGAACATGATTCGTGATGTGGAATAGGTTGCTGGTCTACTTCTAAAAGAATTGTCTTTCTGCAGTATTTCCACCACTGAGATCCCCGTCACACCCAAATCCAGAGATCCACGGCTAGAAATACTTCTAGTGGCTCCTTCTAACCCCATCAGTGTCACCCGGACCCTCAAATCTGTGGGGTGACTGCCTTACTTACTGGTGGTGACAGGAAGGACTGCTGTAAATCGTTCACTTCTAAAAGGGAAAATAATAAAATCTTTAACTGCTCAGTCCTCGACGCCCTGATCGTCTGCATGGACCTTCTGCAGAAGGAGACGCTGTAAGTGACCGATGCCGAAAATGCCGAAAATATGAAAAATGACTTCTGTGCACACAACGTTTTGTTTATAAAGTCTTTCATGAGTCTTCTTAACCACTTCAGCTCCGGGAAGGATTTACGCTCTTCCTGACCAGGCCATTTTTTTTTGCGATTCGGCACTGCGTCGCTTTAACGGACAATTGCGCGGTCGTGCGACGTGGCTCCCAAACAATATTGACGTCCTTTTCTTCCCACAAATAGAGCTTTCTTTTGGTGGTATTTGATCACCTCTGCGTTTTTTATTTATTTTATTTTTTTGAGCTATAAACAAAAAAAGAGCGACAATTTTGAAAAAAAAATATATATATTTTTTTTTTTACTTTCTGCTATAATACATATCCAAAAAAAATATATATAAAAAAAGAAATGTGTTTATCAGTTTAGGCCAATATATATTCTGCTACATATATTTGGTAAAACAAATCGCAATAAGCGTATATTGATTGATTTCCACATATGTTATAGCGTTTACAAAATAGGGGAAAGATTCAGGGACTTTTTGTTTATTGTTTTCACTAGTAATGGCGGCGGTCTGCGTTTTTTTTTTTTTTTTTTTGTGGGACTGCAACATTGTGGCGGACAAATCTGACATTGCGGCAGCTGGTCGGGGACTGGTTAAAGTCTAATTCCAACTTTATATAGATTATTAAGAAAAGAGTTTATTAACCGCTTCAGCCCGGAAGATTTGGCTGCTGAATGACCAGGCCACTTTTTGCGATTCGGCACTGCGTCGCTTTAGCTGACAATTGCGCAGTCGTACGGCGCTGCACCCAAACAAAATTGACGTCCTTTTTTTCCCACAAATAAAGCTTTCTTTTGGTGGTATTTGATTATCTCTGCGGTATAAATTTTTTTGTGCTATAAACAAAAAAAATTGTGACAAAATAGTGGTTTTCACCCCCGCTAGCGGCCGAAAAAAGGGTTAAAATCCGGTGTCCCATTGATCAATGGGTAGGAGTGGTGAAAACACCGCTCCTTCACCGCTCCAAATATGCTGCTAGCAGGACTTTTTTTTACCGTCGTGCTAGCGCACCGCTCCAGTATGAAAGCCATCCGGCTTTCACACTGGAGTGAAAGGACCCGCTTTTTTCAGGAGCTACACGGGCGCTATTTTTAGCGCTGTAGCTCCTGAAAAACACCCCAGTGTGAAAGGGGCCTAACAGAGCCCCCCACGCAGCAGTCATCACCCTGTAGTAGTTCTAATTCTTTCCTACCCTATTCAAAACTTGCAAAAAAAAATCTTGGCTTGACCTATTTGTCCCAGTTAAAATCTATTAAAGTGATTGTAAATGATCATCTTGTAAAGCAAGCCCGTTCACCTTTTTATTTTTTGTTCTAAATTCCAGCTCCCCTATGTACCAATAAAGCATTTATGTACTTATTTTGCAAAAATAAAACAGCTTTTCATTTATTCTACGCAGGCTTACCTCACTCTCTTCATAGCTTTTTAAAAACACTGATACATTACTTCTGTCTTACTTCCTGGTCAGACTTTAGGTCATGACACAGGAAGCAGTTGACCAGCTGAGGATAGATGATGCAGGGTATGTGCTAATGAGATCAGCTGGTCAACGCCTTCCTGTGTCTGTCCAGGAAATAGGGCAGAAGTAATGGAGCCGTGTGAAAGCGCACGCTGCAAAGAATGGGAGGCAGTTTTCTGGCGCTTTTTGGAGGCTATTTCTAGAGCTAAAACGCCTGAAAACTGCCTCGGTGTGAAAGGGGTCTTAAAGGGGTTGTAAAGGTAAAAGTTTTTTCACCTTATTGCATTCTATGCATTAAGGTGAAAAAACATCCGACAATACCAGCCCCCCCGTTTTAATTACCTGACCCCTCTCGAAAGTCCCGCGCTCGCCCTGACATCCTCTTCACCACTCAGCCTGGCCGTTGATTGGTTACAGTGGATGGATTGAAAGCAGCGCAGCCATTGGCTCGCTCTGCTGTCAATCACATCCAATGACGCGGCGTGCCGGGGGACGGGGCTGAGTGATACAGCGAGCGGCTACAGCCGCCGGCTGTATCACGGGAGCGCGCCCGCAAGCACTCCACACCATGCGAGGGAGCTTGCATTAAGGTGTTGAGTCCTTGCGGGGAGGAGCCGAGACAGCCGCCGAGGGACCCCAGAAGACCAGGTTCGGGGCCACTCTGTGCAAAACGAGCTGCACAGTGGAGGTAAGTATAACATGTTTGTTATTTAAGAAAAAAAAAAAAATTATCTTTCGTGATCCTTTAAGGTTTTTTTTAAGAGGCACACCTCCAGCTCTGCAGCTCTCATTGGCCCTCTTATGCCTCATCCCCCATCCCTTCCTGGCAAACTCAGGAGAATTGGAGAGAGCGAGAGCTGTGCATGATGTCATAAGCCTAAGCTACTGACCGGAGAAGAAACAGGAAGTGGACTGTATAAGGCCCCTTTCACACGAGGCGGACTCCGCTTCCACGGAGCCCGCCTCTGTCCGCCAGCTCAGCGGGAGATCTCTCCGTTGATCTCCGCTGAGCCGGCAGATGACAAGTCCCTCTCTGCTCACTGAGCGGGGAGGGGCTTGCGAGCGCCGCTGGTCTCTATGGAGAGATCGTATAAAAACGGACAGTGTGTCCGTTTTCATCAGATCTCACCCGATCCGATCCGCCAGCGACGGATCTGGACGTAGAGCCATACGTCTGCTTTTGGCGGATCGGACCGGGTCGGATGTCAGTGGACATGTCTCCGCTGACTTTCGACGCTCCATAGACCAACATGGAGCGCCCGTTCAGATCCACCATCAAAACTGACAGGCGGATCTGAACGGTCCGTCCGTGTGAAAGGGGCCTAAGGGATTTACTGGCAGAAAAAACATGTTTTACTATCCAAAGTTAAAACAACAACAAGGGCAGAAGATTTAATAGATGGAAAGATGAAAAAACAATTGAAGGTCCTCTTTAAAGAGATTTCCCCTCACATCCTAATTTTCCAGTAGGACAGGAAGTGAAGAGAAACTTCCCCAATGAGAAAAAAAAAAAAAAAAGCTGCAAAGGGTTTTAACATATTGAGAAACAGATTAGTCTGAGATTGTATGTGCAGGTATTGATATCAGACTCTGCTTGTGTATAGTGTGCATTCACCAATCATTCTTCTCAGACTACCCTGTCTAATTATTTATATTCTCTTAGAGGGAAGAAGTACGAGAAGCTGCACATCGCAGTGTTCACAGACCTGAGCAGCCCCTTCAGTGAGGATCAGCTGGAGATCATCATCGCCAACCTGAAGAAAGGCGGCATCACCCTGCAGTTCTTGTAAGTGGCAGCTGTGCTTTTACCCGACACCTCTGGTCCCTCTGTACCCAACCAGTGATAACTTTGACGCCTAATTACGATTTCGTTTTAGTCGTAGTTTTTTGACCAAAATGCCATTTTAGTTTTAGTCGTATTTTCGTCATCTGAATTGTTTTAGTCGTATTTTAGTCTATTAAAATCTCCAGTACCTTTTAGTTGATTAAATCTACTTGCGGGCCGGTGTTCTGCCAAAAACTGTCCCCCCAATCGGATAGTGTCCGCCCCGTACTGCGCAGGCGCAGCGCTTGCGCAGTATGGAGGACAAGGAGACTCCGAAAGTCTCTGAAGATGAACGGCGCCTGCGCACTTGCTAGTACCTTCTGCCCTGAGTCCAGGTTCAAGCCCCACCATGCAAGTGGACATAGGGTAGCACTTAGTAACAGGGCCCCTCGCGGGCTCGCTTGGCTCTCCGCGCTTCGGGCGCGGCCTCGCTTCGCTCAGCAATTTTTTTTATTCTAACTCTATGTCCACTTGGATGGTGGGGCTTGAACCTGGACTCAGTGCGCAGGCGCCGTTCATCTTTGGAGACTTTCGGCGTCTCCTTGTCCTCCGTACTGCGCAAGCGCAGTGCAGGGCGGACACTATACGACGGGAGACAGTATTCAACAGTACACTGGCCCGCCCATAGTAAAAATGCATCATTACTTTGAAGTTAAATACCAGGATTATGGCAGCAGCTAGCAGCACACCGAATCGCCCATAGTAAAAAATGATACCGGGCTTATGCCATCATTTTTTACTATGGGCGATTCTGTGTCGGATAAAAGTGGTTCCGCAGGAGCATTTGCGGCGGGATCACTTTTAGAGGCGGCAGGAGAGGTGCCCATGACCCATCCCCGCCACTTCCTGGTCGTTTCCAGAGCCAATGGTAAAGCCAGAGAGCAATCCGATGTGGCCACTTGCTGGGCAGGAAGTCGAGTGAGGGCAAGATGGCCCCCACTCAGCTCTATGCCCTTGGAGGACAGGAGCGACCTCTGACGTCACTTCCGGTTCTTGGGCCAAAACAAATGATTTTTTTTTTTTTTATAAATCTTTATTTTATATGTCATTTTTCACATTTAATTACATCATCATTCTCTTAATATGTACATTTATATTATTACAAACTTTTTGTACACATCCTTCTTTACAATTGTATACCCTTGTTTATTCTACTGCTGACTTCTACTGACTTCTACTTTCATTCACTTCCTATCTCGTTTTAACACTCCCTTATTCATTCACATCCATACCATACTAAAAAAAGGATAACTGCAACAACTACCACAGAAAAAAATAAAAATTAAAAAAAATTTCCTCTCCCGGTCCTTCCTTACCCACACCCCAGGAACTCCCCCTATACTCTTAGCAATAAAGACGGCAAAGTCTTATATTCTTCCCATTGTTGCCATATCCTTTTTATCTGGTTTTCTAGATTTTTTTTCTACGGTAATCCTCTCTTCCAGGGAACGCATCTCGCCCATCTCCACTATCCAGTCTTCTATTGAGGGTATTACGTCATTTCTCCAGTTTCTCGCTATAATTGTTCTAGCTGCTGTTAAGCAATATTTTAATATCCCTTTTTTTATATTTTTTTATCGATCCAGGTATCATTGATCATATAGATATCAATATATCTGGTTGTATGCTTATTCCTGTCATCTCATGGTATATTTTATATATTTTTTCCCAAAATATATGGACTTTTGGACAGAAGTACCATATATGAGACATTGTGCCAACTGCCCCTTGACATCTCCAGCAGGTGTCATCGTTCTCTGGATTTATTTTATGCATGTCACTCAGGCATTTATACCATCTAACTAACAGTTTGTAGTTCCTTTCTTGGTGCCTATTGGAGATCGACATTTTATGTGTTAGTGTAATTGCTTTGTCCCATTTGTCTCTAGGTATGACCATATCCAGTTCTTTTTCCCACTTTTTTACGAAGCTTAATTCCTGTATCCTATTATTTGAGATTAAATATTTATATACGTTAGATAAGAAAGAATTATTTTTTTTTTTAACCACTTACAGACCGGAATATTTCCAGGCCATTTTTTTTCCAATACTGCACTGCGTCGCTTTAATTGACAATTGCGTGGTCATGCGACGCTGTACCCAAACAGCGTCCTTTTTTTAAAATTAATAGAGCTTTCTTTTGGTGGTATTTGATCAGCGCTGCGCTTTTTATTTTTTGCACTATAAACAAAAAAAGAGCGACAATTTTAGAAAGAAAAAACATTATTTTTGACTTTTTGCTGTGAAATATTTAAAAAAAAATGTAACAAAAGAAATTTCTTCATCAGTTTAGTCCGATATATATTCTTCTACATCAGTGGTTCTCAACCTGGGGGTCGAATGATGGTTTGCCAGGGGTCACCGAATCCTGGGCGATTCCTGAAGCCTGTGTCCGCCTACTCGGCTTCTTCACAGCCGCCCATTCAGTTCACGGCATGGCTGAGGGGCAGAAACTAGAGGTCAGCTGACTGGTAAGGCATGCGAAATGGGAAGGGCTGGGGGAGACCCTATCTCCTGATTTCGGTATAGGTGTCACTGCTATGAGACACCACAAAGTGGGAGACACAGTGAGTAACACTACCTGTGATTATAGTTGCCATTCAAAGTTCCCACTACAGTTCTCATATCAGCAGATGAGCTTGATCAAGAGCACCTAAGTTGGCTGATCAGAACTCCCCGCCAGCACTGCCACTCATCCGGACTCCCCGCCGGCGCTGCCGCTCATCCGGACTCCCCGCCGGCGCTGCCGCTCATCCGGACTCCCCGCCGGCGCTGCCACTCATCCCGACTCCCCGCCAGCGCTGCCGCTCATGCCGACTCCCCGCCAGCGCTGCCGCTCATGCCGACTCCCCGCCAGCGTTGGCGCTCATGCCGACTCCCCGCCAGCGCTGGCGCTCATGCCGACTCCCCGCTGGCGCTCATGCCGACTCCCCGCCAGCGCTGCCCCTCATCCCGACTCCCCCCGCCAGCGCTGCCCCTCATCCCGACTCCCCCCCGCCAGCGCTGCCCCTCATCCCGACTCCCCCCCGCCAGCGCTGCCCCTCATCCCGACTCCCCCCCCCCCGCCAGCGCTGCCCCTCATCCCGACTCCCCCCCCCCCCGCCAGCGCTGCCCCTCATCCCGACTCCCCCCCGCCAGCGCTGCCCCTCATCCCGACTCCCCCCCGCCAGCGCTGCCCCTCATCCCGACTCCCCCCCGCCAGCGCTGCCCCTCATCCCGACTCCCCCCGCCAGCGCTGCCACTCATCCCGACTCCCCCCGCCAGCGCTGCCACTCATCCCGACTCCCCCCGCCAGCGCTGCCACTCATCCCGACTCCCCCCCGCCAGCGCTGCCACTCATCCCGACTCCCCCCCGCCAGCGCTGCCACTCATCCCGACTCCCCCCCGCCAGCGCTGCCACTCATCCCGACTCCCCCCGCCAGCGCTGCCACTCATCCCGACTCCCCCCCGCCAGCGCTGCCACTCATCCCGACTCCCCACCCCCCCACCAAAAAGTAAGAGAAGGAATAAAAATAGAGAATACATGGAAGGGAGAGGAAAGAGGGGGAGGAACAAAGAAAAAGGGAGAGAAAGAATAAGAGAAAGAACAAGAAACACGGCTAGAGAGAGGGATGAAGAAAACAAAAAAAGAAATTGGAATAGAAAGAGATAAAAGGGAAAGAAAGGAGAACAAAGAGAAAGAGTGGTACATCCTAAACTGTACCATAAGGGGTTTTAATACTGTACGAGTGGAAGGGACTCAGGGCACGCTAAATGTCCGTGGGTTAGGGGGCGCAAATTACTTGTCTTGGGTGCGGACAACCCACGCTACGAAAATAATTTTACTGTTAGGGGTCCCCACAACTTGGGAAATTTTATCAAGGGGTCCCGTCACTAGAAAGGTTGAGAACCACTGTTCTACATATTTTTGGTAAAAAAAATAAATAAATCGCAATAAGCGTATATAGATTAGTTTGCGCAAAAGTTATAGCGTCTACAAAATAGGGGATAGATTTATGACATTTTTATTATTTTTTTTTTTTTTTTTTTTTACTAGTAATGACGGTGATCTGTGATTGTTAGCGGGACTGGGATATTGTGACGGACAGATCGAACACTTTTTTGACACTTTTTTGGGACCATGGACATTTATGCAGCGATCACAGCCACTGATTACTGTATAAATGTCACTGGGAGGGAAGGGGTTAACACTAGGGGGCAATCAAGGGGTTAAATGTGTTCCCTCGTGTGTGTCTAACTGGGGGGGGGGATGGGACTGACTGGAGGAGGAGACATATCGCTGTTCCTGATCATTAGGAACAGCAGTTCTCTCTCCTCCCCTGTCAGAACGGGGATCTGTGTGTTTAGATACACACAGATCCCCGTTCTGGCTTTCATGGCCGGCGAGCATCAGGTCCCCCGCGCGCCTGCCATCGCCTTTTAAAGGTCGTGACGTACACCTATTGCGATTTGTGGGATTGTTTTTTTTCTTTTTTTGGGGGGGTTTAACCACTTCACGACCGCCTCATGTAAATATACGTTCGGCACTTTGAAGAGGTATATCTCGGTAACGGCAGCAGCTGCTGCCACAACCGATATATCCTTCTTTACATGAGGCGGTCCTGTGTACGATGATGGTGGTCATCGCGGCGGATTCGCCGCGAGATCAACGTTATCGGCCGTGGCGGGAGAGGTGCCCCCACCCCTCCCGCCGCTCTCCCGCGCCTTTCCGCCGCTTACCGGAGCCGGCGGCAGCGGCGGAGGCGATCGGGTCCTGCGATCGGGTGGGTATGGAGACGAGTGAGGCTAAGATGGCCACCACCCGTCTCTATACCATAGAAGTGCGGAAGCAACGTCAAAACGTCACTTCTGCCCATACGTCTTAAAGGCACAATTTTCAAATGTCATTTTTTTTTAATTAAATTTTTTTTTTTTTTTTTTTGCATTTGTCAAAATATGAGATGTGAGGACTTTTTGACCCCCAGATCTCATATTTAAGAGGTCCTGTCATGCTTTTTTCTATTACAAGGGATGTTTACATTCCTTGTAATAGGAATAAAAGTGATCCATTTTTTTTTAAAACAGTGTAAAAAATAATAAATTCAAGTAAAATAAATAAGAAAAACAAAAAAACATTTTTTTAAAACACCCCGTCCCGACGAGCTCGCGCGCAGAAGCGAACGCATACGTGAGTAGTGCCCGCATATGAAAACGGTAGTCAAACCACACATGTGAGGTATCGTCGCGATCGGTAGAGCGAGAACAATAATGCTAGCCATAGACCTATTCTGTAACTCAAAAAATGCAACCTGTAGAATTTTTTAAATGTCGCCTATGGAGATTTTTGAGGGTAAAAGTTTGACGCCATTCCACGAGCGGGCGCAATTTTGAAGCCTGACATGTTGGGTATCAATTTACTCGGCGTAACATTATCTTTCACAATACAAAAAAAAAATTGGGCTAATTTTACTGTTCTCTTATTTTTTTATTCAAAAAAGTGTTTTTTTTTTTCTCAAAAAAAGTGCACTTGTAAGACCGCTGCGCAAATACGGTGTGAAAAAAAGTATTGCAATGACAGTCATTTTATTCTCTAGGGTGTTAGAATAAAAAAACAATATATAATGTTTGGGGGTTCTAAGTAATTTTCTAGCAAAAAAAACTGTTTTAAACATGTAAACACCTAAAATCCAAAACAAGGCTGGTCTGGAAGTGGTTAAAGGTAAATCGGAGATCTGGGGTCAATAAAGTGGACCTGTCATGCTTATTTATATTTTTTTGAGCTTTTTAAAGAGGTGTGCCCACAAAAAAAAATTAAAATTAAAAGTCAGCAGCTACAAATACTGCAGCTGCTGACTTTTAATAATCGGACACTTACCTGTCCCGGGGTCCAGCGATGCGAGGGAACGAGGCCTCCCCTCATTCCCCGCACCGCTCGTGGTGCCGGCATTCTTAATGTGGGCACCCGGCTGTGGCTTCCACTGCGCATGCACGAGCGGCGCCGTGCGCCGTGATTCAACGCTCACTAATCTGGGACACGTGACAGGTCCCAGATGACTGTGCGACGCCTAGGGGAAGTGACGTCAGTTGCTGGGCACTGAAGGTGGCAGATTACGAGGGACCCCCTAGCAACAGGCATTTAGAGGTGAGTTTTTTTTTTTTACATTTTTTTTATGATTTTTAAGCCAATTTTTTTTTTTTTTTGGTGGCAACATCACTTTAAGTACTGTAACTTGTTGCCATAACACAAGCATGCACAATTTTGAAGCATGACGTGTTGGGTATCTATTTACTCGGGGTAACTATTGTTTTTTTTTTTTTTTTATTCACTAAAGTGTATTTTTTTTCCCCAAGAATTGCGCTTGAAAGACCGCTACGCAAATACAATGTCAAATAAAATATTGCAACGATTGTCATTTTATTCTCTAGGGTCTCTGCTAAAAAAAAATCTCTCTCTCTCTCTCTCTCTCTCTCTCTCTCTCTCTCTCTCTCTCTCTCTCTCTCTCGTTTGGGGGGTTCTAAGTATTTTTCTAGCAAAAGATACTGATTTAACTTGTAAACAAAGTTCCAGAAAAGGCCTGGTCTGCAAGTGGTTAAATTGTATTTAATTATTTAAGCATTTCTGTAGAATTGCCGAACTCCTTGTATACTGTGACGTGACGCCATTGTGTGTGTGTGTGCAGTCTGCCGTTTCCTGTGGATGAAGATGAGGACGAAGCTGGTGACAGAAGAGGAGGAGGAGGAGGAGACGCTGGAAGCAGACGAGGACCTGGTAAAGGTTTTTCTGGGCAACAGAAGGATGGCATCCAGATGGTGAGGAAGATCATGTTCGCTCTGGAGGGTGAGGATGGCCTGGGCGAGGTTTACACTTTCAGGTAAGACCAATTAAAAGAGATTTTTGTTTTCCAACTATGAAGATTAGTAAATGTGGCGAGTTAGGAATTATAAAGGCTGAGTTCCCTTTTCTGCACATGTTATTTGTTACACTGGTGTTTAGGGTGTAACATGTAACATGTTCAGCATGCACCCCCCCTCCAGGACAGTGGGCGGGGGATTTCTCTCTCCGCTCCCACTGTCACAAATGGACAACAGCACAACTCCTGTGGATCTCCACCCACACGGCCACGTCATTCATTCACAGTTTCCTGTGAATGAATAGACTACAAGTACCATCATGCAATGCAGCCGACAGCTTGTAGTTCCCATCAGCATGATAAACTTCTGACAAAAAAGGTGACCGGGGAGGGAGCTCCAGCACACAGCCTTTTCAAATCCTGTTCCTGTGTGCCGTGTGGAGTGGGATGTGTCTCTTCCCCCTCCAATCAGCTCTCGGAGCTCTCCTCACTGAGCTTTGCAGTGTGTCATTTCAGCTCTCCGCTCCTTTCTTCTGAACCCTTTAGACAAGCGTTTATAATTTTGCGCTTTGAACGGATGTAGAAAGAAATTCCACCATCAACAGGACCGGGTGCCCTGTCACCACATCCCAATAATGACACAGAAAAAAAAAATGACCCCCTTGATGGGACGGGACTTTAACCACTTAAGCCCCGGACCAGTTTGTAGCCAAAGGACCAGGCCCCTTTTTGCGATTCGGCACTGCATTTCTTTAACTGACAATTGCGCGGTCGTGCGAAGTGGCTCCCAAACAAAATTGGTGTCCTTTTGCCCCAAATAGAGCTTTCTTTTGGTGGTATTTGATCACCTCTGCGGTTTTTATGTTTTGCGCTATAAACAAAAAAAAGAGCGACAATTTTGAAAAAAAAAATGCATTATTTTTTGCTATAATAAATATCCCCCAAAAATATATAAAAAAACATTGTTTTTTCCCTCAGTTTAGGCCGATACGTGTTCTTCTACATATTTTTGGTAAAAAAAAATCACAATAAGCGATTATTGATTGGTTTGCGCAAAAGTTATAGCGTTTACAAAATAGGGGATAGTTTTATAGCATTTTTATTAATAATTTTTTTTTACTAGTAATGGCGGCTATCAGCGTTTTTTTTTATTTATTTTATTGTGACTGCGACATGATGGCGGACACATCGGACATTTTTTTTACACATTTTTGGGACCATTGTCATTTATACAGCAATCAGTGCTATTTAAATGCACTGATTCCTGTGTAAATGACACTGGCATTGAAGGGGTTAACCAGAGGGTGGCAGTGTAGGGGTTAAGTGTTCCCAGGGGCGTGTTACTAACTGTGGGGGGGGGGGGGGGCATGGCTGTGTGTTAGTGAACACTGATCTCTGCTCCAATCACAGGGAGCAGAGATCAGTGTCACTTGTTGCTAGGCAAAACGGGGAGATGCTTGTTTGCTTCCGCATCTCCCCGTTCAGCCTTCCCGTGAGACGATGGCAGGTATCCTCGCGGCAATCAAGTCTGCGGGACCCGACGGGACTCACGGGGGAGTCCCGATCGGCGCGCACGCGATGGCACGGCGGCATTCTTAAAGGGACGTACCTGTACGCCCTTATGCCTGTCCGTGCCATTCTTCCGACGTACATCGCCGTCCGCCGCTCTGGAAGTGGTTAAAGGTGACAAAAACACCAATGTTATAAAAATATTTTCATTTTATTACAAAAATATGGTACAATACAATAAAAATTGTCTCTGAAGAGACAGAAGAGTGGTGTGCATGAATTACTATTCGCAAAAAAAAAAGATACTTCTCTTGTGTACCTATTGTTTCAGGCTTGAACGCCTTTCTTCAGGGGTTTATACAGAGAAGGCTGTATTCGTATCATACATCTATCAATAAAAGACATATAATATTATAGAGAACATCGAAATAAACCACCACTCTAGACCAGGACCTGTTCCAAAATGTTGAATATCACATACCCATTGTTGTCTTGTGACTTCATACATTAGGAATAAAAGCAAAAGACCTACAGAGGGCGCTGTCACCGCTGAAGGTGCTTCCATCTTCACCTGGCCTTCCTTCCCGGTTCGTGGACACCGGCTGCGTGATTGGCTGGAGCCGCAATGACGTCACTATCATAACACAGGACTCTGAAGGAGCAGCACTGGGAAGGCCGTTCCTTCAGAGCGCATGCGCTGGTGACGTCACTGGTTGCATCTAAAGTAAATATCTCCTAAACGGTGCACGTTAAGGAGATATTTTGCCTATAGGTAAAAATAATGCATGGGAGTTTACTCCCGCTTAAAATTGTGTCCCCCGCCATCTAGGTTCCCACACTCGCCTTCCACCCTTCGACCCTTCGCTCGCTGACGTTCGGTTCTGCTGATAGAAGCTAAGAGAGGAAGCGCTGTGTATGCTCTTAATGTGGAGGGCCACCCTGAAAAAGAAAACTTGATAAAAAGGTTAATACAAATTTAACCACTTGACCACCGGGCAGTTAAACCCCCTTCCTAACCAGACCAATTTTCAGCTTTCGGTGCTCTCACGCTTTGAATGACAATTACTCAGTCATGCAACACTGTATCCAAATGAATTTTGTGTCCTTTTTTTCACACAAATAGAGCTTTCTTTTGGTGGTATTTAATCACCGCTGGGTTTTTTATTTTTTGCGCTATAAATCAAAAAAATACAGAAAATTCGGTAAAAAAAAAAAAAAAATCTTTGTTTCTATTAAAAATTATTGGCAGAGTATTGCAGTGTTGCACAGTATTGGTAGAGTATTGCAGTGGTGGCAGAGCATTGCACAGGGGTGGCAGAGCAATGACCAGCGCTGTGGGCACTACACATCCAGCCCACAGCGCTGGTCCCGTCTCTCCCCCTCTCCGCTTCTCCCCTCTCACTGTACTGATCGGTACAGAGAGGGGAGGGAGGAACCGGCTTCATGACGTGACGCCGGTTTGTGTACATGTGATCGCTTCGTCATTTGACGGAGCGATCACGTGGTAAACGGCCGCTATCAGCGGCTGTTTACCGTGATCCGTGATGCGCCAGGTCCTCGGGACCCGGCGGTCACGGATGTTCCCGAGTGCGCGCAGGAGCAAGTTTCTGGGAGGACGTCCGTAGGACGTCCACTTAGAACAAGCCGACCGCGCTGTGGCCGTCTTTCGACTATAGCGCTGTCGGCATGTGGTTAAAATGAAAAAAAAAAAAAAACAATTATTTTTACTTACCAGAAATGGCTGTTGCTAGGCAGATCGTCCTAATCTGCCTCTTCCTGTTTCTCGGAGCCGTTTCATTCTTCTGCTCCTAGCGCCGCCTTCTAGTGAATGGGGCGCGGTGTGTTATGGGAACTGTGTCCCACAACACATCGCATTCCCCATTCACAAAGCGCCGAGCGACGACTCGGGCAGCGATCGCTGCCCGTTTCCCTTACTGAGGATGGCGGCGCTGGGACCGGAGCGCCGAGGGACATCTCGGCCTCCACGACCGACTTCGCGGGCACCCTGGGAGGGTAAGTGTACTTATTAAAAGTCAGCAGCTACTTTTTTTTTTTAGCTGCTGACTTTTAAAAAACATTTTTTTAAGCTGAAACACTGCTTTAAGTCCAAAAACTCTTCCATCCCACCCCCCATATTCCAGTGCTGGGTGTCTGAACAGCCAATCACTAAGGCAGGCCATTCATTATTATTATATTATTATTATAATACACGATTTATATAGCGCCAACAGTTTACGCAGCGCTTTACAATGTATAGGAGGACAACACAATTACAGTACAGTACAATACAAGAGGGCCCGGCTCGTAGAGCTTACATTCTAATGGGACGAGGTGGTGTTACAAAAAGTAATAGCTGCAGAGAATGTTTTGATGGGGGTGGCCCGGGGTTGTTAGGTGTTTGTGGGATAGGCTTCCCTAAATAAATACGTTTTCAGGGATCTCCTAAAGGTGGACAGGGTAGGGGCTGATCGGACAGACTGTGGCAGGGAGTTCCAGAGGATGGGAGAGGCTCTGGAGAAGTCCTGAAGGTGGACAGGATAGGGGATGATCGGACAGACTGGGGCAGGGAGTTCCAGAGGATGGGAGAGGCTCTGGAGAAGTCCTGAAGGTGGACAGGGTAGGGGATGATCGGACAGACTGGGGCAGGGAGTTCCAGAGGATGGGAGGGGCTCTGGAGAAGTCCTGGAGGTGGACAGGGTAGGGGATGATCGGACAGACTTGGGCAGGGAGTTCCAGAGGATGGGAGAGGCTCTGGAGAAGTCCTGAAGGTGGACAGGGTAGGGGATGATCGGACAGACTGGGGCAGGGAGCTCCAGAGGATGGGAGATGCTCTGGAGAAGTCTTGAAGGCGAGCATGGGAGGAGGTAACAAGGGAGCTAGAAAGCAGGAGGTCCTGGGAGGAGCGGAGGGGACGATTTGGGCGATATCTGCAGGTGAGGTTGGTCATTAAGATGTTCACCTTTCTTTCCTTCAACCACAGGTTGATGAAGGAAAGAAAACTGACAGCGTTGATGGGGTAATCCCTCCCGCTGTGCTATTCTGACAGCGGGAGGTTTTCCCACCTTCAGAATACAATGATCACTGCTGGCGGCTATATTTGCTGGTGGTGATCGAACGGGGGAAAAAAAACTGATAGGCTGATTGTCCCGAAGTCAATCGATAGATCGAATTCAGTACAACCATCCTGCCTGTAGATGGATTGAAATTCGGCTGTTTCCTGCTAAACTGGACCGATTTCCGTCCATCTAGGAATGGGAGGGATTCGCATTCTCCTCACACAAGGTGAAAGAAATATTGGTATGTAATGTCGGGGAGGGAATCGGTCGACTGAGCTTTGTTGCTTTCACAGGTTCTCTTGAGTTGTTCTCACCTTTTACCATTTTGCTGCCATCTCGCTACATTTTCGATTTGTATTTGATGGATGTGTTTTACAGGTTTTTTTCCTTTTTCCTTTTTTCTTGGATTCCAGGGACAGTCTGGAACAGCTTTCCATCTTTAAGAAGATAGAGAGGAGGCCAATGCCGTGGCCCTGCCAACTTACCATCGGCTCCAAAATTTCCATACGCATTGTGGGGTACAAATCTGTAAGTATATCGCCAACTGGCTGGAAGGCCTAATCCAGTGTTCTGACAATGTGATGTTTATACACTGAAAGCAGCGAATGTGACTTTCACCAAACATTCACTGGTAGTGAATCAGTCATTCAACCAATTAACGCTAAGTGACCTACCTGTATTGTCACCCAGCTGGTTATACCGTGATGATACCTGCTGTAGGCAACATCCAGGTATCGTTTTTTTTTTCCCCGCCGGTGGTTGGCTTTCTTCTAAAAGCAATCCTGGTGGCTAATTTAGGTGCTGATTTGCTTTTACAAGCAGTGGGAGGGGACATGCCCATCCCCCTCCCTCCACCTTCCTCGGCCATCTCAGGCTCTCCCATCCCACCGGTGAACCTGAGAGTGCAGATGGGTCATGCATGGGTCCTCCAGCATGACAATGACCCAAAACATACCGCCAAGGCAACAAAGGAGTGGCCCAAGAAGAAGCACAATGAAGGTCATGGAGTGGCCTAGCCTAGCCTCCAGACCTTAATCCTATAGAAAATGTATGGAGGGAGCTGAAACTTTGAGTTGCCAAGAGACAGCCAAGAAACCTTAATGATTTAGAGAAGATAGGTAAAGAAGAGCGGACCAAAATCCCTCCTGAGATGTGCAAACCTGTCTGACCTCTGTGATTGCCAACAAGGGTTTCTCCACCAACTACTCAGTCATGTTTTGCTTGGGGATCAAATACTTATTTTACTCACTGAACTGCAACTCAATTTATAAAAAAAAAAAAAATCTGGATTTTTTTGGTTGATATTCTGTCTCTATGATATAAAATGCACCTATGATAAAAATGGTAGACCCTTCATTTCTATTTAAGTGGGAAAATTGCAAAATCTGCAGGGGATCAAGTCATTATTTTCCCCACTGTAATTTAACCCCTTCCCGCCGAGCGTACGCAGATATGTGTACTCAGCTTTCGGGGGTTATATCAGGATAATGCCCGCAGCTGCAGGCATCATCCCGGTACTGTTTAGAGCCGGTGATCGGCTTTCCGAGGATAACAACCAATGCGGCTAAAAGCCGCTCGGTTGTTATCCGGAAGGAGCAGGGGGGGGGCGTCGTCCCGCCGCCTTCCGCCGCTCTTCCCGGGCCTCCCGGTAGCACGGGAGGGCCGATCGACGATCCGCCGCTTCCAGCGGCTAGTGACAGACTGGAATGAAGCCGGAAACGGCTTTGTTCCAGTCTCCTGGATGTAAACACCGAAGCGACATCACAACGTTAGCATGCGCCTTGATTAACACAAGATCGGCAGTCAAGCACAGGCACGAAATTCATGACTTCATCACACAAAACAACATAGATTGCCTCTTCATCACGGAGCGCTGGCTAACACCCGACTGCAACACCATCCTAACCGAATTAGTGCCAGAAAACTACAGGATCCTAACCGAGCATAGGAAAGGAAAAAAGGAGGAGGCCTAGCAGTGATCTTCAAAGCTCACCTGGAGATTGCCAAACCTACGGTACAGAACACAGCAACTTTTATGGAGACACTTACGCTACAGATGCAAACAACACCACAAGAAACCATCCACATGCTGCTATGCTACAGACCACCAGGACCAAAGACAAATCTACCGATACCACTCACGGAATTCATTTCGGCACACCTCTGGGCAAACTCCACCGAAGACCCCATCGCCACCACCTGCATCAATCAACTGGAAGACCTAGGGCTTCAACAACAAGTAAAGGCTCCCACACATGGGTCGGGTCACATCCTGGACCTCATCTTCAAGCAAAATATGGACATCAACATACTAGACAACATAGCGCTAACATGGACAGACCACCACTCTATCAAATTTGAAATCACCACTAACATCACCCTCCAAAATCCACATCCGGCGGCAACAACACATTGGATTAGATCACAGAAGAAACTGCACTCGGAAATCTTCAAAACCACACTAACAAACAAAATGGCAACACTAAATCAGAACCACTCAACAGAACGAATCTTCATCTTTGTAAACAAGGCCCTACTACAAACAGCAGACGCAGTCCCCCCGAAACATCGAGCACCCATCCGCAGGAAAAATTCTAGATGGTTTAATGGCGCTCTTACTCTACTGAAACAGGAACACAGAAGAGCAGAAAGAGCCTGGAGAAGAAACACTACAAAGGAAAATCACACAAACTACAGAAAACTCACCAAGAAATATCATAAAGCAATTTTCACAGCAAAAAAAGAACATGTCTCAAACACTCTCTCAAAAGCCTTAAACCGACCACGTGAACTTTTCAAACTAGTCGCCCAGACTATGAACCCCACCTGCCTTGAGCCCCTAGGAAACGAAACTCAAGAATACTGCAACAAGTTATTGGATTTTTTCATCAACAAAATAGACAACATTCAGAAAATAACCAATTCTACTCAACCAAACCCAGGTAAGGAATTTTACATGCACAGCGCACAAGCACCACATTTTTCGCTTACCCCGATCACCACGGATGAAACCAAAAATTTCATCAAGAGCCTCCGAGACAGCACATCGCCAAACGACATCATCCCCACAAAACTCTTGAAAGAATGCTCCGGCATTCTGGCCCCCGCTATTACACACCTAGTAAATCAGTCATTCAAAGAAGGATTGGTTCCTAATTCCCTCAAGCAAGGCATCGTCAAAGCCTTACTAAAGAAACTCAACCTCGACCCCAAGGATCCGAACAATCGCAGACCGGTAACAAGCCTGAACACCATTTCCAAGATTATGGAGAAAGCAGTAGTACAACAGCTTCAACTTCACCTGGACACACACAAGCTCCTGGACCCACTACAATCAGGCTTCCGCCCAGGCCATGGCACTGAAACGGCACTTCTGAAAATATGGGATGACGCCCTAGAAGCAGCGGATGATGGAGAATCGGGTCTTCTGGTACTGCTGGATCTTAGCGCAGCATTCGACACAGTGGACCACAACACGCTTCTCAGCCGCCTCAAGGAAGTGGCAGGAGTTACAGATGGAGATCTTCCATGGTTCGCTTCCTTCTTAGGAAACCGGTCACAGACAGTGAAACTAGGAGCCTTCACTTCAGATACCAGGGCAATTACTTATGTATTCCCTCAAGGATCAGCCTTGTCACCAGTACTCTTCAACATTTACATCCGGCCACTCTTCAAAATCATCAGCAAATCGGATCTATGCTTCCACTCATACGTGGACGACACTCAACTGTATTTCCGGATCACCGGACAAAAAGACCAATACCAGGAACTAGGAAAATGTCTCGCATTGATAGATGACTGGATGACCACAAGCTCCCTCAAACTAAATGGATCGAAAACAGAACTACTGCTCCTCGACGCAAACCAAAGGAAAAAAACGAAGACCCCTTGGACACCACCGACCATCCTTGGACAGACCATCCTCCCAAGCACCAAAGCCAAAAGCCTCGGAGTAATCTTTGATTCAGAGATGACCATGGAGGCACAAATAGGATCAGTAATCAGTGGATCCCATCATCTCCTCCGCATGCTTTGCAGACTCATCCAATTCATCCCAGAAAAGGAAAAAGCGGTAGTAGTGGGAACCATCATCAATTCGCGTCTCGACTACGCAAACTCCCTCTACATAGGATTACCAGATTAACAGATTGCACGCCTTCAAATCGTCCAAAACACAGCAGCAAGACTAGTCACCGGAAAGAAACCCTGGGAATCCATCTCCCCATCCCTAAGGTCCCTCCATTGGCTCAAGGTAAAAGACAGGATCACATTCAAGACCCTCTGCCTCACCCACAAATGTACACAAGGAAACGCGCCTCAATACCTTTGTGAGAAAATAGAAAAATACATACCAAATCGCAGCCTTCGATCGACAAACCAAAACCGCCTTCTCATCCCCAAAGCCCGCTACAAATCGAAGGGAGAACGAAGATTCGCAGTACAAGGACCTCGGCTATGGAATGCTCTACCAAACAACATCCGCTTGGAAGAAAACCATCGGGCCTTCAGGAAAAAACTCAAGACCCACCTCTTCTAAATATTGCATGACAACAAGAGCAGTCAAGCGCCTTGAGGCGATTCAGTTCGCATTTGTAGCGCTATACAAATCATTCATTCAACGTCATGTCCGGTTTACTTGGCTGCCAATAGCCTATTTTTAAAAAAAAAATATACAGTATTCAGATACATCGTTTTCGATGATCTGAATACTTTGAAGTGCAAAGGAGGGATTTGGGGTCTTTTAGACCCCCTGATCCCTCCATAAAGAGTACCTGTCACCACCTATTACTGTCACAGGGGATGTTTACATTCCTTGTCAGCAATAAAAGTGATCAAATTTAGTTTTTTTTAAAAACACAATTTCATAATATAAAAATAAATAAGAACATTTATTTTTTTTCAAACCACCCCCGTCACCGTGAGCTCGCGCAGCCAAAAAAAAAAAACTCATACGGAAGTGGCGCCCGCATATGTAAAAAGTTCAACTCACACGTGAGGTACCGCCGCGATTGACAGAACGAGAGCAATAATTCTAGCATTAGACCTCCTCTGTAACGCTAACCGCCTATGGAGATTTTTAGGTACCAAAGTTTGTCGCCATTCCACAAGTGCGTGCAATTATAAAGCGTGACATGTTTGGTATCTATTTACTCGGCGTAACATCATCTTTCACATTATACAAAAAAATTGGGATAACTATACTGTTTTTTTTTTTTTTTTTTTTTTTAATTCATGAAAGTGTCCCTTTTCCCCAAAAATTGCGTTTAAAACACCGCTGCACAAATACCGTGTGACATAAAATATTGCAACCACCGCCATTTTATTCTCTAGATTCTCTGCTAAATATATAAATATATATATATAATGTTTGGGGGTTCTAAGTAATTTTCTAGCAAAAAAAATAGGGATTTTAACTTGTAAACACCAATGTCAGAAATAGGCGTAGTCATGAAAGGGATAAGCAAAGTGAGTTATACGAATTTTAACCCCTTCATGACTACTCCCGTTTCTGACATTTGGTGTTTAGTTAAAATTCGTATTTTTTTGCTAGAAAATTACTTAGAACCCCCAAAATATTATATATATATATATATATATATTAGCCGAGAATCTAGAGAATAAAATGGCGGTATTTGTGCAGCGGTGTTTTAAGCGCAACTTTTTAGGAAAAGGATACTTAAATGAATAAAAAAAAAAATGAAACAGTAAAGTTAGCCCAATTTTTATGCATAAGGAAATAGTGAAAGATGATGTTACGCAGAGTAAATAGATACCACACATGTCACGCTTTATAATTGCACGCACCCGTGGAATGGCGACAAACTACGGTACCTAAAAATCTCCATAGGCGACGCTTTAAAAATGTTTTACGGTTACCAGGTTAGAGTTACGAAGGAGGTCTAGAATTATTGCTCTCGCTCTGACGATCGGTGCGATACCTCACATGTGTGATTTGAACACCGTTTACATATGCGGGCGCGACTTCCGTATGCGTTTTTGCTGCGCGAGCTCGCGGGGAAGGGGGCGCTTTAAAAAATATTTTTTTTTATTTCATTTTAGATAATTAAAATGTGTGTTTTTTTTAAATGTGATCACTTTTATTGCTGTCGCAAGGAATGTAAACATCCCTTGTGACAGTAATAGGTGGTGACAGGTACTCTTTATGGAGGGATCGGGGGGTCTAAAAGACTCCCAATCCCTCCTTTGCACTTCAAAGTATTCAGATCACCGAAAACGGTATATCTGATTACCGTGTACTTTATTAAATCCGGCTCCATTGGTAGCCGAGTAAACAGGAAGTGACGTTGTGACGTTGCTTCCGTGTTTACATCAAGGAGACTGGAGCCAAGCCGTTTCCGGCTTCGTTCCAGTCTGTCACTAAGTGACAGAGGTTCGATCGGGCCTCATGATGGAACGGGAGGCCTGGTAAGAGCGGCGTGAGGCGGCGGGAGGGGGGGACATCCACTCCCGCTCCTCCGGTATAACAGCCGAGCAGCTCTTAGCCGCATCGGTTGTTATACCTGGATAGCCAATCGCCTGCTCTAAGGCCCCTTTCACACTGGGGCGGGAGCCACGGCGACGGTAAAGCAGCACTATATTTAGCGCTGCTTTACTGTCGTTTTAGCTGCGGTATTCGGCCGCTCGCGGGGCGGTTTTACCCCCCCCCCCCCGCGAGCTGCCGAAAAAGGGTTAAAATCCACCCACAAAGCGCCACCGTAGCGGCGCTTTGCGGCGGTATTGCCGCGGTATTACCGCGGTGTCCCATTGAAATCAATGGGTAGGAGCGGTGAATACACCACTCCTATACCGCTCCAAAGATGCTGCTAGCAGGACTTTTTTTTACCGTCCTGCTAGCGCACCGCTCCAGTGTGAAATCCCGCCGACTGGAGTGAATGGGGCCAGATTTTTCAGGCGGTGTACAGGCGCTATTTTTAGCGCTGTACCGCCTGAAAACCGCCCCAGTGTGAAAGGGGCCTAAACAACGGTACCGGGATGATGCCTGCAGCTGCGGGCATCATCCCGGTATAACCCCCGGAAGCCGAGTACACATATCTGCGTGCGCTCGGTGGGAAAGGGTTAATGAGCTGTAATGCGCAGAACGATTTGGCCTCATTAGCATTCACATTTACCTTAATGCTTTAGGTGATGGAGGCGAAGGCGAAGAAGAGTTGGGCTGTCGTAGACGCTAAAACCATGAGAAAGGAAGACGTACAGAAGGAAACCGTGCATTGCCTGAATAACGACGAGGAGACGGAGGTTCAGGCAGATGACATTATACAAGGTTTGCTCTTCTCTGCCATCTGAAGAGTCTCACAATTCCTCTTGTCTGTGTCCCCGTTAGTGATATTCGCCCTCTTTATCCCGTTTATCACTGAAAGTGACAGTAAATCCCAAATTATGGGTTGTCTGCCGAACAGTAATCTTCCAATGGGGACACTAGATCTGGTGACAACCTTCATTTTAGATGAATGTCTTCTCAATTACGGTTTTGTTTATGAAACAGGAAGTCGAGGGAAATCTCCTCAATAGGAAACAAATGGCGAAAAAAAAACATTGACAGGTGTTACCCAGATAGCGAGCAATTGTGCTGCAAGTGTGAAAATGGCTTGCTAGGCTATTGCTAGACTTGCCCGGCTTCACAAGTTTGTTGCACAGTTGCAACAAGTCCGCATTGCATGACTCCAGATCAACTTTCTTTGCAAACATTCTGCAAGTCTGCTGCAAATTCAGTTACTGTATATACTCGAGCATAAGCCCACCCGAATATAAGCTGTGGCCTCTAAATTTTACCACAAAAAACTGGGAAAACGTCTTGACTCGAGTATAAGACTAGGGTGAGAAATGCGCAGTTACTGTAAGTGGAAAAGAGGGCCAACAATGCCCATTTGCATGCCTCACTGTGCCCATTTGCATGCCTCACTGTGCCCATTTGCATGCCTCACTGTGCCCATTTGCATGCCTCACTGTGCCCATTTGCAGCCTCACTGTGCCCATTTGCAGCCTCACTGTGCCCATTTGCAGCCCCACTGTGCCCATTTGCAGCCTCACTGTGCCCATTTGCATGCCTCACTGGGCCCATTTGTAGCCTCACTGTGCCCATTTGCATGCCTCACTGTGCCCATTTGCAGCCTCACTGTGCCCATTTGCAGCCTCACTGTGCCCATTTGCAGCCTCACTGTGCCCATTTGCAGCCTCACTGTGCCCATTTGCAGCCTCACTGGGCCCATTTGCATGCCTCACTGGGCCCATTTGCATGCCTCACTGGGCCCATTTGTAGCCTCACTGGGCCCATTTGTAGCCTCACTGGGCCCATTTGCAGCCTCACTGGGCCCATTTGTAGCCATAGGTCCCCTGAATTGATGCCCCCCTAGCTGCAGCCAAAATTTGGGGTCTCTGGACCCAAAGGGTCACGAAATGACATTGCTGCAGATGGACACAGTTGACCGACTTTGGGGCCCTGTATCTCGGGGCCACTTGGTACTAGGAACCCCAAATGGATATGTTGTAGTGTTGGTTCCACTGGGTTTGCACACCAAGTTCCTAGCACCAAGTGGCCCCCGAGATAGGAGGCCCCAAATTCGGGTCGGAAAATGTCAAGCACTTTTCTGCAGCAGAGAATGACATTTTCTGAGCCGACTTTGGGGCCTCGTATCTCGGGGTCACTTGGTGCTAGGAACCCCAAATTTGGATATGTTGTAGTGTTGGTCCCAATTTGGGGTTCCTATCACCAAGTGGCCCTGAGATACGGGGGGCGCAAAGTCGAGTCGGAAAATGTCATTTTCTGCTGCAGAAAAGTGCTTGACTCGAGTATAAGCCGAGGGGGGCACTTTCAGCACAAAAAAAATGTGCTGAAAAACTCGGCTTATACTCGAGTATATACGGTATATTGTGTGATACTCATCCCACCACAGGGGGGGTCACTGTGGCTGAATTTGTAGCTGTAGACTTGCAGAGTTCTTGCTTTAGACTCACCACTGCAACGTTGCTCTACAACTAGAACTTGTGCTTTAACCACTTCAGCCTCGGAAGATTTGGCTGCTGAATGACCGGGGACATTTTCTTGCGATTCGGCACTGCGTTGATTTAACTGACAATTGCGCGGTCATGCGACGTTGCACCCAAACAAGATTGACGTCCTTTTTTAAACACAAATCGAGCTTTTTTTTGGTGGTATTTGATCGCCTCTGCGGTTTTTATTTTTGGCGCTATAAACAAAAAAAGACCGACAATTTAAAAAAAAAACATATTTTGTACTTTTTGCTATAATGAATATCCCCATTTATTTTTATTTTTTTTTTAATGTTTTTTTTTTTTTTTTCTCAGTTTAGGCCGATATGTATTCTTCTACATATTTTTGGTAAAAAAAAACGAAATAAGCGTATATTGATTGGTTTGCACAAAAAGTTATAGCGTCTACAAAATAGGAGATAGTTTTATAGCATTTTTATTATTATTTTTTTTTTACTAGTAATAGTAGTAATAAATAGTATAAATTTTGCGCAAACCAATCAATATACACTTGTTGCGATTTTATTTTTTTTTTATTTTTAACAAAAATATGTAGAAGAAGAATACATATCGGTCTAAACTGTGGAAAAAAAATTTTTTTAGATATTTTTGGGTGGTATTTATTATAGCAAAAGTAAAAAACATTGCTTTTTTTTTTTTTCATTGTCGCTCTTTTTTTTTTAGTTTATAGCACAAAAAATAAAAACCACAGAGGCGATTTAAATACCACCAAAAGAAAGCTCTATTTGTGGGAAAAAAAGGACGTCAATTTTGTTTGGGTACAACGTCGCACGGCCGCGCAATTGTCAGTTAAAGCGACGCAGTGCCGTATTGCAAAAAATGCTCTGGTCAGGAAGGGGGGTAAATCCTTCTGGGGCTGAAGTGGTTAAGCTGCACAGTTGGTTTTCTTCTACAGGTAACCCTTTCCTGCAAAGGCAGTTTTGGGTAAAAGGTGAACTAGCCCTTTAAACTTGAGCAGAGAGAGTTTTGTGTTCTCAGGATTAGCTGACATGGTGATCTCATTAATTGAGAACTATGCTGATTGGTCCCCATTCATTAGCTGAGACCAGGAGCTATCTATGACAGCAATGCTTTCATTGTGTTGAGTGTGCAAAGCTGTCAATTGGAGCAGAGATTAGCATTCTATTGGCATGGATGACTTATGCCTGAGACCGTTAAAGTGACCCAGTCAGAAGGGACGTACGGGGGCTTCCATTGCTGGCCCGTTGAAGAAAATGCTAACTGCCTGGCTGTGTTTGGCTTAACCACTTCCCACCAAGTCTGTTGTAATAATACGGCTGGGGTGGGTGCTTTGTTATTCCGGGTGGATGTCATATGACATCCTCCCACTTGCGCACCCTAGGGGCAGTGCAGCGGTGTGATCTGTGACCAGCTGCGGTCCACCACACACAGTGGAACACAGACCGTTGTACCAGGCTGCTGTGTGCAGTCTTGGTACCATGTGATCGCTGTGACCAATCCCAGAGATCATGTCAGTTGTTAACGATGACTGTCATTCATAGCCGTAGTATACTATTGTGATGTCTGTGATTGGTCACAGTCATCCCATGGTACAGGGCCAATCACAGTGGTCCTGTACCCCGATAGGGCAGTACAACCAGCCCTGTTGTACCGGGCCTGGCCAGCAGGGGGGGGGGGGGGGCGAGCATCTTTTAACTTGTAGCTAAGAAAAAAAGAAAATGGCTAAATAACTTTATTTATTAACCTGCACCCACTTGATTACTAATGTATATATGGAATAAATAGTAATTTCCTGGGCCCCATCAGGTTAACAGAGGGGCCCAGGAGGTGAAAGCAGAAGGTGCATTTTCAGGTGCAGGGACACACACACACACACACACCACACACACACACACACACACACACACATTTTCACACACACACACACACACACACACATACACACACACACACACACACACACACGCTGCTCTCAGTATACCTGCACAAACTAAAGTTCTGCCTGCTCATTGTATGCTTTCTCCGGCAGATGGATATAACTGTAATACGGCTCCCTTCACTCAGCCTGAGGGAGAGACTTATCACTGAGGTGGCTGAGACAAACAGAGCATGCAGGAGTAATCTGGACAGCGGCAGTGGTGCACAGGCAAGCAATGCCCTGCACAGACACACACTGACAGGTCACACTATTGTAGAATGTGCAGTCCCCACACCCTCACTATGTGCTCATGGTCATTATCATGATCGCAGCACAGCAGGTGCTGTATGGCTCTGTCAGTGGAACATGCTGTTGGGTGCTGACTTTCTATATGGCTGTAATGTGTGTTACAGACTATAACACAGAGCACAGCCATAACATAGTCAGCACCACACAGTCATGTTACACCGACGGAGCCATACAGCACCTGCTGTGCTCTGATCATCATAATGATAATGACCATGAGCACACAATGGGATGCTACTTTACACATGTGATGGGGGGGAGGGACAGTAAAAACACACAGCCAAGATGCCTTTTTACCACCCCCAAACCACTCCCCTTTGATAACCTTTCACCCAAGCTTTGCAATCAGGTCCGCCTGTCAGATTTTCATGCAGACCTGATTGAAAGCTCCATGTAGGTTTACAGGTATGAATTGACTTGTGTGCATTTAGATCCGCCTACCTCCATGTCCATCCAGACCTAAATGGGACAGATCAGACATAGCCTGATGTAAATGGACACAAGTCTGTGGTGTATGGGCACACAAAACACTGACATCTCTCCCATTCAGATCCAGTTATGATTGGTGGGGTGCTGTAAATGTTACATGTTTCAGCTCCTGCCACCAGTCCCCCAGACGACCCCCCCCCCCGACAGTGTGGGGGCAGGGGCGGAGCCAGAGGTGGGGTTGTGGGTGGGGTCAGGGCGGAGCCATGGGTGGGTTGTGGGCGGGGTCAAGAGGAGCCCCGTCAGGTAGGCTGTATGGGGCCCCATGATTTCTAACAGCGGCCCTGCCTGTACCATGTGATAACTGTGGTCAATCTCAGCTATCACAATAGTTTGCAATGGCATATGAGTGGATCCCATTCACAGTGTAAAAATGATTGCTTATACAGTGACCATCACTGTAATAAGCAATCATCATGTAAAAGAAAAAAAAAAATCTGCTTAAACGTCCAATAATACAGCATTTGGCACAGTTTTTGCTGACCAATGTTGTAATGTCCAGACTGTCAGATACCAAATGACCAGAACTGTGGCCGTTGTCCTCCAGAGGGACGATCATAACAGGATTTACCTTTCTTCTCCGTCAGGGTACCGTTATGGAAGTGACATAATACCGTTTTCCAAAGTGGATCAAGAGCAGATGAAATACAAGCTAGAGTCCAAATGTTTCACAGTCCTGGGCTTCACTAAGTCATCGCAGGTAATGCACACATCTGGTCACATGACAGCAACACGCGGAGGGTATTTGCAAAAAAACAAAAAACAAAGTGAGAGTCTTTTCCTGAAAACGGGCACATTTGTGCAGCTTTATTACTGTGTTGTTGTACAAGCCATTTAGATCACCATTGCTTGCCTTTGAAGCTCTCTGATTGGTTTGTGAGACTGCGGGGTCAGAGCTTGAAGTGAAACTTCATTAACCATTGAGTACCCGCCTTTTTCTGGTATTTTTTTGTTTATAAGTTTAAATCAGTATTTTTTGCTTTAAAATGACTTATAAATCCCAAACGTTATACTTTTTTTTTAAAGCAGAGACCCTAAGGAATAAAATGGCGTTCACTGCAATTTTTTATATCACCCGGTATTTGCACAATTTCTTTGGAAAAACAACGCTTTAAAAAAAAAAAAAAAAAAACACAATACAGGGGGTCCCCGACTTACGAACGCCCGACCTACGAACAACCCCTACTTACGAACGGGGCGCTGCGGGGACCCTCCGCCATTTTTCCGCTGTTTTTCGCCGTCTTCTGGCCGTTCTGCGCATGAGTGGTCATACGGAGCCTCGGAAAATGCCAGAAATGTCCGTAATTTGGTGCGCATGCGCAGAACGGCATTAGACGGAACATCGGAAATGTCCGTATTTGTCGGTCTGCGCATGCGCGGCCGACTTACGAACATTTCCGACTTCCATACAGGCAGGCAGTCCCTAACGAGTTCGTAACTCGGGGACCCCCTGTAGTTACCACTATTTTTTTTTTTCTATATATATGTGAAAGATGATGTTACGCTGAGTAAATAGATACCCAACATGTCATGCTTTAAAATGGTGGAATGGCGACAAACTTCACTATTTAAAAATCTCCATATGCTACGCGTTACATTTTTTACAGGTTACCAGTTTAGAGTTAAGTAATTTTATTGCCAAAAATTCAGATTTTTACAGGTATGCGACAAATTAAAAAAATTGCTCTGGAGCCAAACTGAAATGTGCATAAAAATCATTGCAAAGTTATTTACAAATGAAATAATGACTTTATTTTTCAATTTTTTGCTGTGTGTTAGAAAATATCTCTCCCTAAAAGATCATGTTATATTTCTTGTTCACTGTATATTCACCCAGTCAATGTCTCCTTTTCACAAGTTAAGCCTCATACACACGATCAGATTTTCCGACGGGAATTGTGTGATGACAGGCTGAAAGGCGGAAAGTTTGACCGTGTGTGCGCTCCATCGGACAATTGTTGTTGGATTTTCCGCAAGACAAATGTTGGATGGCAGGCTTTAAAATTTTCCACGGACAAATGTTTGTTGTCGGATTTTCCGAGCGTGTGTACACAAGTCCGTCGGACAAAAGTCAAAAGTACAAACACGCATGCTCGGAAGCAAGGACGAGTCGGAAGCGGTCGGTCTTGTAAACTAGCGTTCGTAATGGAGAGTTGACATTCGTGACGCGGCAAATTATGAAATCTCCAAATGCAGCGCACAATTCTCTTCTTCTTTAATGGGATAATAATGAAGCTGCTTTGCTGGTGATACTGATGGAGTTATTGCAAATGAATTTTCAAAGGCTTTTTTTTTTTTTCTAGTGATATCAAGAATAATATTATTATGCTTGTTGTTTTTTTTTTTTTGGTGCAAGTTACCACACACCATTATCCCGTAGTTTTTAAGATCAAAGATACAACTATGTTGGTGTCCCTTGTTAATTTTGCATTGCATTTTTTAAAATGTAACTGCCGACTCCCAAACTGTCATTTGTAGTAAAACGCATAACTAAGTATTATTCTACACATTTTTTTTATTGTGCATTAAAAAAAGAAAACAAATACAATTAGACATCCTATCTGCCAATTGAACTTAGCCATAAATTGCATTCTATGCATCCAAAAATATATAGAAAATATACCAAATCAAATCATTATTCAACCAAAAGATAAAATAAAAGCCTCATGCATGTGTCCTGCTTCTTAATATAGGGGGTCACCAATGCCAAGAGTTGGTGAAAGCAGGGGTCCGTCATCCGGAGATAATTCAGAAAATCATCCGGATTATTCTTCTGGAGCTCCCGCAGCAAAGGCATATGATAGAATTGGTCACCATTAATAAAGCCACCAATTTCTGGTCCAAGAACTCCTCATTCTCCTGTCCATGGACTGGACTTGGGACAAAGCAATAACTCCAAATCCAATAATAAATAACACGTTATCGCCTCCGATTCCGCAACATGTCTGGTTGACGAACGGCTTTTCAGAAACGAACTGAAAAGTGCGAAATAAAAAGGGCAAATCAACACTCGCCAAACTTCTACTAACACGAAATTAGCAGAAGGAGCCCAAAGGGTGGCGCTAAAAAGCTTAACAAACACGTAGTACGTTACTACATTCGTGTTTGTTGGCCGACAATTGTGTGCCGTTTGTATGCAAGGAAAGTTTGAGGCCAAAAGTCTGAGGTTTTGTCAGCAAAAAATCCGATCGTGTGTGGCTTAGCATGTGAACTTTATTGCTCCTTGCAAATAATAAAAATAACAGTACATTATTATGTAGTAACCTGCGTCTTCTAACATTTCCTGATGATTATATTGTGTACAACTGTATTTGCAGATCAACAGGACTCATTTCCTGGGCAATCAGGTTTTGAAGATCTTCGCACCTCAGGATGACGATGTAAGTATTTTCATAAACATCAGGGGGAGATTTACTAAAACTGGAGAATCTGGTGCAGCTGTGCATGGGAGCCAATCAGCTTCTAACGTCAGCTTGTTTAATTATGCTTTGAAAATAAAAGCTGGAAGCTGATTGGTTTCTATGAACAGCTGCGCTGTCTCCTGGGTAATGGGGGCGCGCTGTGTTCTGGGAACTGTGTGTTTCCTAACACAGCGTGTCCCATTCACAAAGCGATGAGCGACTCGCGCATGCGCACTAGGAAACGGGCAGTGAAGCCGCAAGGCTCCACTGCCTGTTTCCCTTAGTGAGGATGGCGGGGCCAGGACCCGAGAGTCGAGGGACTGGTCAGCCTCGGGCGGCCGACATCGCGGGCGCCCAGAAAAGGTAAGTGTCCTTATTAAAAGTCAGCAGCTACTTTTTTTTTAGCTGCTGACATATTAAAGTGGTTGTAAACCCTTTTTGTTGACTTTTACCAATAGGTAAGCCTAGAATAAGGCCTAGAATAAGGCTTACCTATAAGGTAGTGGAAATATCTCCTAAAAGTGTGGCGTTTAGGAGATATTTCACTTGAAGTGGATACAACCCCTTTACCAGCCCCTTAAAAAAAATAAATAAAAAAAAAAACATCCTTTACAATCACTTTAACCACTACAATACCGGGCACTTTCGCCCCCTTCCTTCCCAGACCAATTTTCAGCTTTCAGTGACAATTGCGCGGTCATGCAATGCTGTAACCAAATGAATTTTTTATCATTTTGTTCGCACAAATAGAGCTTTAGTTTGGTGGTATTTATTCGCGACTCCTTTTTTTTATTTTTTGCGATATAAGCGAAAACATAGCGGAAATTTTGAAAAAAAACTATTTTCTCATTTCTTTTTTAAAAGAAATCCAATAAAATCAAATTTTGTCATAAATTTAAGCCAAAATGTATTCTGCTACATGTTTTTTGTAAAAAAAATTCCGTTAAGTGTATAATAATTGGTTCGCGTGATCACGGACATATGTACGCAAATGATCATGTACAGATGTGTGCAGGTGATCACGGACATATGTGTGCAGATAATCATTGGCACGTGTTATTTTACTGGGACATATGTGAGGGACATGTGTTTTTATTATTTGGGGACATGTGTGTTTTGGGGACATGTGTGGGGATATGTGTGTTTACACTGTGGGGACACTACACTGGTGATCAGTGAGTAAAAAGCTGTAAAAAAAACAGCTAATACTCACTGCTCTCCTCACCGACGACTTCCGTGTGAGGAGAGGAGAGCCGATTGCCTAGCAACCGGCTGTTTGCTTACATCACATGACGGCTGTGATTCGACACGGCCGTCATGTGATCAGGAGGGCCAATCACAGAGCCCTCCTGCCGATCCGAGATGCGCCGTGTCCGGGTGACACGAGCGCATCGGGATCGCGCCGCTGCGCCGCTAGCGATCCCACTACTTCTGAAGGACGTTCCGGAACGTCCTATCAGAAGTAGACGGCTCCCACCCGGCCGTAGACGGCTCCCACCCGGCCGTATATATACAGTGGCCGGGTGGGAAGTAGTTAAGGACCAGAAGAGCATTCTTCATTTACAGCATTTTTTACACCTGCCTAAAACTTTTGCACAGTACTGTATATAGATTTATTGCGTTTGTATTCTGTTCTCTTCCTAATCGCTGTATGTCTTCTTCTCTCTGTTCATTAGCCTGCAGCTGTTGCTCTGTCTGCCCTCATCCGTGCCCTCGATCAGCTGGAGATGGTCGCCATTGTACGTTACGCCTATGATAGAAGATCTAGCCCCCAAGTTGGCGTGGCCTTCCCTATAATCAAGGAGAAATACGAGGTATTGATCATCTCCAAGCTGGAAAATAGACATTCTTGTGATACAATTGTATTCTGACACTGGATATCATATTTTGCTGGGCGTGCGGCTTTATAGATATTGAAAAATACTAGAAATAGAAATTACTTATTTGGTGGCAGGAATGTGAGGGGGGCACCTAGAGGCCCAGCTCATGCCTTTTTGATATCTTCATGAACACCTCACACCTCTCAAGGTCTCCATTTCCGTCGGCAGAATGGCACGGCTGGGCAAATGGACGTACGGGTACGTCCCTTTTGAATTTGCCGCCGTGTGGTCACGTGCGTGCCACCCTGCCGGGAGCTCCGTGAGTCGGATTGCAGGTCCCGCGGACTCGATCGCCGCGCGGATACCTGCGGAGCTGAAGAACGGGGAGATGGTAATGTAAACAAGCATCTCCCTGTTCTGCCTAGTGACACTGTCACTGGTCATAGCTCCCTGTGATCGGGAGCTATGATCAGTGATGTGTCACACAGAGCCATGCCCCACAACAGTTAGAATCACTCCCTAGGACACACTTAACCCCTCCCTAGCCCCCTAGTGGTTAACCCCTTCACTACTGCCATTTTTACAGTAATCGGTGCAATTTTATAGCACCGATCGCTGTAAAAATTACAATGGTCCCAAAAATGTGTCAAAATTGTCTGATGGGTCCGCCATAATGTCGCAGTGATGATTAAAATCGCTGATCGCCGCCATTACAAGTAAAAAAAAAAATTATTAGTAATAAAAATGCCATACAACTATCCCCTATTTTGTAGACACTATAACTTTTGCATAAACCAATCGATAAACGCTTATTGCGATTTTTTTTTTTTTTTTTTTTTAACCAAAAATATGTAGAAGAATACGTATCGGCATAAACTGAGGGAAAAAAATGTTTTTATATATTTTTAGGGGATATTTATTATAGCAAAAAGTAAAAAATATTTTTTTTTTTTTTTTTCAAACTTGACGCTCTATTTTTGTTTATAGCGCAAAAAATTAAAACCGCAGAGGTGATCAAATACCACCAAAAGAAAGCTCTATTTGTGGGGAAAAAAAATCAATTTTGTTTGGGAGCCACGTCGCACGAGCACGCAAATGTCAGTTAAAGCGACGCAGTGCCGAATCGCAAAAAGTGCTCTGGTCTTTGGCCAGCAAAATGGTCCGGGGCTGAAGTGGTTAAAATCCTGAGCAAGTATGCAAATTGCAGCTTCAGTGATTGAAGAGCGTTCTGCCCCCCCGCCCCCCCCCCCACATCTCACTGTTAATCATTCACGTCCTATTGTGAGGTTCAGAAGGGGGCAGGTCATAAGAATTTCTTAACCACTTCAGCCCCGGAAGGTTTTAACCCCTTAATGACTAGGCCATTTTTTTTTTTTTTTTTGCGATACGGCACTTCGTTACTTTAACTGACAATCGCACGGTTGTGCAACGCTGTACCAAAATATAATGTATGTTCTGTTTTCCCCACAAATAGAGCTTTTTTTTCTTTTTTTTTTTTTTTTTTTTTTTTTACACTATTATCAAAAAAAAAACGCCAATTTTGAAAAAATAAAAATGTATATACATATATAGTTTTTTTTTTCAAAATTTCGTTTTTTTTGTTTATAGTGTAAAAAAAAAAAAATATTTATATATATATATTTTTTTTTTACATTTTGTTTGCTGTTACAGTAATGATCATTGTAACAACAACGTTTTCAACTGTCATGAATGGGTTACATTCATGACAGATGTGATTACAAGTGATCTGTGCTTGGCTACAGCTAATCGCATGGCACAGGGTGCTGTGATTGGTCCAGGATGTGATAGCTGCGGGCCAATCGCAGCATAGGACACACAGCTGCTATGAATGAATTAATTCATAACAGCTTTGTTGACATCGTGATCATGTAATTGCATATCGATCACATGATCAGTGGGTTGTAGGTACCGGAATCCGCAATCTGCTGTGTCCAGTGGACACTGGTTGCAGAAGCTGCGCGCCCCTAAACCTGAGCAGGCTGGAGTACGTACATGTATATGAAACATCTCACCTGTGCAGGCCGCCTGCAATAAAAGTACTGTAGGTGGTCAACAAGGGGTTAGGGACTTTTTAGAAGATGGGTGTATTTGACCTTATAGAGTCTATTTTAACATTTAGAAATACCTTGATATAGCTTACTGACTTAGGATGTACCGATACTAGTATTGGTATCAGTGCCGATACTAAGCTTTTGCATCAGTATCGGTACTCGTGCAAATGCTCCAATGCCTAATCCGATACCTGTTGTATCAGACCAGGCGTCCTCAAGCTCAGCAGGGGGGCCGGGCAGCCTCACAGGTGATTGGTGCGGCGGTGGGTGCAGTTAAAAGCACCGATTTCCCTGTATAGCTTTTCTGACAGCCGCTTTTCCTCCTCTCCCTCCCACGACTGTCAGGTGCTTTATTGAAAGTTATACAAGGAGATCAGTGCTTTTAACTGCCCTCACCGCCGCACTGATCACCCCTGACTGTCCCCTGTGTTGTCCTCTGGTGTCCTCCTCCCTCTCTCCGGCTCCCTGGGTCCGCCACCCTCTCTCCGGTGTTCTCCTCCCTCTCTCCGGTGTTCTCCTCCCTCTCTCCGGTGTTCTCCTCCCTCTCTCCGGTGTTCTCCTCCCTCTCTCCGGTGTTCTCCTCCCTCTCTCTGGTGTTCTTCTCCCTCTCTCCAGTGTCCTCCTCCCTATTTCCGGCTCCCTGGGTCCTCCTCCCTCTCTCCGGCTCCCTGGGTCCTCCTCCCTCTCTCCGGCTCCCTGGGTCCTCCTCCCTCTCTCCGGCTCCCTGGGTCCTCCTCCCTCTCTCCGGCTCCCTGGGTCCTCCTCCCTCTCTCCGGCTCCCTGGGTCCTCCTCCCTCTCTCCGGCTCCCTGGGTCCTCCTCCCTCTCTCCGGCTCCCTGGGTCCTCCTCCCTCTCTCCGGCTCCCTGGGTCCTCCTCCCTCTCTCCGGCTCCCTGGGTCCTCCTCCCTCTCTCTGGCTCCCTGGGTCCTCCTCCCTCTCTCCGGCTCCCTGGGTCCTCCTCCCTCTCTCCGGCTCCCTGGGTCCTCCTCCCTCTCTCCGGCTCCTTGGGTCCTCCTCCCTCTCTCCGGCTCCCTGGGTCCTCCTCCCTCTCTCCGGCTCCCTGGGTCCTCCTCCCTCTCTCCGGCTCCCTGGGTCCTCCTCCCTCTCTCCGGCTCCCTGGGTCCTCCTCCCTCTCTCCGGCTCCCTGGGTCCACCTCCCTCTCTCCGGCTCCCTGGGTCCTCCTCCCTCTCTCCGGCTCCCTGGGTCCTCCCCCCTCTCTCCAGTGTTCTCCCCCCTCTCTCCTCCCCCCTCTCTCCGGTGTTCTCCCCCCTCTCTCCTGTATTCTCCCCCCTCTCTCCGGTGTTCTCCCCCCTCTCTCCGGTGTTCTCCCCCCTCTCTCCGGTGTTCTCCCCCCTCTCTCCGGTGTTCTCCCCCCTCTCTCCGGTGTTCTCCTCCCTCTCTTTGGTGTTCTCCTCCCTCTCTCCGGTGTTCTCCTCTCTCTCTCCGGCTCCCTGGATCCTCTTCCCTCTCTCCGGTGTTCTCCCCCCTCTCTCCGGTGTTCTTCCCCCTCTCTCCGGTGTTCTTCCCCCTCTCTCCGGTGTTCTTCCCCCTCTCTCCGGTGTTCTCCCCGCTCTCTCCGGTGTTCTCCCCGCTCTCTCCGGTGTTCTCCTCCCTCTCTCCGGGGTTCTCCTCCCTCTCTCCGGGGTTCTCCTCCCTCTCTTTGGTGTTCTCCTCCCTCTCTTTGGTGTTCTCCTCCCTCTCTTTGGTGTTCTCCTCCCTCTCTTTGGTGTTCTCCTCCCTCTCTTTGGTGTTCTCCTCCCTCTCTTTGGTGTTCTCCTCCCTCTCTTTGGTGTTCTCCTCCCTCTCTTTGGTGTTCTCCTCCCTCTCTTTGGTGTTCTCCTCCCTCTCTTTGGTGTTCTCCTCCCTCTCCTTGGTGTTCTCCTCCCTCTCTCCGGTGTTCTCCTCTCTCTCTCCGGCTCTCTGGTGTCCTCCTCCCTCTCTCTGGTGTCCTCCTCCCTCTCTCTGGTGTCCTCCTCCCTCTCTCTGGTGTCCTCCTCCCTCTCTCTGGTGTCCTCCTCCCTCTCTCTGGTGTCCTCCTCCCTCTCTCTCTCTCTGGTGTCCTCCTCCCTCTCTCTCTGGTGTCCTCCTCCCTCTCTCTCTGGTGTCCTCCTCCCTCTCTCTGGTGTCCTCCTCCCTCTCTCTGGTGTCCTCCTCCCTCTCTCTGGTGTCCTCCTCCCTCTCTCTGGTGTCCTCCTCCCTCTCTCTGGTGTCCTCCTCCCTCTCTCTGGTGTCCTCCTCCCTCTCTCTGGCTCTCTGGTGTCCTCCTCCCTCTCTCCGGCTCTCTGGTGTCCTCCTCCCTCTCTCCGGCTCTCTGGTGTCCTCCTCCCTCTCTCCGGCTCTCTGGTGTCCTCCTCCCTCTCTCCGGCTCTCTGGTGTTCTCCTCCCTCTCTCTGGCTCTCTGGTGTTCTCCTCCCTCTCTCTGGCTCTCTGGTGTTCTCCTCCCTCTCTCTGGCTCTCTGGTGTTCTCCTCCCTCTCTCCGGCTCTCTGGTGTTCTCCCTTGCTCCGGCTCCCTGGGTCCTCCTCCCTCTCTCCGGCTCCCTGGGTCCTCCTCCCTCTCTCCGGCTCCCTGGGTCTTCCTCCCTCTCTCCGGCTCCCTGGGTCTTCCTCCCTCTCTCCGGCTCCCTGGGTCTTCCTCCCTCTCTCCGGCTCCCTGGGTCTTCCTCCCTCTCTCCGGCTCCCTGGGTCTTCCTCCCTCTCTCCGGCTCCCTGGGTCTTCCTCCCTCTCTCCGGCTCCCTGGGTCTTCCTCCCTCTCTCCGGCTCCCTGGGTCCTTCTCCCTCTCTCTGGTGTCCTCCTCCCTCTCTCTGGTGTCCTCCTCCCTCTCTCTGGTGTCCTCCTCTCTCTCTCTGGTGTTCTCCTCCCTCTCTCCGGCTCCCTGGGTCCTCCTCCCTCTCTCCGGCTCCCTGGGTCCTCCTCCCTCTCTCTGGTGTCCTCCTCCCTCTCTCTGGTGTTCTCCTCCCCCTCTCTGGCTCTCTGGTGTTCTCCCTCTCTCTGGCTCCCTGGGTCCTCCTCCCTCTCTCTGGTGTCCTCCTCCCTCTCTCTGGTGTCCCCCTCCCTCTCTCTGGTGTCCCCCTCCCTCTCTCTGGTGTCCCCCTCCCTCTCTCTGGTGTCCTCCTCTCTCTCTCTGGTGTCCTCCTCTCTCTCTCTGGTGTCCTCCTCTCTCTCTCTGGTGTCCTCCTCCCTCTCTCTGGTGTCCTCCTCCCTCTCTCTGGTGTCCTCCTCCCTCTCTCTGGCTCTCTGGCGTTCTCCCTCTCTCTGGCTCTCTGGCGTTCTCCCTCTCTCTGGCTCCCTGGGTTCTCCTCCCTCTCTCCGGCTCCCTGGGTTCTCCTCCCTCTCTCCGGCTCCCTGGGTTCTCCTCCCTCTCTCCGGCTCCCTGGGTTCTCTTCCCTCTCTCCGGCTCCCTGGGTTCTCCTCCCTCTCTCCGGCTCCCTGGGTTCTCCTCCCTCTCTCCGGCTCCCTGGGTTCTCCTCCCTCTCTCCGGCTCCCTGGGTTCTCCTCCCTCTCTCCGGCTCCCTGGGTTCTCCTCCCTCTCTCCGGCTCCCTGGGTTCTCCTCCCTCTCTCCGGCTCCCTGGGTTCTCCTCCCTCTCTCCGGCTCCCTGGGTTCTCCTCCCTCTCTCCGGCTCCCTGGGTTCTCCTCCCTCTCTCCGGCTCCCTGGGTTCTCCTCCCTCTCTCCGGCTCCCTGGGTCCTCCTCCCTCTCTCCAGTGTTCTCCTCTCTCTCAGCGATATCGTCCTCCCTCTCTCCGGTTCCCCGACTCCCCGTGTCTTCCTTCCAGTTCCCTCCTGTCCAGGATCTGTCAGGATGGAGAGCGAAGGAAGGAGCCGGTAAATCTGTCATTTACCGGCTCCTTCCTTTTCTCAGTGAACAGAGTCGGTGGTCACTGTCTGCCCATTCATAACTGAAACATCGTAACCTGTGTTTATGATGCTTCAATTTCCTCTCCCACCCCCCCCCCAACACGCTGATAAAAAAAAAAAAAAAAATAATGTAATAAATATTTAAAGGGGAAATTGTAAAAATAAAAAAAAAACACTGACATTGTAAAAAAATAACAAAAAATATAAATTGTTAAAAGTAATAAAAAATATAAATTTGTAAAAAATAAAGTTGTAAAAATAAATAAAATAAAAATAACTACTGATATAGTCCATGCCTCATCAGTGCCCATCAGTTCTGCATATTGGTGCCACTGTCACACAACATTAAAAAAAAAGTATTGGTATTCAGTGTCGGAGAGTACTTGAAAAAAAGTATCGGTACTTGTACTCAGTCTTAAGAAAGTGGTATCGGTGCAACCCTATCACTGACCCTGATATCATTGTGCCATGTTACTGAGTGTTGGCGTTTCCTGTTTTTGTGCTCCCAGTGCCTGGCTTATGTCCAGCTACCGTACATGGAAGACCTCCGGCAATATCTCTTCTCTTCACTTGAAAACAGCAAGAAGTTCAAGCCAACAGGTACAGTAATTATATACAGTCATTTTTTTTTTTAGTTTTGGATAGAGTGGAGAGGGATTAGAACCCCTGTCAGGTTTTTATTGCTGTCTGTACCCCCATTAGAGAGATTCTAAAGGGAAAGTAAAAGAAAATCCTACATTTTGGGTTGTCCCCAGAAAAGTAAAAAAGGTAAATCTTCCAGTGAGGACACTAGTTCTGGTGACCTGAGGGGGGGGGGGGGGGGGGGGGGGGGGGGGGGGGGGGGGGGGGGGGGGGGGGGGTCCTAAGGAGATTCTCTTAATATGCAGGGATTTCCTCTCACTTCCTGTTTGGCTATGGGACAGGAAGTGAAGGGAAATCTCCACAATGGGATAGAAATGGCGAAAAAAAGCAAAAAAAATCTGACGTGGGTTATAACCTTACCTTATTTTATCCAAAATAAAATTAAAAGATTTGTCCATAGTTTTACTTGAAAGAAAATCTGTTCCGGGTCTTGTTTTAGGTGTTCTTTAAAGCGGAGTTTCACCCAAAAATTGAACTTCTGCTTTGAGTGCAGGTGACCCCCCCTGACATGCCACATTTGGCATGTCATTTTTTGGGGGGGGGGGGAGATAACCTCCTTTTTTTTAGAGGCATCCAGCTCCCTCTGGAAGGAAGTTCACCTCTTCCCCCCTCCCTGCAATCTTCTGGGACACGTCACAGGTCCTAGAAGATTGTTCGGCCATTCACAGCGTGGCTTGCGCATGCGCAGTGCATACCCGCCTGTCCATAGTAAGAATGCCGGCACCGTGGAGAGGAGAGGGAGAGGAGCTGGGCTTCGTACACCCACATCGCTGGACAGGTGATTGTCCGATTTTTATATATATATTTTAGCAGAGATCCTAGAGAATTAAATGGCGGTCATTACAATCTTTTATGTCACATGGTATTTGCGTAGCGATTTTGTTTGGAAAAAATTCAGTTTAATGGATTTTAATGCAAAAAAAAATACAATATATATATATATATATATATATATATATATATATATATATATATATATATATATATATATATATATATATATATATATATATATATATATAATCCTATTTTTTGGTGTAGTATAAAAGATGATGTAAATAGATACCTAACATGTCACTCTTTAGAATTGCGCACCCTCGTGAATTGTAGCAAAAGTACAGTACTTAAAAATCTCCATAGGCGACGCTTTACATTTTTTTTACAGGTTACCAGTTTAGAGTTACAGAGGGGATCTAGCACTAACGTTTTTGCTCTTGCTATAATGTTTGCAGCAATATCTCACATGTGGGGAGAGAACGTTGTTTACTTATGCAGGCGACCTACGTATGCATTCGCTTCTGCATGTGAGGGGACAGGGCGCTTTAATTTTTTTTACTTATTATTTTTTTTTATTTTTATACTGTCTCTTTAATTTTTTATTATTTTTTTTGATCACTTTTATTACTATTACAAGGAATGTAAACATCTCTTGTACATAGTTACCTCGGCCGAAAAAAGACACAAGTCCATCCAGTTCAACCATAAAAAAAAGAAATAATAAATAAAAATAAATAATATCGTACAATCCAATATACCCCATATTATACTCACAGTTGATCCAGAGGAAGGCAAAGAAAACCCCCAAAAGAGCATGCTCCAATCTGCTACAGCAGGGAAAAAAATCATATCCTGATTCCCCTAGTGGCAATTGGATTTTCCCCGGATCAACTTTACCTATAAATGTCAGTACCCAGTTATATTATGTACATTTAGGAAAGTATTCAGTCCTTTCTTAAAGCAATCTACTGAGTTGGCCAGAACCACCTCTGCAGGGAGTCTATTCCACATTTTCACAGCTCTTACTGTGAAGAAACCTTTCCGTATTTGGAGAGGAAATCTCTTTTCCTCCAGACGTAAAGAGTGCCCCCTTGTCCTCTGTGTTGACCGTAAAGTGAATAACTCAACACCAAGTTCACTATATGGACCCCTTATATATTTATACATGTTGATCATATCCCCCCTTATTCTCCTCTTCTCAAGAGTGAATAAATTCAGTTCCTCTAATCTTTCCTCATAGCTGAGCTCCTCCATGCCTCTTATCAGTTTGGTTGCCCTTCTCTGCACTTTCTCCAGTTCCCCGATATCCTTGTAATAGGAATAAGGCATGACAGGTCCTCTTTATTGAGACATCTGGGGTCAATAAGACCCCAGATATCTCCTCTACCCTGGAAAGCATGAGATAAAAAAAAAAAAAAAAACTCCACTCTCTCGAGGAAAAAAATTACAATATTTACATCTGCCAGAGCCAGAAGTGACGTTGTTGCTTCCGGCCTCCCAGGATCATAGTACTGGCTTGGGACCATTTGGTGCCCGGCCAGCCCTATGGTAATCCGGCATCGGATCTCCGGGTCCCTGATCGCACGGGAGAGCCTGGAGAGGCGCCGCTGGGCTGGGGAGTGGGGGGACTTTCCCTTCCCACTGACTGTAATAGCAATCCAGGGGCTAATCAGCCGCTAGGATGGCTTTGACAAGAGAGGGAATCGCTGGCTGAAAACAGATATCTGGACGAGGCCTGTAGCTGCATGCATCACCCAGATATCACCACTTCACTCTAAGGACGTCATATGACGGCCTTCCTATGGGAAGTGGTTAATACTACCTCCCTAGCTGCACGTACGCCATTACTTTTGCTCCTCTGCCATGCATTCATTTCCCGGGAGTGAGGAAAGACAGACCTGGGCAAGCTCAAGTCAGATGTCCACATGGTGCTTACAGGGGAGGTTGATTGTCTCCCACCCCCATGTTTGCTTTAAATGATGGAGTCAAGGATCTTCAAGTTGTAGTGGTTGCCCGAGGTACTTGGTGTATATGTTGCTGTCTGTTCCTCCTGCACTGTGATGGTAAGATGCTCATTGTCTGATCCGCAGATGACCAGCTCTCCGCAGTGGACTCTCTGATTGACAGCATGAGTTTGGTGTCTGATGATGGGGAGGATTTGGAGGATTTGTTCAAACCCAGCAAAATCCCCAACCCCCAGTTCCAGAGGCTGTTCCAGGTAAGAGATTAAAGTGCTGACACTGTACTGTGGGGGGGCAGCCAATTCACTCGGGACTTAGAGGAACTCCATTACAAATGCCAGTTGACCCTGTGGGTAGCAAATTAATGTGTACAGCAGAGGGTGGGGGGGGGGGGGGTACTTTCCCTGGATTATTGACAGCTCCTGCTAGAAGATGCTGTCAATCAAGCTGAGCTCAGTTGGATGGAGGTTTGTCAGCACGACTCCCCAGGGAACTTTAGGCACACCGTGCGTCAGCACAGCATCCTGTATCTTCTAATTATAGGATGCAAACTGACTACACCGGCACTGATCTATTTCTGTGCTTAAAGTGATACCAAACACACACTATTTAATTTACATTGTCGATTCTATTTCTGTATATGGATGATGGCCCTGTAATTACTGTATTTAATTAACCACCTAGGGACCGGAAGGATTTACCCCCCTTTACGATACGGCACTGCGTCCTTATGTCCTTTCCCCCCCCCCACAAATAGAGCTTTCTTTTGGTGGTATTTGATCACATCTGAGGTTTTTATTTTTTTGCGCTAATAACAAAAAAGAGCGCCAATTTTGAAGAAAAATATATATTTCTGACTTTTTGCTATAATAAATACCCCCCCCCCCCCCCCCCAAAAAAAATGTCTTCATCAGTTTAGGCCAATTTGTATTTTGCATATTTTTGGTAAAAAAAAAAAAATCACAGTGAGCGTATATTGATTGGTTTGTGCAAAAGTTATTGCGTCTTGGCATTGGCATTTTTATAAAAAAAATTTTTTTAACCACTTGCCGCCCGCCCTATTGGAAATAGACGTCGGCAAAGTGGTTTTAATATCCTGACCGGACGTCATATTCCTCAGGATTTTGAGCCCGCGGCGATCTTTGTTGCGGGGTGTCAGTCTGACACACCGCAACTACGATCGTGGTAAAGAGTCTCCGACCAAGACTCTTTAACACGTGATCAGCCGTGTCCAATCACGGCTGATCACAGTGTAAATAGGAAGAGCTTTTCCTCACTCGCGTCTGTCAGATTATCAGCGCAGCCCCCCCCGAGGATGCCCACACTGGACCACCAGGGACACCACCAGGGATGCCCAGCACCAGGGATGACACACAGTGCCCACAATGGATGCCAATCAGTGCCCACCATGGGCATCGCTGATTGGCATGCATTATTGTTTGGCACTGATTGGCATCCATCAGTGCAAAACAAAAAAATACAATGCCGCCTATCAGTGCCCATATGTGCCACCTATCAGTGCCCATATGTGCCACCTATCAGTGCCCATCTGTGCCGCCTATCAGTGCCCATCTGTGCCGCCTATCAGTGCCCATATGTGCCGCCTATCAGTGCCCATCTGTGCCGCCTATCAGTGCCCATCTGTGCCGCCTATCAGTGCCCATCTGTGCCGCCTATCAGTGCCCATCTGTGCCGCCTATCAGTGCCGATCTGTGCCGCCTATCAGTGCCCATCTGTGCCGCCTATCAGTGCCCATCTGTGCCGCCTATCCATGCCAATCCGTGCCAACTATCCATGCCAATTTGTGTTGCCCATCAGTGCCACCACCTATCAGTGCCCATCAGTGTTGCCTATCAGTGCCACATATCAGTGCCCATCAATGCCACCTCATCAAAGCACAGACCAAGAACCTTGAGGCATTTGCAGCGCTATACAAATCATTTATTCATTCATTCAGTGCCACTTCATTGGTGCCACCTCACCAGTGCCCGTCAGTGCAGCCCCATCAATCTCATCAGTGAAGGAGAAAACTTACTTATTTACAAAGTTTTGAAACTGAAACAAAAAAAAAAATTTTTTTCAAAATTTTCGGTCTTTTTTTATTTGTTTAGCAAAAAATAAAAACCGTAGAGGGGATCAAATACCACCAAAAGAAATCTCTATTTGTGGGAAAAAAATTATAAAAATTTCATTTGGGTACAGTGTAGCATGACTGCGCAATTGTCATTCAAAGTGCGTCAGCGCCGAAAGCTCAAAATTGGCCTGGGCAGGAAGGTGTTTAAGTGCCCGGTATTGAAGTGGTTAAACTAGTAATGGCGGTGATCAGCGATTTTTATCAGGACTGCAACATTGCGGCGGACAGATCCAGACACTTTTGACCCTTTTTTTTTTTGGACCAGTGACATTTATACAGCCATCAGTGCTATAAAAATGCACTGATTACTGTATAAATGACACTGGCAGGGAAGGGGTTAATCAAAGGGTTACATTTTCCCTAGGGAGGTGTTTCTAACTCTGGGGGGGGGGGGGGGGGCTGACAGGGAGTAGAGAGAGATCGCTGTTCCTGAGTGCTAGGAACAGAAGATCACTCTCTACTCCCCTGACAGAACGCGGATCTGTTTGTTTACATTGACAGATCCCCGTTCTGCCTCTCTGTGGAGCGATTGCGGGTGGCCGGTGGACATCGTGTGCGCCGGACCCGCTGATTGGCTCCCCCGCTAGCGAATGGGCACGCACGCTCACAGATCGCTGTGTACGCGCACAATGGCGATTCGCGCAGGAGAGCCAACCTGCCGCTGCAACTGCAGTTAAAGGTGGTCCACCCGATTTATTTATTTTTATTTTTTTAAGTCAGCAGGTACAAATACTGCAGCTGCTGACTTTTAATAAATGGACACTTAGCTGTCCCAGGGTCCAGCGGTGTCGGCAGTAGATCGTTCGTCTCTCGGCTGCCCCCGCCGCCATCCTCTGTCAGGGAAGCAGGAAGTGAAGCTTGCGTCTTTATTGGTCCCCGGTGTGTCCTGGGAACTGTGTGTTTCCCAAGACACAACGGGAACCCTCGGATATGGGCGGGGCAGCTAGTCCCGGAAGTGGGTGCAGATACCTGTATTATACAGGTATCTGCACCCCCCCCACCCTGAAAGGTGCCAATTGTGGCCCCGAAGGGGGGGGGGGAATCTGATAAGCGGAAGTTCCACTTTAGGGTGGAGCTCCGCTTTAAGCTGTAGCAATGCTTGTGCAATACAGGACACTGGCATCACCCTTTTCATTTTTTTTTCTCTGGCCTTAAGTACCTCTTGTTCACAAAACGAGGGCAAGCCATACACAGTTAAAATCTCGACAAGCGTATATCGATTGGTTTGCGCAAAAGTTATAACGCCTACCCGATAGGGGATAGACTTATGTCATTTTGGTTATTATTATTATTTTTTTTTGAACTAGTAATGGCGGTGATCAGCGATTATTAGCGGGACTGTGACATTGCGGCGGACAGAGCAGACACTTTTGACACTTTTTTGGGACAAGCGACATTTACCGTATTTATCAGCGTATAACACGCACCCCAAGTTTAGGAGGGCATTTTAAGGAAAAAAAGTTTTAGGAGGGAAGTTTAGGGAAAAAAAAATAAACTTACATTTAAGCGTCATTTGCGGCCTTGCCCAGCGTCATTTGCGGCCTTGCCCAGCGTCATTTGCAGCCTTGCCCAGCGCCATTTGCAGCTTGCCCAGCGCCATTTGCAGCTTGCCCAGCGCCATTTGCAGCTTGCCCAGCGTCATTTGCAGCTTGCCCAGCGTCATTTGCAGCCTTGCCCAGCGTCATTTGCAGCCTTGCCCAGCGTCATTGCAGGCTTGCCCAGCGTCATTGCAGGCTTGCCCAGCGTCATTGCAGCTTGCCCAGCGTCATTGCAGCCTAGCATCTTGCCCAGCGTCATTTGCAGTCTTGCCCGCGTTTAAATTTCCTGCCGCCAAGACAACCCCTGCTGTTTCCGGAGCGAGCGCAGGGAGGCGGGACTACAAGCGGAGCCGAACAGTCGGTCTTTTCCGGCGGCGCTTCGTTTTTTTTTTCGGCGGCGATTCTGCCTTTTTCGGTGCCGCTCGCTATTTTTCGGCGCCGCTTGACATTTTTGTCACTTTTTTTGGGGGGTCTCGGCGTATAACACGCACCCACGACTTTCCCCCGATTTTAAGGGGGGGAAAAGTGCGTGTTATACGCCGATAAATGTGGTATACAGCGATCAGTGCTATAAAAATGCACTGATTACTGTATAAATGACACCGGCAGGAAAGGGTTAACACTAGTGGTGATGAAGGGGTTGCACTGATATTACTTTACATGTAAAGCAGCAAATGATGACTTCTGCTTCTTATGAAAAGAAGACAAAAGAAGACTTGGCTCCTCCTCTAGTGGGCGGTACTTCAGAAGAGCTCAAGCGTTATCTTTATTCTGGTCGGCATTATCTCGCTGCTCATATTGTTGACACACTTTGATGATCACACGTTTTCCGTGAAAAGGGTTGCATGTCAATTTTATGTTAATTTATTATTTCCATTTCACCCCTTGATCTCACTTTTCTATATCCGTCGTCTTTTACAGTCACTGTGAGCACTGAAAGCGGAGGTTTCTATTAATTGTGTGATCTTTGGTCTCACCCCTTCTTATCGCTCTCATCCCCACACCAAGAAATCATTTCTCGGATTGGACCCTGAAGACCTTTTTAATAAACAGTGTATTGTCAGGGTTATACTGAATATCGGCGCTAATTCTTCCGTTTGTCACAAACAAAGGCGTCATTTCTATATAAGAAACTCGGCTTAAAACTGCCTGTTACAAAGAAACCACTTCCAACTGGTGTGCAGCGTCCGCCATTGTTATATTTATAATTACCGTATATACTCGAGTATAAGCCGAGTTTTTCAGCACATTTTTTTTGTGCTGAAAGTGCCTCTCGGCTTATACTCGAGTCAATCGCTTTTCTGCAGTAGAGAATGACATTTTCCGACCCGACTTTGGGGGCCCCATATTTCGGGGCTACAACATATATAGCAGGGCTCAAAATTTCAAGTCCTGAGCTACTAGCCAGGCCTCAAGGGTTACTTGCCACCAGTTGCACCACCCAACCCCTACCCTGCCCCGCCCTAAAAATAAATTATCTCATGAAATGACACTTTAATTTTTTATGCAATTAAGTTATAAAAATATTAACAACTTTATCCATGCCTGCCAATGCAGCCTGTGTCCCCCCATGTGCGGCTTGTGTCCCCCCATGTGCGGCCTGTGTCCCCCCATGTGCGGCCTGTGTCCCCCCATGTGCGGCCTGTGTCCCCCCATGTGCGGCCTGTGTCCCCCCATGTGCGGCCTGTGTCCCCCCATGTGCGGCCTGTGTCCCCCCACGTGCGGCCTGTGTCCCCCCACGTGCGGCCTGTGTCCCCCCTGTGCCACTGGATGATCACAGCAGGGAACATCACAGCTTTCGTTTCAATAGCTGTGTGTTCCCCCGCCGTGCGCCATCACATAAGCCCCTCCCCTTGTCCGGGGGAACTTTGATACATGTCACCCGTCCTAGGATTGGTAATCTGTCTATCAAAGTCCCGAAAAAGAGGAGGGGCTTATGTGACGGCGCACGGCGGGCGAACACACAGCTATTGAAACAAAATCTGTGATGTTCCTTGCTGGGATCATCCAGTGGCGGCTCTCTTCTCTTCCCCTCTGTGACCAGCGGTGCTCGCCCCCCGGCTCCCAGGCAGTCCTTCACGCCAGCCCTCAAAATTCACTCGCAAAATGCGAGTGTAATTTTTGAGGGCTGATATATATATATATATACTATACTATACTACAACATATCCAAAGATGGGGTTCCTAGCACCAAGTGGCCCCGAGATTCGGAGCCCCAAGGTCAGTTCGGAAAATGTAATTCTCTGCTGCAGAAAAGTGCTTGACATTTTCCAGCCCGACTTTGAGGCCCCGTATCTCGGAACCCCAAATTTGGTGTGCAACCCCAGTGAAACTAACACTACAACATATCCAGATTTGGGGTTCCTAGCACCAAGTGGCCCCGAGATATGGGGCCCCAAAGTCAGTCAACTGTGTCCATCTGCAGCAATGTCATTTCGGGACCCTTTGGTTCCAGAGACCCCAAATTGGCTGCAGCTAGGGGGGCATCTGGGAACCCTTAACTACCAAGTTTGAAGTTCTTTGGCTTAGGGACCTTTGGCTGCAAATGGGCACAGTGAGGCTGCAAATGGGCATTGTTGGGCACTTTTCTGCAGCAGAGAATGACATTTTCCGAACCGACCTTGGGGCCTCGTATCTCATTTGCTAGGAACCCCAAATTTGGTGTGCAAACCCAGTGGAACCAACACTACAACATATCCAAATTGTGGGGTTCCTAGCACCAAGTGGCCCAGAGAGAGAGGGCCCCAAAGTCGGTCAACTGTGTCCATCTGCAGCAATGTCATTTCGGGACCCTTCGGGAATTTTGGCTGCAGCTAAGGGGCATCTAGGAACCCTTAACTACCAAGTTTGAAGTTCGGGGGACCTATGGCTGCAAATGGGCACAGTGAGGCTGCAAATGGGCACAGTGAGGCTGCAAATGGGCATTGTTGACCCTCTTTTCCACTTACAGTAGCTGCACATTTCTCACCCTAGGCTTATACTCGAGTCAATAAGTTTTCCCAGTTTTTTGTGGTAAAATTAGGTGCCTCGGGTTATATTCGGGTCGGCTTATACACGAGTATATATGGGATATATATATATATATATATATATATATATATATATATATATATATATAATTAGTTCACCTTCATAACCACTTCCTGCCCAGGCCAATTTTCAGATTTCAGCACTGTCACATTTCGAATGACAATTTCGCAGCCATGCAACACTGTACCATTTAGAATACAGTGCCTTGCAAAAGTTTTCACCCCCCTTCGGCATTTTTCGTGTTTTGTTGCCTCACAACCTTGAATTAACACGGATTGTTTGAGGATTTTTTTTTTTTAATATTGTGACGCAAACAGCAAATAGGACAGAAAAAGTCAATGTACATAACTATTCTCCCCCCTACTTTGTAGAGCCACCTTTTCCGGCTATCACAGCTCCAAGTCGCTTTGGATAAGTCTCTGAGTCTTGCCACATCTTACCACTGGGATTTTTGCCCATTCCTCCTGGCAAAACTGCTCCAGCTCCTTCAAGTCGGATGGTTTGCACTTGTGAACAGCAATCTTTAAGTCTGACCACAGATTTTCTATTGGATTGAGGTCTGGCCTTTGACTAGGCCATTCCAACACATTTACATGTTTCCCCTTAAACCACTCAAGTGTTGCTTTAGCAGTGTGTTTGGGGTCATTGTCCTGCTGGAAGGGGAACCTCCGTCCTAGCCTCAAATCACACACAGAGTGCTACAGGTTTTGCTCAAGAATATCTCTGTATTTAGCACCATCCATCTTTCCCTCAACTCTGACCAGTTTTCCCAGTCCCGACGGCTGAAAAACATCCCCACAGCATGATGCTGCCACCACCATGTTTCACAGTGGGGATGGTGTTCTTTGGGTGATGTGATGTGTTGGGTTTGCGCCAGACATAGCGTTTTCTTTGATGGCCAAAAAGTTCAGTTTTAGTCTCATCAGAGCAGAGCACCTTCCTCCATACATCAGAGCAGAGCACCTTCCTCCATCCATCAGAGCAGAGCACCTTCCTCCATCCATCAGACCAGAGCACCTTCCTCCATACATTTTGGGAGTCTCCCACATGCCTTTTCACAAACTCAAAACGCGCCATTTTGTTTTTTGATGAAAGTAATGTCTTTCTTCTGGCCACTCTGCCATAAAGCCCAACTCTACAGAGCTTATTGTGGTCCTATGTACAGATACTCCAGTCTCTGCTGTGGAACTCTGCAGCTCCTCCAGGGTTACCTTAGGTCTCTGTGCTGCCTCTCTGATTAATGCCCTCCTTGCCCGGTCCGTGAGTTTTGGTGGGCGGCCGTCTCTTGGCAGGTTTGCTGTTGTGCCATGTTCTTTCCATTTGGTTGTGATAGATTTGATGGTGCTCCTAGGGATCATCAAAGATTTTGATTTTTTTTTTTATCCCAACCTTGACTTGTACTTCTCAACAACATTGTCCCTTACTTGTTTGGAGAGTTCCTTGGTCTTCATGGCAGTGTTTGGTTAGTGGTGCCTCTTGCTTAGGTGTTGCAGCCTCTGGGGCCTTTCAAAAAGGTGTGTCTATGTAATGACAGATCATGTGACACTTAGATTGCACACAGGTGGACATCATTTCACTAATTATGTGACTTCTGAAGGAAGCTTTTTATGGGCTTAATAACAAAGGGGGGTGAATACATACACACATGCCAATTATCATTTTTTTATTTCTGAAAAATAGTTTTATGTATAGATTTTTCTAATTTTACTTCACCAACTTAGACTATTGTGTTCTGATCCATCACATATAATTCAGATTAAAAAAAAAAAAGTTTGGAGCGGTCCTGCTAGCAGCATCTTTGGAGCGGTGAATACACCGCTCCTATACCGCTCCTACCCATTGAAATCAATGGGATACCGCGGTAATACCGCCGGCAAAGCGTCGATGCAGCGGCGCTTTGCGGGGGGTTTTAACCCTTTTTCGGCCACTAGCAGGGGTTAAAACCACCCCGCTAGTGGCCGAATACCGCGGCTAAAACAACGGTAAAGCAGCACTAAATATAGCGCTGCTTTACCGCCGCCGCCCCCACTGCCCCAGTGTGCAAGGGGCCTAACTGGTAAAAATAATTTTTTTTTACATAAATATATCCCATAGTTTCCCATAACTTTTGTGTAAACCAATCAATATACACTTATTGGGATTTTTTTTTTACCAAAAACATGTAGAAGAATACATACAGGGGGTCCCCGACTTACGAACACCCGACCTACGAACAACCCCTACTTACGAACGGGGTGCTGCGGGGACCCTCCGCCATTTTCCGGTGGTTTTCGGCGTCTTTCGGCCGTTCTGCGCATGCGCGGCCATACGGAGCGTCGAAAAATGCCGGAAATGTCCGTAATTTGCCGCGCATGCGCAGAACGGCAACAGACGGAACATCGGAAATGTCCGGAAATCTCCGTATTTGTCGGTCTGCGCATGCGCGCCGACTTACGAACATTTCCGACTTCCGTACACGGGGCCAGTCCCTAACGAGTTCGTAACTCGGGGACCCCCTGTATTGGCCTAAATTGATGAAGAAATTCATTTTTTTTGACATTTTTTTAATTGGATATGTTTTTATAGCAAAAAAGTAAACAATATTGTGTTTTTTTATTTATTTTTTGTCTATTGCACATAAAATAAAAAACGCATAAGTGTTCAAATACCACCAAAAGAAAGCGCTGTATGTGGGGGAAAAAAAGGACATACATTTTATTTGGGTACAACGTCACACAACCGCGCAACTTACAGTTAACCGCTTCAGCCCCGGAATATTTTACCCCCTTCCTGACCAGAGCACTTCTTTTGCGATTCGGCACTGCGTCAATTTAACTGACAGTTGCGCGGTCGCGGCCAAACAAAATTGACGTCCTTTTTCCCCCACAAATAGAGCTTTCTTTTGGTGGTATTTGATAACCTCTGCGGTTTTTATTTTTTGGGCTATAAACAAAAAAAAAAGTGACAATTTTGAAAAAAACACAATATGTTTTACTTTTTGCTATAATAAATATCCCCCAAAAATATATAAAAAACGCTTTTTTTCCTCAGTTTAGGCCGATACGTATTCTTCTACATATTTTTGGTTAAAAAAAATCCCGATAAGCGTATATTGATTGGTTTGCGCAAAATATAGCGTCTACACAATAGGGGATTTATGGCATTTTTATTATAAATTTTTTTTTATTAGTAATGACGGCGATCAGCGATTTTTATCGTGGCTGCGTCTTTACGGCGGACACATCGGACACTTTTGGCGCTATTTTGGGACCATTGTCATTTATACAGCGATCAGTGCTATAAAAATGCACTGATTACTGTGTAAATGACACTGGCAGGGAACTGGTTAACCACTAGGGGGCGATCAAGGGGTTAAGTGTGTCCTAGGGAGTGATTCTAACTGTGGGGGGGGGTGGGCTTCCAGTCACATGACAGCGATCACTGCTCCCGATGACAGGGAATCGGTCGTGACACTAGGCAGAACGGGGAAATGCCTTTTTTACATAGGCACTTCCCCATTCTGAGGCTTCGTGACACGATCGCCGGGAGAGCGGCGGACATCAAGTCCGCCGGTCCCGCGAGCACGGTCACGCTGTACGCAGCAGGCGCATGCGCCTGCTATCCCCGCCTCTTAAAGGGGACATGCAGGTACACCCATTTGCCCACCGCTGACGTTTATCGGCGTACGGCAGTCGGCAAGTGGTTAAAGTAACGCAGTGCTGTATCGCAAATAAATGGCCTGGTCGTGAAGGGGGGGGTAAAACCTTCCGGAACTGAAGTGGTTAAATAAAGAGCCCCTTCAAATTACTAGCTGCGGGTGTGTCCCTGTTTGAATGTATTGTTACCTGTGAGCCCCATCTGGATTCTGCTTCTTGTATAAATCGCATCCAGATACTGATGCCAGCATTGTCTGTGCCGATCAATTGGCACTCCATCCCTTATTTGTTCTTCCCATGTCTCTGATCACAAAGCGGATGATGCCAACCTATTTCCTTGTGTCTTTTTTTTTTTTGTATTCTTCTCCTCTCTTGTATTGTGTGGAGTTTAATCCATAGATAAAAGCTACAGCACACAGCGGCGTCGGTGACCTCGGTTCAGAGCCCTGGAATATGGCATGATCGATCGCTGGTCTCCCCGCTGTTATCAGCGGATCAATCAGAGGCTCGGCAGCGAGACAATAGACACTTCTCTCTCTCTCTCCGCTGTCAGCTCTCGGATTTCCAGTGCAATAATGAAATGTTCCATCTGATTCTTTAGCAGCGCGTGGTGCTGACCTGTGCCGTGGAGTCGTGCATCAAGTCTTCTCCCTGTAGTCTGTCCACAGCCTTTCTCAAACCTTTAACCACTTGCTGACTGGGTACTGTACATATATGGCGGCAAGGTGGCTCTCTTGTGCAGGATCACTTACCTGTACATGATCTTGCTCTTCCAGGTCTGGGGCGAGCCCGCTCCCACTGTGATTGGACACTGGGCCGATCAGCGGGGTCCGAGGACTCGCAGATCGTTCAGAACAGAAGCAGAACAGCGATCTGCCTATGTAAACAAGGAAGACTGCTATTCTGTCAGTAGGGAAGGTAGTGATCCCGTGTTTCTGCAAAGCGGGAACACAGATCTTTGCCTTCCCATAGTACAAGCACCTCCCCCACACAGTAAGCACTCCCGAGCCACTTTCAGACCGGACCATTTTGCTGGCTTAAAGCGGAAGTAAACCCATCGATTTAACAGTTTAAAAAAAAAAAGGCATGCCGGGAATGCTAACTGCACATTGGCTGTGCTCTCAACCAAACAGTCAAACCATCCAATGGCTGGTGTCATAACGGATCACATGTGCAGCACCGTGGCAGTTGAAGGTTAAGCAGAGGCAAAGATGGCAGCTTCCTTGGCTGAAAACGATAGGGGGGTTTACTTCCACTTTAACACCAAACCACTTTTTGCGATTCGGCGCTGCGTCGCTTTAACTGACAATTGCGCGGTCGTGCGACGTGGCTCCCAAACAAATCATTTTTTTTCCACCAATAGAGCTTTCTTTTGGTGGTATTTGATCACCTCGGCGGTTTTTATTTTTTGCGCTATAAACAAAAAAAAAGAGCGACAATTTTGAAAAAAAAAAATCATTATTTTTTACTTTTTGCTATAATAAATATCCCCTAAAAATATATAAAAAAATGTTTTCCTCAGTTTAGGCCGATACGTATTCTTCTACATATTTTTGGTAAAAAAAATCGCAATAAGCGATTATTGATTGGTTTGCGTAGAAATTATAGCGTTTATAAAATAGGGGATAGTTTTATAGCATTGTTATTAATAATTTTTTTTTTACTAGTAATGGCGGCGATCATCGATTTTTATTGTGATTGCGATATTATGGCGGACACATCGGACATTTTTGACACATTTTTGGGACCATTGTCATTTATACAGAAATCAGTGCTATTTAAATGCACTGATTCCTGTGTAAATGACACTGGCAGTGAAGGAGTTAACCAGGGGGTGGCAGTGTAGGGGTTAAGAATGTAGTGGGGTATTCCTGCGCTACAGTGGAAGGGGGAGGGTAAGGGCGGGTGGTGGGGACTGACTGTGGGGGGACTGCTGCAGGCACCTGGTGTAGGTCAAACCGTACCTACCAAACTAGATATATAAAAGTGGGGGTGGTGCTGCGCTGTTCCCCAGGGAGGTGGCCAAATCTACCACAAGGTGGCAGTAATGGGATAAAGACGTAAACCCTTTAAGTGTAGCAATCGTATGAGACAATAATAGTTGATGATGCGACTATTAAGTCGAAGTAATGCGAGTTGAGATAGATAATTCCCTTACTATACAAGATAAGGGGTATGGTGTGACCAATACAGGTTAATAAAAATTGCTATTGGTGAACCCAGGTAAAAATATATATAATAGAATTGTAAATAGTACTGAGGTGCGAGAGTGTAAATTGAACTAATAGCACCTGTGGGATTTGATAATACTTGTAGAAAACGATATACTACTACAATCTAGATATTATCTCATCTCTATGCATTAACTTTGTTTAGTCTCTGTAGATTAGTCAGTCTGTTAAAACTATGAGCGCATGCTACGTTTAATATCACAATAATACGAGGTTAGCTATGGAACCAAGCACACGGCTTCATAATAATCAAATCTTGTTTATTTCCCAAGGAAATGCGAAAGCTAACGTGTATCAAAAGGGGGTTACACAATTACACAACATACAGCAAGGCTACAGTACAATGATATAATATACAGTTAAAATACAATATAATGATCTACTTATCGTGGTGACCCTTCTCAGCTGCGCTCCAGATGGAATAAGAGAGTCAGTTGTGTGTGCAAACCCTTTTTGTCAATCACACCTCAATCACAGCACCTCCCACTGCCCGCCCACCTGCCCAATTGGTAGTCGCCTCCATGTATTCTGATTGTACTGCCAGAAGTGGTCTCTGGGGGCAGCGTCTGTCCAGAATTGCACTTAATCCGACTGCTGTCTAATCTTGGAACTGCGATCTCCGACAGCCCATAATTAGTCTTTGTGTAGCCCAGCCAGATCGGAGCCGCCATTCATCACATACAATAGCCTTAGACTCATGACAATATGAGGTGTAACTGGTTACATTCCAGTAAAAGGGGGGGGGGGTGTATCTTGTATTGAATCCAACATATGCCGCTTTGCGCCTCAACAGGCGCATAACACCCTTCTTCCGACCCAGCTCCTATTGAACAGTCCATAACTGTTTCCTCCCTGACATGCGTTTCCAAATCAGTAACAGTCCTTGACTTTCTTAACGCGCTGCGGTTTTCAACCTGTGCAGCAACAGCTCCTATGGAACAGTCCATAATGGTCTTATCGTGTCATGCTTTCCAACACTCTCCGCTTTGCCACTTAGTGATACACCACCATCCTTCTTCAGTGACAGCTTCCATGTCACCCTTCTGTGTCTTTGGTATCTTCAGGACGAGATGCAGTACAGGCAAGGGGTGCTCATTCACTCACCATTCACCATCACACATTCAGGGTAACACATCACCCAGCTTTCCAACACAGAGTCTCGAGGAGGGCCTTTCGCCCATGTTACTAGCCTAAAATACACCTTTATCACACTACACCATAACATAAATCAACCCACTACCATAATATATACCTATATACATTTGACCCCTCAACTCGCGTATCCCGCTCCCAACCTCCTATAATTCTTTGCTGAAAATACGGGTCGGGATTAGGCAGGTTTGTTCACAATGGCCCTCCCTACCGCAATTCCGGCACGTCAGTGGTATTTCAGGGCTGAGAGCTGGCAGCAAAGCCTCTACCGTATATGAAGAGACCTTACCGTCAATTCGTCCCTCCACTTGCATAGATAGATGCGAGACCTTCTTCCTCTTTTTCATGCCCTTTGCACCCTTGTTATCTATGAGCCGCTTTACTTTGACCACCTGATCACTAAGGGTCATAGTGACTGTGAACGGTCCAGTCCAATTTGCGTCCCATGAAGACTTGGAAACAAAGTTCTTTACCATAACCCTGTCTCCAATCTTCAAGCTAACGGGAGGCTTTAAAGGCTGCTCCTTCTCTTTAGGTGCCATGTTACTTGCAGCAAATTGCAAATACCTCTGTACCTGTTCTTGCAGTTGGACCAGAAATCGGTCCCTTTCAGCACTCTCTCTCAAGGGGGTACTAAGTATTGGGTCTGCTGGATGGCTGAGGTTCATCATTCTCCCCGTCATTAACTGATATGGGGTTAATGATGTACCTTTCGCTGTAGATCCTCGTACGGCCATCAGGATTGAAGGCAGATGAATCAGCCAGTTCTTTCCTGATTGCAGTACCATCTTTTTAAGCCTCTCTTTCAGTGTTCGATTCATCCTCTCAACCATCCCCGCCGATTGTGGATGGTATGGAACATGGAATCTCTGTTCTACTCCCAGCAGCTCACAAATATTTTTCATGACCCTGCCGGTAAAGTGAGTCCCCCTATCGGACTCCAGGACTTTGGGGAACCCCCATCTTGAAAAGACTTCGGTCCACAAAGCTCTAGCCGTGGCAGTGGCAGAGTCCTTTCTTAGGGGCAGACCCTCTACCCATTTCGAAAAAAACGTCCACCACCACGAGTAGATATCTGTATCCCCCAGGGGCACTCTGTAACGGACCAACAAAGTCAATCTGTAGGTTTTCCCAGGGTCCATTGGCTACCGGTACCCTTGCTAATATTGGCTTCTGTCCCTTTGGCCTAGGGTTCATTTGTGCACATATTAAGCATTCCTGCACTACCTGTGAGATTGTGTTTCCCATTGTCTCCCACCAGTATCTAGCTTGCACAAATTTCAAGGTACCCTGAACACCCATGTGGCCTGTTAACCTGTGATTTTCCAGGGCTAAATCTTTTTGATGCTGGGAGGGCACTACAAACTTTCGTCCTTCTGAAGTTTCTTTTAACAGTAGATCGTCTTCTAATACATAATTTTGGGGAGCATCTGCCGCTTTTGTTCTAAGCTGCTTTTTGATTGAGCTCAAGGCCTCATCCTTATTTTGTTCACCTGCTAAGCATGGGGTAGGCATCCTTAGCACCGGCAGGAGTTCATGTGAACCTGCTTTCACCTCCTGCTCCTCAGAATTATGTTCCTCCCAGGCCTGCCTCCCTTCAGTATCATAGGGTGTCCATTTGGCCCCTATCAGGGCTGCCTCTTTTGCCAGCTCATCTGCCTTGTTGTTGCCCACAGTAACCTCCTCTCCACCTCTTTGGTGTGCTCTCACCTTAATGATAGCAACTCTCTGAGGTTCCCCATTTGCTCTTTCCCATATATCTCTTAGCACCGCACTATGTACCAAGTCCTTCCCAGAGGCATCACTGAAGCCCCTTGACTGCCACAAAGGCATGTATTCAGTCAGAGACCTTGTTACATAGGCGCTGTCAGAGAATATGGTTATGGGACCTGAACTGAAATGAGTGATGGCCTCTCTCACTGCCTCTAGTTCAGCTCTTTGGGCAGAAAAGCTTCGAGGGCATTTGGTCATGATTTTCTCATTGGTCTGGGGGCACCACAGGGCATACCCTGTGTGAAAACTTCCTTCATCCCAGTACCTTGATCCATCCACCCAGATTTTAAGGTCTCCAGTACCTGATGCTAATCTAAATACCTCCTGTGTTCTGGTCCGATGTACTTCCCCACAGTCATGCTGCTCCCCCTCATATTGCATCAATTGTGGGAGAGTGTAGGTGGCATTGTGGGTCACAGCCAGATTCCTGGGTGTTAAATCCACTAGCCATCTGGCCACCCTTTGGGAGGATACTCCACTGAGGGTACGTTCCAAAAGCATTTTAATTGGAGAATGGGGTGTCTGCAGAATGATTTTACCAAACCCCACAACATGCTCTGTGGCGAGAACCGCCCAGTGCGCTGCCAAAAGGTTCCTGACACATTCATCAAATCCCCTCTCTACCGGGCTTAGTACCCTGGATCAGTATCCCACCGGTACCCATTTGCCCTGCCTCTCCTGCAGCAACACCGCTGTTATTGCTACTGCAGAGGCATACACTTGTAGTGCAAAGGGCAAATCGGCATTCGGATTGCTCAAGGCCGGGGCCTGCATCAGACTGACCTTTAGCTTGGTGAAAGCTTGTTCATGCTCTCCCAACCAGACTAAGGGGTCTGTTTCCTTCTTGTCTCCTTTTAGAAAGTCATACAGGGGTCTTGCCTTTTCTGCAAAGCCTTCAATGAAGTCCCTGCAGAAACCGACCATTCCCAGGAATTGTCTCAACGCAGTTTTAGTGATTGGTCTTGGTAATTTCCTGATAGTTTCACATTTGTTTGGATCTGGCGTTCTTCCCCCCTGTGAAACTATCACACCCAAGAAACATACTGAATCCTTCATTAATTGTGCCTTTTTGGGGTTTAATTTCAGACCTGCATTCTCAATTAGTGTCAGGAGTTCCTCCAGCAGAGCATAATGCTGCTCTTTTGTCTCGGTTTGAAGCAAAATGTCGTCCACGTACTGAATGATGCATTCTGGCTCAGAAAATGTCTTCAGAATGTCCACCATACAGATGTGGAAGTATGTAGAGCTGGATTTGAACCCCTGAGCTAAACGACAGAATGCATATTGTTTTCCCTGAAACGTGAAGGCTAGCTTGTATTGGCTATCCTCGTGCACGGGAATTGAAAAATAGCCATTTGATATGTCAATTGATGAATACACCTTTGCCGAAGGCTTCAGTGCTGTCATCATGTCTGGCATTTTAGCAACTACATTTGTAATAGATGGGGTGCATCTGTTTAGCGCACGGAAATCTACAGTGGGCCTCCACCCCCCTTCCTTCTTCACTGGCCAGAGGGCTGCATTTGTTTTAGATTGGCATTCTTTAATTACATTTTGTGCCAACAAATTCCTCACTGTGCTCTCTATGTATGGGATAGATTCGGGCGGAATTTTATACTGACGCTGAGGTGGCAGATCAGGGCCCTCAATTTTAACAATCATGTTTGAAACTCTACCACATTGCGCTTTAGACGTTGCCCACACTTTGTTATGTTGCCACAAGATTTTAGCCAATATTTGGTCCTCTGTTTTCAATATTGCCTGCGGGTCAAGGATTTCATCGGTTTTAACTGATGCAACCTCCCAGCTGTCCATGACCATGTGTGCCTTGCCTTTGTATCTAGACCCTTTCCACAGTACCCAATTACATAGATCAAGAATCAGTCCATGTGCCCCCATGACATCAGAGCCCAAAATAGTGCCCTCGTGCGTTGGGGAAAGAAATAAACTGTGTTCCACACATAACCTCTCTATTTCTATGTTCACAGGTATTGATTGCTCAGAAGGTACTAGTTGTCCCCCGAATCCTCTAAGGAAAATTTGTCTCCCAGCAGGATCCTTTTGAAGTTCAATATTTGTTATGCTGACAGCCGCCCCCGTATCCAAAAGTACATTTGTGCGATGGCCCCCTATCGCCCCTCGGATACGTGGTCTGCCGCTTTTGTCCCTATCCAGTTGACATACTAGGGACAACACTGGGGCCTGACATCCCTATGGTTTAAAATAAGGATTAGTTGGGGGAGGGATTTTATATTCCTCGTGGTTTTCTTTAAACCCTTTTCCTAACCTTTGCAATTCTCTCAAAAGTGGACCATATAATGTAGCATCAGGTGCCTCTTTCGGCTCCGTTGCTACCTTATCTGGCCCAGGTTTTCGCTGTTCCTTCTTATGCCAAGGCTTCTTCTCACCCATGCTCCTCCTAGGCAATTTACAGTCCTTGATTACATGGCCTGTATTCCCACATCTATAACACTTGCCTGTAAATCTCACTGTACCTTCGCTTTTAACTATCTCTGCAACTCTTTTGTGGGGCCTATTGTCTTGATCTGTCTCCCTAACCCAGTCCCTTAAAATGTTTATAAAGGTCTGGTACGAGGTGGCGTTCCTCAGTGCAATTCTGGTATGGTAATCAATACATATGCACTTATTAGCCATAGAACACAGAAAACTACTATCATCAGGAGACATATCAGGACAATTATATGTGGCTTTATAAATGGCGAAGTATTCACTGCAAAAAAGTATTGGATCAATTCCCCTCCTAAATTTTGTATTTTCTAGGGCGTCTGAACCCCTAGTATCTCTTCCTCCCATTATGCGCTGCATTTCCCTCATTCTATCTGCCGAGTTCCCCCAATTTGAGTTTAACTCGGGAGATAGACCTCTATGATTCCCAACTGGTGGTTGCAGTTTTTCACACAGTTGCAATGGAAGCCATGCGCGGAGGAGTGCGCATGCATCCCTATTGTTCAAAATGTACTGTGTCACTACAGCCTCCAGCCTGTTTGAGAGACTAATGGGTGAAGCGCTAGTGTCAAACTTTCCCAAAATCTGGCACAGATTTGTGCGATCTTGTATGGAGAGTGTTGTGGTTTGGGTGCTACCCTCCCTTTTTATAATTCCTAATCCTTGCCCAGTTCTGTCTAGCACAGGAGTGAAGAGACTTGGGGCCTCTTCAGGACTGTCAGCCGCACAGACTGGTTGCTGTTCGATCGGCATCCTTTCTCCTTGCTCCTGTGTCACACCTGAATGTGTGTCCTTGTTAGCACAGCAATGGCTGTGCACATTCTCCATTGCCCATGCTCTCAAAGACACAATGGTATTATCTTTTTGGGCTAGCTGAATTTTACATTCCTGTAACTCTGTCTTAAGTTTTTCTATCGCATTTTCATTCCCAGCCTCTTTATTTTCTAGCGCTGCGATAGACTGTTCTCTCAACATACATGATTCCTTCCATTCATCCAATCCCTGTTCTAACAAACCATTCTCAGTCACCAATTGTTCAATCTCATACCTCATGTCATCACACTCACAAACATTTGCATCCGCATTCGCAGCTATAGCTGAAATATCCTTACTCACATTTTCTATCTGTCCTATTAATTCTGCTCTATCCTTATACCATTCAACCTCCTTCCGTTCAGCAATATCTCTCATTTTTACTAGCATTCTCACCAAATTTGCCAATCTCTGTTTCCTGCCTTTTTTTGAATTTTTTTTAAATGGTATGGCATCATTATAAGTACTGCAATGCTTCACCAGGTCACAAAACTGATGTGTTAATGCATTCGGAGACACTAAACAATCAAATTGAATACACGCATGTTTCCTAAGAAACTCTTCAAGGATATCCATTGACATGCTAATCTGCAACTAGCTACACTGAACAGTTGTTAAGACAATACACACACAGATGAACAAACAGATAAGCAACCCCCCACAAGCTGCTCAAAGTCTAGTTTTTCACCTCTAGTCCCACACAGAAGACCCAAAAACAAAACACACCAAAAAAAAAAAAAATACAAAAAATCTGTTTAAACTACGAACTTTTCCAGAAAAGACACTCTTAATGCTGTCTCCTCTTAAATTGCAGGCCACAGTGAACTCCTATTGGAACCGAGAGCTATCACACTCACATGGGTAACAAAAAAACTAAAAATATATAAAAAAAATTAAAATAATTACCACTTTTTTCCTCAGCGCTGTGTGGTTTGTCCTGTCAATTTATCGATTATATAATATAACCCAAGGGGTGATCATCCCCTTTTACTCGCCAGTCACAATGACCGGTTACCTGGCCAAACTTACAAACATTTAACATACATACATATATCAGCCACAGCTCTCACCAGGTTCTACGCGTCCGCTTCACCGATGAGATCTTTCACAGAATTTTCATGACCATCCAAGCGTGGTTTCAGAATTCGCGAGCCAGCGCCAATCTTGTCCACACTAGAGACGATTTTCCGTTCTGGATGTTTGAGGGTTTGTGTTAATGAGACTCGAAACAAAGAAAAATGCCTTAGGTTTGTGAATCCAATGCAGAAAAAAAAAACGATATTCTGTTTGTCTCAATCTATGGGTGCCAAATGTGGGATTTGATAATACTTGTAGAAAACGATATACTACTACAATCTAGATATTATCTCATCTCTATGCATTAACTTTGTTTAGTCTCTGTAGATTAGTCAGTCTGTTAAAACTATGAGCGCATGCTACGTTTAATATCACAATAATACGAGGTTAGCTATGGAACCAAGCACACGGCTTCATAATAATCAAATCTTGTTTATTTCCCAAGGAAATGCGAAAGCTAACGTGTATCAAAAGGGGGTTACACAATTACACAACATACAGCAAGGCTACAGTACAATGATATAATATACAGTTAAAATACAATATAATGATCTACTTATCGTGGTGACCCTTCTCAGCTGCGCTCCAGATGGAATAAGAGAGTCAGTTGTGTGTGCAAACCCTTTTTGTCAATCACACCTCAATCACAGCACCTCCCACTGCCCGCCCACCTGCCCAATTGGTAGTCGCCTCCATGTATTCTGATTGTACTGCCAGAAGTGGTCTCTGGGGGGCAGCGTCTGTCCAGAATTGCACTTAATCCGACTGCTGTCTAATCTTGGAACTGCGATCTCCGACAGCCCATAATTAGTCTTTGTGTAGCCCAGCCAGATCGGAGCCGCCATTCATCACATACAATAGCCTTAGACTCATGACAATATGAGGTGTAACTGGTTACATTCCAGTAAAAGGGGGGGGGGGGGGGTGTATCTTGTATTGAATCCAACAGCACCTAAATAAAACTACTAATAAAACACCATAAGCAGGTAATAAAAAAAATCAGATATACATATAAAATCATATAAGTGAACATATGGTAAAAATGTGTCTATAGATAAACAATTCCAAAGTGCATAGTAGATGGTGAACAAAATATAAAATCCTTAAAGTGCTAGTGCAAGTGTGCACAGGCTAAAAATGCGACTGAGTGATTGAGTGACGGGTAAAACGATAAATATAATCGCATTGGAGATATGTGATGAGTAGAGGTATGTGCAGAGAAGTTGTACTGGAGTGAACAGTAGAACAATAAATATAAAGTGCAAAGTATGCGAGCATACAAAATAATGTATAAGCTGGATGAGACTAGTCAGCGTGACTATAGATGAAAAAATCCCTGGCAAAATATAAAGCTACCAGTAAACAAAGTGGAATAAAGTTTGAAATATAAAATATAACGAAATGCTAGGTGCAGACGCAAAGTGCACACACAGATATCCTATAGGTAAAATCGCATAATGCATGTTGCGTAAAAAATAGTCACATGCGACTAAAATCGCATAGTCACATGCGACTAAAATCGCATAGTGCAGGATGCGTATAAAATAGTCATCTGCGACTATGTTGCATGCATATAAGTCTGTGATAAATAAGTCAATCCTCAATAGTTTATAAGTATATAATAATTTCTTGTGGTAAGAAGGTGAGGGTAGTGATGTGATTCTTGGGTCACAGGTGATGTCCGTGCAGTGGCTCGTTTCACTAAAGTGAGCAATGGACCCTTACCTTGCGGCAAAGGGTTAACCGCATATAAATGATGTAAAGGGGTCTGCTTTCTTCTCCTTCCCTCACGGTGGTCTGCCTGGGTAGGTGCGTATTCCTTTTCCCTGGTTCCAGGTATATCTAGCCTTTGTAGCTCACGGCAGATGCTTGTATTGAATGCCTCTCCTGTCCCTGGGTTATGGGACAGGAGAGGCATTCAATACAGGCATTCAATACAAACAAGGAAGCAAATGGAACGAGCTCGGCGCTCGTCTAAGATAAGAGAAAATATTTATTTTTATTCTGTGAGTTCTATTGTGAGTACTAGGTACTATATTAAACTGTTTTTATTGAGCAAATAAATTTTAAACATACTACACTATACGGTCCCCCCCTCATTTCTTACCTATCACTCCGGCATCTGCCGTGAGCTACAAAGGCTAGATATACCTGGAACCAGGGAAAAGGAATACGCACCTACCCAGGCAGACCACCGTGAGGGAAGGAGAAGAAAGCAGACCCCTTTACATCATTTATATGCGGTTAACCCTTTGCCGCAAGGTAAGGGTCCATTGCTCACTTTAGTGAAACGAGCCACTGCACGGACATCACCTGTGACCCAAGAATCACATCACTACCCTCACCTTCTTACCACAAGAAATTATTATATACTTATAAACTATTGAGGACTGACTTATTTATCACAGACTTATATGCATGCAACATAGTCGCAGATGACTATTTTATACGCATCCTGCACTATGCGATTTTAGTCGCATGTGACTATGCGATTTTAGTCGCATGTGACTATTTTTTACGCATCCTGCATTATGCGATTTTACCTATAGGATATCTGTGTGTGCACTTTGCGTCTGCACCTAGCATTTCGTTATATTTTATATTTCAAACTTTATTCCACTTTGTTTACTGGTAGCTTTATATTTTGCCAGGGATTTTTTCACCTATAGTCACGCTGACTAGTCTCATCCAGCTTATACATTATTTTGTATGCTCGCATACTTTGCACTTTATATTTATTGTTCTACTGTTCACTCCAGTACAACTTCTCTGCACATACCTCTACTCATCACATATCTCCAATGCGATTATATTTATCGTTTTATCCGTCACTCAATCACTCAGTCGCATTTTTAGCCTGTGCACACTTGCACTAGCACTTTAAGGATTTTATATTTTGTTCACCATCTACTATGCACTTTGGAATTGTTTATCTATAGACACATTTTTACCATATGTTCACTTATATGATTTTATATGTATATCTGATTTTTTTTATTACCTGCTTATGGTGTTTTATTAGTAGTTTTATTTAGGTGCTATTAGTTCAATTTACACTCTCGCACCTCAGTACTATTTACTATTCTATTATATATATTTTTACCTGGGTTCACCAATAGCAATTTTTATTAACCTGTATTGGTCACACCATACCCCTTATCTTGTATAGTAAGGGAATTATCTATCTCAACTCGCATTACTTCGACTTAATAGTCGCATCATCAACTATTATTGTCTCATACGATTGCTACACTTAAAGGGTTTACGTCTTTATCCCATTACTGCCACCTTGTGGTAGATTTGGCCACCTCCCTGGGGAACAGCGCAGCACCACCCCCACTTTTATATAGTGTAGGGGTTAAGTGTTCCTAGAGGCGTGTGACTAACTGTGTGGGGGGCGTGGCTGTGATCTAGTGAACACTGATCTCTGCTCCAATCACAGGGAGCAGAGATCGGTGTCACTAGTTGCTAGGCAGAACGGGGAGATCCTGTTTACTTCCGCATCTCCCAGCCATCCCGTGAGATGATCGCGGGACCCGCGACCGGACTCATAGGGGTTCCCGACCGGCGCACGCTCGATGGCACGGCTGCGATCTTAAAGGGGACGTATCTTTTACGCCCTTTTGCCTGTCCGTGCCATTCGTACGTCGTCGTGCGCCGATCGGGAAGCGCCTAGACACACATTTAACCCTTTGATCGCCCCCCTGTTGTTAAAGAGGAACTGCAGTCTGCTCACATAATTTGTAATAAAAACTTCTTTTGCCATTCTGAAGCTTCCCTCCAACCACTTTGCATATTATTTTATATATACTGTGATTCTGTACTTGACAAATATGCTGTAGGAATCTCCCTCCACTGAGTCTGGCTGCAGCCATTTTAACTGTGGGCAGCTGAAGCTGCTGCCTGTTCACTTGTTAGATTTACACAGAGGCACACCTCCAGCTCCGCAGCTCTCATTGGCCCTCTTATGACTCATCCCCCCTCCCTTCCTGGCAAACTCCCAGGAGAGCGAGAGCTGTGCATGATGTCGTACGCCTAGGCGAATGACCAGACAGGAAACAGGAAGTGGGCTGTATAAGGGATTTACTGGCAGAAAAAAAAATTTATTATACAAAGTTAAAACAACAACAAGGGCAGAAGATTTAATAGAAGGAAAGTTTTAAAAAAATGTCTGAAGTTCCACTTGAACCCCTTTCCCAGCCAGTGTTGTTAGTACAGGGATAAGCAGGAAGAAACCCCCTAAGGTGGACTTTTTAGGCACACTTAGTTAAGAGTAGAAATATTTTAGAGTAGTTAAAGCGGAAGTAAACCCATCGATTTAACAGTCTAAAAAAAAAAAGGCATGCCGTGAATGCTAACTGCACATTGGCTGTGCTCTCAACCAAACAGTCAAACCATCCAATGGCTGGTGTCATAACGGATCACATGTGCAGCACTGTGGCAGTTGAAGATTAAACAGAGGCAAAGATGGCAGCTTCCTTGGCTGAAAACGATAGGGGGTTTACTTCCACTTTAAGTAGAAAATTGTTTTATTAATTATTAAACATATTGAATGAATGATTGATTTGTATAACACTACAAATGCGAACTGAATCGCCTCAAGGCGCTTGACTGCTCTTGTTGTCATGCAATATTTAGAAGATAAATATACATAAAATACATATGAAAATAGAATTTATTGTCAATTCATAACATTATCACCATATCCTAAAATGACAAAAATGATCCTCTTGCACTCAACGCGTTTCGGAGTACAGATATCTCCTTCTTCAGGGGGTGTATGTTAAAGAGGAAAATGTATATCTACTTTATGGGTGATGTGGTGAATTAACATCACAGCTGCTGGATGTCGGGACGTGCTGCTGCCCATTTGGAGATCCTGTTTAAAGTTGAGATCAGCCCCTTTACAATAGAGCCCTTTCTCCTGTCTTGGCTGCTTGTCACCTACAATATTCAGGATCCATCTAGTTTTGACCCCAGCGACCTCCTTCGGCCATCTCCCCTCTGTTTGGTCTAGTAAGGGCGGAGAATCGACTCTCTGGAAAAAAAACATACCGTGCTGTTTCTAATATTCCCTGTGATGGTAGATTTAACCTTTTCTGATATAAAACATGCAATAAAACATTTTACAAAATCAAATTTCTTCATACGTTTAGACGAAAATGTATTTTGCTATGTGTTTTTGGTAAATAAAATTCAAATAAGCATATATTGATTGGTTTACGCGAACGTTATAGCGTCTACAAACTATGGTATATATTTAGGGATTTTTTAAAATATATTTTTATATATAGTAGTAATGGTGGCGATCAGCGCCAGCGATATTGTGGAGGTCAATCAGACACTAACTGACACTTTAGACATTTTTTGGGAACCAGTGATACAAATACAGTAATCAGTGCTAAAAATATGCACTGTCGCTGTACCAATGACACTGTCAGGGAGCGGTTTAAGAGAAGGATCGGGGCTGCTTTGTGCAAAACCAACTAGCAGGTAAGTATGACATGTTTGTTATTTTGTACAAAAAAAAAAATATAGGTTTAATCATCACTTTAACATCAGGGGCGATGAAAGGGTTAACTGTGTGCCTAGCCAATGTTATTGTGTACAGTGTGCTGCTTTTACTAAGGGAAGAGATTGTGTTCCTGCAAAGCAGAGAAAAAAAAATCAGAATCCATTCCTGAGCCCCCCCCCCCCCCCCCCCCCCCCCCCCCGGCAGGACGGAACTCTGCCTTGTTTACATAGGCAGACCTATATTCTCAGTCTCTGCCCCCCCCCCCCCCCCCCGGGTGCCGGCAGACATCGAGTGCCCAACACTTCGCAGATCGGCTTCTGCTGTGAATAATCACAGCAGAAGCCGCCCTCCGGCCACACAAGCATGCCCCCTGCAGGCGGACGTGCATGATCACGTGTATATATGTGACCCGGCACACGGTTGCCGCCCTGTAGCAGTAAAACTGCTATAGAGCGGTCGGCAAGTGGTTAATAGGATTTTGTAGCCAGCGATGGAGTAACTTCCGTTACGTAAGTTGGTAGCTGCACCTCGGTAAATCCGCAATGACTGGCAGCTTGTAGAAGGAAAAGTTTTTGTCACAAGATGAATTGCAGGGTGAGGGTCTAAGTCCATTGAGGGGCGCTATCGTCCTTTCGGGTAGCGCGCCGGGAGCGGTGCGCTCCCGCGCCAGTCGGGACCCCCGTGAGGCCGGTCGCGGGTCCCGCGGACTCGTTCGCCGCGGGGAGACCTGCGATCGTCTCACGGGAAGGCTGAACGGGGAGATGCGGAAATAAACAGCATCTCCCCGTTCTGCCTAGCAACTAGTGACGCCGATCTCTGCTCCCTGTGATTGGAGCAGAGATCAGCATTCACTAGCTGACAGCCACGCCCCCCCACAGTAAGAAACACACCCCTAGGCATACTTAAGACCTACACTGCCACCTAGTGGTTAACCCCTTCACTGCCAGTGTCATTTACACAGGAATCAGTGCATTTAAATAGCACTGGTTGCTGTATAAATGACAATGGTCCCAAGAATGTCCGATGTGTCCGCCATAATGTCGCAGTCACAATAAAAATCGCTGATCGCCGCCATTACTAATAAAAAAAAAAAATTATTAATAAAAATGCTATAAAAAACTATCCCCTATCTTGTAAACGCTATAACTTCTGCGCAAACCAATCAATAATCGCTTATTGCGATTTTTTTTACCAAAAATGTGTAGAAGAATACGTATCGGCCTAAACTGAGGAAAAAAAATGTTTTTTTTTATATTTTTGGGGGATATTTATTATAGCAAAAACTAAAAAAGAATGTGTTTTTTTCAAAATTGTCGCTCTTTTTTGTTTATAGCGCAAAAAATAAAAACCGCAGGGGCGATCAAATACCACCAAAAGAAAGCTCTATTTGTGGGAAAAAAAGGACGTAAATATTCTTTGGAAGCCATGTCGCACGACCGCGCAATTGTCAGTTAAAGCGACGCCGAATCGCAAAAAGGGGCCTGGTCCTTTGGCTGCAAATTTGGTCCGGTCTGAAAGTGGTTAAACATTGTACTTGAGACCTTGCTAATTATTCTCTGTTTCTTGCAGTGCCTGCAGCACAAGGCCTTCCACCCTGATGACCCCCTTCCTCCTATTGACCAGCACCTGTTGGACATGCTGGAGGCTCCGGCAGAAGTTAAAGCCAATTGTAAAGATGCATTAGCCAAAGTGAAGGCCAGCTTCCCTCTGCAAGATGCCGGGAAGAAGAAGGAGCAGAAGACGGCACAGGATATCTTTGAAGACAAGTAGGTGCCGCCTTCATTACTTTTTACTTTGTCTCCGACTGGGTTTGTGGAAGTGCGTTCTTATGCACAGCACGGGTGTGTCTGGCTTCCTGGGGCTACGGGCTGTTACCTTGAAGAGAACTAATCACAATTGCTTTAATGCAAAAATTTGGATATTCAGTCCTAAATATCTTATATTTGTACTGAAAATGCCCCCCCCCCCTCGGCTTATACTCCAGTCAAGCATTTTTCTGCAGCAGAGAATGGCATTTTCCGACCCGACTTTGGGGCCCCGTATCTCGGGACCACTTGATGCTAGGAAACCCAAATTTGGTGTGCAAACCCAGTGGAGTGGGGGTTCCTACCACCAAGTGGCCCCGAGATACGGGGCCCCAAAGTCGGTTCGGAAAATGTCAATATCAACCTAATCGTTCTCTTCGTTCTTCTCAAGACCTCCTGCTCTCTAGCTCTCTCATCACTTCCTCCCATGCTCGTCTCCAGGACTTTTCCAGAGCCTCTCCAAGCCTATGGAACTCCTTACCCCAATCAGTCCGTCTATCTCCTACTCTATTAGCTTTTAGACGATCCCTGAAAACTCTCCTCTTCAGGGAAGCCTATCCTACCCACACCTAACAACTGTATTTTAATTTTTTCCATCTGATCATGCCCCACAGTTATTACCTTTTGTTTCCACTTGACCCTCCCTTCTAGATTGTAAGCTTTAACAAGCAGGGCCCTCTGATCCCTCCTGTATTGAATTGAATTGTATGGTAATTATACTGTCTCCCCTGATGTTGTAAAGCGCTGTGCAAACTGCTGGCGCTATATAAATCCTGTATAATAATAATAATAATAATTCTCTGCTGCAGAAAAATGCTTGACATTTTCCGAACTTTGGGGCCCCGTATGTCGGGGCCACTTGTTGCTAGGAACCCCATCTTTGGATATCTTGTAGTGCTAGTTCCACTGTGTTTGCAAACCAAATTTGGGGTTCCTAGCATTGACATACGGGGCCCCAAATTCAGTCAACTGTGTCCATCTGCAGCAATGTCATTTCGGGACCCTTCGGGTTCAGAGACCCCAAATTTTGGCTGCAGCTAGGGGGCCTTTAGGAGCCCTTAACTTCAGAGTTTGAAGTTGGGGGGACCTATGGCTGCAAATGGGCACAGTGAGGCTGCAAATGGGCATTGTTGACCCTCTTTTCCACTTGCAGTAGCTGCGCATTTCTCACCCTAGGCTTATACTCGAGTCAATACGCTTTCCCAGCTTTTTTGTGGTAAAATTAGGTGCCTTGGCTTATAATTGGGTCGGCTTATACTCGAGTATATACGGTATTTATATATATATATATATATATATATATATATATATATATATTAAAATAATTAGTTCACCTTCATAACCACTTCCTGCCCAGGCCAATTTTCAGATTTCAGCGCAGTTTTTTGGGGTAAAATTAAGTGCCTCGGCTTATATTCGGGTCGGCTTATACTCAAGTATATACGGTACCTGTCCTGGAATCCAGCGATGTCAGTACCCCAGCCAATGTTTTCATCGGCTGTCGGGTGCAGCCACCACCATTGCCGGTAAGGGAACCTCATCAGTGAAGCCTTGCCGGCTTCACAGCCGGGTCCCCCTACTGCGCCTTCGTGAAGTGAAGGAGAAAAATTACTTCAAATTTTATAGCAGAAGCTAAGAAAACCGTTTTTATTTTTTAATTTTTTCAAAATTTTTGGTCTTTTTTTTTTGTTTGTTTAGCAAAAAAGAAAAACCCAAGTGGTGATTTAAATACCATATTATGAAAGCTCTATCTGTCTCAAAAAAATGATAAAAGTTTAGTTTGGGTACAGCGTTGCATGACTGTGCAATTGTCATTCAAAGTGTGAAAGCTGAACATTGGCCTGTACAGGAAGGAGGGTAAAAGTGCCTAGTAGGCAAGGGGAACTCCAGTCATATTTGTAAAAATTAAAAGTCAGCAGGTACAAAAACTGTACCTGCTGACTTTTAATAAAGAGACACTCACCTGTCTCAGGATCCAGGGCTGTGCTCACCCGATCTGTTTTCTCTACCCCTGTTTGGTTCCCGGTGCTGGCATCCTAACTGTGACAGCTTGCGGTGCATTGTGAATAGTCCCATGGTCTTCTGGGACCTGTGATGTGTGCGGGGAGAGGGGGTCTGGGGTGGGGAGAACTTCTGCTCAGGTCGCCTAGCCCCCCCCAAAAAGTGGCATTTCCTAAAGAAGAGTGGGGGAGGAAGCCTTAAAGCAGAACTTCCCCTTTTGGGTAAAGTTCAGCTTTAAGGGCTTAAAGGGATATTAAAGGTTAATTAAAAAAAATAAAAATAACTGTGTCATACTTCTTATTGGATGGTTTCCCCTTAACTTTTGCTCTGGGGAAAACTCTAAAACGTTGGGTTTTCCTTCAGTAAACGTGATGATAATGGTTATTACCAATACAAATAGAGGTACAGACAGCAATACAATTTGACAAAGGGTCTAACCCCTCCCTACTCCTGCCTAGAGTCACATTGTAATGCTAGTGACAGAGAGTATGGATGTCTCTCGCGCTAGTTGAGTATATAGACAGGGCAGTAAGTATCTAAGAGTGATAGAGATTTGCAGCAAAGTGAATAGTGTTCACATAGGCACTTCAAGGATGAATAAATATAAAATACTTTGCGCAAATTAAGAGCAATAAACGAGATAAAAGAAAGGCAGTAGTACCGACTAAATTCCTCTGGGGGCACTAATCCTGAGTACAGCACCAGGGTGGGTGATCAAAGAGATTATCAATAAATAAATAGCGTGATTAATAAAGACAAAGGACCTCAATGAGTGATAATAATTGAATCTAAAATCCAGTGTGAATAAAGGTATATAAATTAGCCTAAAAGGTGTATAATAATATCACAACGAATACACGTCAATAAATGCAATTGGTAAAAATGTGATAATAAATCCTGTGATAATTATGGGTGTTATACCCTAAAGTGACAGTGCATATCAAACTGAGTGCCATATGGCAAATAAACAATAGAGGTGAATCACAGACACATATATATTGTGATAAAACACTAATGTGTAGCCTAAAAAATTAAAAGTGATAAGACCTGCAAGAAGTGTATCAAGTGCAGAAAAATAATGATCAAGCAAATTTTAAATAGATGAATGAGGGCATATAATTAAATGTCCATAAATAAAATAAATAAGTATATAAGTAAGGTAATGTCCAGCTCGGTGCAGCTCAGTGCAGAAGATGAGACCAAATAGCCCAATAGGATATCCAATAATGGTTTCACTGGTATATTCTTGTAGTCATTCATCTATTTATATAGGGTGCTCCTATTCTTGTCTCCCAGAACTCTCACCTTAAGTAAAGTCAAATGAGCCTTTCTGGGATATCCAAGTTGCCCCTAATAGTGGTTATTGTGGTGTCCTACTGTCGGGTCCTGCCTTGTCCTTCCTCCTCTGTAGTCCAGACCTATAACGCTAGATCGCTCCCAGCAATACCAAAATTGGGGGAGAAGAGAGAAAAGGAGGGGGCTCCACTAGTGTAGCAGTTTTAGAAGATAACCATTTATTAAAGCATAAGATAAAACTCGTACATAAAATCTGATAAAACAAAGGCAAATAGAAAAAATCACCGGGGGCGTCCACAGCGCCTACTCGCGTCCTTCTTTTGGTTTTGCCTATGGCCACTCCCTACGCGTTACGACACGGTCACGGATTGGTCAGGCAATATGTGTTTATATGACGTTCAGAACGGAAGTTGTTCGGCGGCCATCTTGGTTGTGGTCTTATGTCCTATAGACCGCGGGCATGTTTAAGGGGGTTTGTATATAGGGACAACGGCGGCCATATTCTTGGTTAATTGGTCTGATAGAGGGCGCCGCCATTTTAGTGGTGGTAAACGGGAATGGATCACGATTACCGACAAGCTCCCACTTCGGCTTGGGCCGCCTAGGCGGCCCTTCCACCCTGCAATCTTCTGGGACACATCACAGGTCCCAAAAGATTGCCCGGCTATGCATAAATATACTTGGATATAAATGTTTGCATAAAGATACATGATCATGGTTGCACAAAGATGCATGGTTATTCCTGCTTGCATAAATATACATGATTGCATAAAGATGCATGTTTATACACGTTTGCTTAAATATACATGGTTATTCATGATCGCACTATAGGGGTGCAATGGATCAAAAAACTCCCGGATCAGATCGATCCTCGGATCAGAGTCACGGATCGGATCATTTTTTGGATCAGCAAATAATAATTTAATTTGCAAAAACCTGTGAAAATTCAACCACCATATAGTCCCCACTGTAATATACATCTCCCCCACTGTAATATCCACGTCATCTCCCCCACTGTAATATTGGCTGAGTATGGCTGGGTATCGCAGGGTATGGCTGGGTATCGCAGGGTATGGCTGGGTATCGCAGGGTATGGCTGGGTATCGGCAGGGTACTGGGGATGGCTGTGACTGCAATTGTCACAGAGCAGCGCTGTGGGCACTACAGATCCAGCCCACAGCGCTGCTGCCATCCGATCTCTCCCCTCCACTGTACAGATCTGTACACAGAGGGGAGAGAGGAACCGGCGTCATCATGATCGTTCCGTCATTTGACCGAGCGATCACATTGTAAATGGCCGACGGGTGCACCAAGTTGGCCACCGCTCCGGAGCTAGGCCGAAGCCGCGGCCTTTCCTAAGGCCGAGGAGCGATCCGCGGATCGCGGCGTGTGCCGAAACCGAACAGGGTGACCCGTTCGGATCACAGATCGGTGACGATCCGTTGCACCCCTATCGTATAAGAATACATGGTTGCATTAAGATACTTGATCGCATAAAGATACATGATTGCATAAAGATGCATGTTTATACATGTCTGCATAGATACGTGTTGCATAAACACGTTTCATAAATGCATGCTTGCTTATTGCGAAAATGCTCGTTTCCATGGGCACATGTTGCATGAATGCGTGTGTACAGCGCACGCTTTCATATTTTGCCTAAGTGCATAGTTGCATAAGCACATGCTTCCATAGATGCATATTGCTTAAACACATGCTGGCATGATTTCATTTGTACTGCATACGTATGTTTATTTACATTAAGCTGTATTCATATGTACTTGTTTTCCTGAGACTACATACATATGTGCTTATTTGCATAGGACTACATGTATATGGGCTTATTTGCATAGGACTACATGTATATGGGCTTATTTGCCCGGGTGCTTGTTTGCCTGGGGGTACATGCGAGTGTGCTTATTGACCTTGTACTGCATACATAAATGCATGGTAAGAATACTTGTATACCTGCCTGTTTGCATACCTAAGGGGATGCATAGAGGTAAACCAACATTGTTTTAGGCCTGCATCCTTGGAGGACTGTATATTAGATTGGATAATATAGTTGCTGCATTATTTACCTGTTATACCAGTTAAATGGTTCCAGAAAAGAGAGGCAGCCGGGGGAAGCAGGGGCACTGCCCTCAGGTTCAGGGATCTGGCGGTGTACACATCTCCCGGTGGACAGGAGTTTCGGGTGCATCTGGGTGTAGTGTTTGGCATTGCAGTGTTTCCTGGCGCATTCATTTTTTGCGGCCGCATCACCTTGATCATGCCTGATCTCGGTTGATCGAAGCCTAAGCAGGATTAAGCCTGGTTAGTATATAGATGGGAGACTGCCAGGGGATACCATATGCTGTAGGCTCTCCTCACCTGGGTGAGGGAGGCATCTGAGGCTGCTGGGTATTGGGAGTATTTCAGGCCAGAAGATCTTGGGGCAGTCTCTGAGGTGGTTTGTTCCATCTTTAGCCGGAAGAAACCTGGTAGGTTAAGTGCACCTCTTGGGACTGTCTGGGTCTGTCACAGAGTCGTCAGTCTTTTGCCTTGCATTTTGCTCCCGGAGCAGAAGTTATGGGCTCATTATTGTGAGACAATTAAATGGTAGCAGTTCCAAAGCCAAATGGGGACATGAGGTCTATCTTAACTACTTCCCACCCGGCCACTGTACATATACGGCCGGGTGGGAGCCGTCTACTTCTGATCGGACGTTCCTGAACGTCCATCAGAAGTAGCAGGATCGTGCGCGGCCGCGCAGCGGCGCGATCCCGATGCGCTTGTGTCACCCGGACACGGCGCATCTCGGATCGGCAGGAGGGCTCTGATTGGCCCTCCTGATCACATGACGGCGGTGTCCAATCACAGCCGTCATGTGATGTAAGCAAGCAGCCGGTTGCTAGGCAATCGGCTCTCCTCTCCTCACACGGAAGTCGTCGCTGAGGAGAGGAGAGCGGATCTCTGCAGCCGGCTGGTGATCAGTGAGTATCAGCTGTTTTTTTACAGCTTTTTACTCACTGATCACCAGTGTAGTGTCCCCACAGTGTAAACATACATGTCCCCAAAACATACATGTCCCCAAAACACACATGTCCCCAAATAATAAAAACACATGTCCCCAAATAATAAAAACACATGTCCCCCACATATGCCCCAGTAAAATAAAATGTGCCAATGATTATCTGCACACATATGTCCGTGATCACCTGCACACATCTGTACATGATCATTTGCGTACATATGTCCGTGATCACGCGAACCAATTATTATACACTTAACGGAATTTTTTTTTACTAAAAACATGTAGCAGAATACATTTTGGCTTAAATTTATGACAACATTTGATTTTATTGGATTTCTTTTAAAAAAGAAAGGAGAAAATATTGTTTTTTTTTTTTTCAAAATTTCCGCAATTTTTTCGCTTATATCGCAAAAAAAAAAAAACCGAGTCGTGAATAAATACCACCAAACTAAAGCTCTATCTGTGCGAACAAAATGATAAAAAATGTCATTTGGGTACAGCATTGCATGACCGCGCAATTGTCATTGAAAAAAGTGCGAGAGCGCTGAAAGCTGAAAATTGGGCTGGGAAGGAAGGGGGCGAAAGTGCCCAGTATTGTAGTGGTTAAGATCTCAAGCCGCTGAACATTCTTCTGTTTTCAGATAGGCTATACTGCTAAGTGATGACCTCTCTGCAAGAGGTAGATTTCGGGGTCTATAATCATCTGTAAACGGACATCTTCGTGTGGCGGTTTGTTTCCAGGCTCATCAAAGATTTCTGTAATTGCAGTGGAAAGCCACTTTTTTTTTTTTTTTTTTGGTGAATCTTCCCTTTGGGTCGGCCACAGCTCCGGAGGGTTCTCAAAGCGTCTAGCTCCAGTGCTGGGCTTGCTGAACACACATCATACTCTTTACCCCAACAATCTTTGCTCAAGAAGCAGTCCATTCCAGGGGTTCCTTCGATATATTTCTACAGGAAGAAGCTGTGTTTAGGTCAAAGCACCTTCTCTACATACAGTCCTACTCCAGGTCTTGGAGGTTCATTCTCTGGCTGGAACTTGAAGATCCAGGCATTGCATTGCCGGAAGGCTCTGTTTCCGGGGGGGTGCTTGATATTCTTGTTTGGAAAATAATAACCACTGATGCCGGTCTCTCTAAGGCCCCTTTCACACCGGGGCGTTTTTCATGCGGTACAGCGCTAAAAATAGCGCCTGTTCACCGCCTGAAAAAATCCGGCCCCTTTAACTCCAGTGTGAAAGCCGGCGGGCTTTCACACTGGAGCAGTGCGCTAGCAGGACAGCAAAAAAAAGTCCTTCTAGCAGCATCTTTGGAGCGGTATAGGAGCGGTGTGTTCACCGCTCCTATACCGCTCCTTCCCATTGATTTGAATGGGAAACCGCGGTAAAACCCGCGGCAATACCGCCGCAAAGCGCCGATACGGCAGCGCTCTGCGGGGGTGTTTAACCCTTTTTTGGCCGCTCGCGGGGGGTAAAACCGCACCGCGAGCGGCCGAATACCGCGGTTAAAACGACGGTAAAGCAGCGCTAAATATAGCGCTGCTTTACCGTCACCGCGTCTTCCCGCCCCAGTGTGAAAGGGGCCTAAGTTGGCTTGAGGCTGGCTACAGTTCAGTGGGCTTGGTCTCCACAGGAGAGAATACTGGTCCAATAGCTTGGAATTTTTGGCCAGTATGCCTTGCTCTGGATTATAGGACAAACCTGTTGTAGGTTCAATCTGGAAATGCCTCTGCAGGCATGTATCAACCACCAGGGCGGCACCAGAGGTCATGCGACTCTGTGTACCACATTCTGTCTGGGACAGTACAAGTGCTGTCTCTATCGCCAATACATATTCCAGGTATAGGATAGTGGCAAGGGGAACTCTGCAGGGTAATCTACTAGATTCCAAGTTCTAAAACAGTTTGGGACAGGTGTGTCCGGGACAAGAGTCCCACTGCCAATAAGGGTACATGTACTGGTAAGACCTAAAGGTCTTGTTCTCGCTTAGTTTTTTTCCCCCCATTTCGGAGCCTGCCACATCTTTTGCGAAGAATCTGTAAGGTGGTAAAACTGATATTAGTTTTGGCCGAATTAGCCCAGGGGGGCTTGGTACATAGGCATAGCGAGTGTTGCGGGGGTTGCTCCTTTTGGACACTCCCAGTCCAGTAGGACCTGAAGGTCTTGAGTCCAGTATCTCAGCACTGTTGTGCCCCTGGAAGCCAGCTTTGGGGAACTTCAATTACAGGACTTGAAAATATTTTTTTGCCTGGGGTGAAGCCAGGAAGTGGCACCCGCAGAGATATGTGGGTGGGAGATTTTCTTTTTCTTTCTCCAATCGGTAGAGGAAAGGAGTTTGGCCTTAAGTACCGTTAAGGGTCAGAGTTCGTCTCTATCCATTTTTTTCCAGGGGCAGTTGTTTCTCTTGGACAGTCCCACCTGTCGGGCCATTCTTGTGTCCTTGGGACTTGAATTGATTTTGACTGTCCTTGCAGAGACCACTTTTTGAACCAATTAGGGGATTCTGTTGGTCCTTTTATCTCAGAAGGTGGCTTCTTTGGTTGCTATCACTTCACGAAGTAGAGTGTCGGAGTTGGCGGCTCTTTCATGCAAGGGGCCGTTCTTGGTCTCACATCATAAGGTGATGTTGCTTCCTCATCCATTTTTATTGCCTAAAGTGGTTTCTAGTTTTCACTTGAATCAAGACAGTGTCTTGCCTTTTATTTTTCTTATAATCCACAGTCGGCAGGAGAAAGATCGCTACCTACTCTAGAGGTAGTTCAGATGTTCAGGGTCTACTTGAGTTGTTGGCACAAGTCAGGAATCCTGGTTTGTGCTGCCAGAAGAGCCCAGGAAGGGCAGGTGGAATCCAGGTTGAATATCTAGCAGTGGATCTGCCAGTTTATCAATAATGCCTATGGTTCAAATGGCAAAAAAATCCTTTTTTTCTGGGGAGAGATTCTCTACCAGGTGTGGGAGTATCTTGGGGCATCCATCATCGGATGTCAGTGGCCCAGGTGTACAAGACCACTATTGGGTCTTTTGTTTATACATCTACAGGGTTTTTACCAGGTCGATGTCAATCACGTAGAAGATACTGCCTTTGGCCTCAGCGTATTACAAATAGCAGAGTAGGTCCTTATTTGGTGGCAGTTTCTATGATGGTGTCTCCCTCCCCTCAGGTGCATTGCTTTGGGACATCCCAGATAGTAATTACTATAGCTGCCCTGTGTCCCGTGATGTACGGTAAAGAAAATAGTATTTTTCCTACAGCTTACCTGTAAAATCCTTTTCTTGGAGTACATCACGGGACACAGAGGCCCCTCCGTTCTTTTGGAAATTGCTTGCTACAAAACTGAGGTACTTCCTGTATACTGTATAGGAGGGGTTATATAGAGGGGGGTATTCCTGTCTTTTGGGTGTGCCAGTGTCCATTCACCTATAGGTGGCGTATATAACCCAGATAGTAATTATTATAGCTGCTCTGTGTCCCGTGATGTACGTTAAAAAAAATAGTATTTTTCCAACAGCTTACCTGTAAAATCCTTTTCTTGGAGTACATCATGGGACACAGAGGCTCCTCCCCTCTTTAGGAAATTGCTTGCTACAAAACTGAGGTACTTCCTGTATAGGAGGGGTTATATAGAGGGGGGGGACTTCCTGTCTTTTGGGTGTGCCAGTGTCCATTCACCTATAGGTGGCGTATATAACCCAGATAGTAATTATTATAGCTGCTCTGTGTCCCGTGATGTACGTTAAAAAAAAATAGTATTTTTCCAACAGCTTACCTGTAAAATCCTTTTCTTGGAGTACATCATGGGACACAGAGGCTCCTCCACTCTTTTGGGAATTGCTTGCTACAAAACTGAGGTACTTCCTGTATAGGAGGGGGTTATATAGAGGGGGGGGGGGACTTCCTGTCTTTTGGGTGTGCCAGTGTCCATTCACCTATAGGTGGCGTATATAACCCAGATAGTAATTACTATAGCTGCCCTGTGTCCCGTGATGTACATTAAAAAAAATAGGATTTTTCAAACAGCTTACCTGTAAAATCCTTTTCTTGGAGTACATCACGGGACACAGAGGCTCCTCCCCTCTTTTGGAAATTGCTTGCTACAAAACTGAGGTACTTCCTGTATAGGAGGGGTTATATAGAGGGGGGGGACTTCCTGTCTTTTGGGTGTGCAGGTGTCCATTCACCTATAGGTGGCATATATAACCCAGATAGTAATTACTATAGCTGCGCTGTGTCCCGTGATGTACGTTAAAGAAAATAGGATTTTTCCAACAGCTTACCTGTAAAATCCTTTTCTTGGAGTACATCACGGGACACAGAGGCCCCTCCGTTCTTTTGGAAATTGCTTGCTACAAAACTGAGGTACTTCCTGTATAAGAGGGGGTTATATAGAGGGGGGGGACTTCCTGTCTTTTGGGAGTGCCAGTGTCCATTCACCTATAGGTGGCGTATATAACACAGATAGTAATTACTATAGCTGCTCTGTGTCCCGTGATGTACTCCAAGAAAAGGATTTTATCGGTAATCCGTTGGAAAAATCCTATTTTTATGTGATCGGAGCTCCGCTGTAAGAATCCAATGGCACATTGTCTCTGGCATTTTCAGGGCCGACGGGTTAAAGCCTCTGTTGAAATTTCAGCATTTAACAACAGGAGAGACTTCTCAATCGCAGCGTATAATTAGCTGCTGTTCGGCTAAATGTCACAGACCAATTACAATGGTCTGGCACTTGTATTACAGAGTGCTAAGCATTCTGTCTTTGTGGTTTTTTTTTTTTTTTTAATGCCGCTGACATCCTTCTTGCAGCAGTAAAGAAATAACAGCAGGCAGGTACTGGGGTGGCTCAGACATTAGTCATTGAACCTCTGCTGCAGCCGTCTGGTGATACACAAGCCGATGGCACATGGGGACATTGCCAGGAGGGGGCTACATAGTGCAAAGGATCTTGTTGTATGAAGCCAAGAGTTCCTCTGTGATTATTTAGCCCTCTGTACTAATTATTTATGTATTTTGGCACCAACGTTTTGGTTGCTGCTACATCTGCTTCTATCCGTGCCCTCTTGTGACAGTTCTGGTGCCTGAGTGGCCAGTTGCCAAGGTCCAGCACCGATGCAGGAGGACAGAGAGTGAATCACATAATCCAGACCAGGATAAAAAAAAAAAAACTATAGTACTGCCCTGTACTACTAGATGTAGAGAATTTTGTAAAAAGAGGAGGAACAGGTGGAAATGAGGGAGAAAATCACTGTTGAGAATGAGGTAGACTTCGGGAATTGCTGTGGTGATGTCACTACGACAGGGGGCGTGGTTAACACGTTTTTGGGGAAAAGGTCCGTCCTTTTATCAAAGCCAAGCTTCCTGAAGACTACCAAAGCCACTCATTTCCGGCATCATTCTCCAGCTGCTTCCCTGCTGAACTGCTTCCCTGCTGAACTTTGCCGTTACCAGCCGCTTGCCTGCCGATCTCTATGCACAGTCCAGCCGCTTGCCTGCCGATCTCTATGCACAGTCCAGCTGCTGGCCTGCCGATCTCTGCGCACAGTCCAGCCGCTGGCCTACCGATCTCTGCGCACAGTCCAGCTGCTTACCTGTCGATCTATGTGCACAGTCCAGCTGCCGGCCTGCCGATCTCTGCGCACAGTCCAGCCGCTGGCCTGCCGATCTCTGCGCACAGTCCAGCCGCTGGCCTGCCGATCTCTGCGCACAGTCCAGCCGCTGGCCTGCCGATCTCTGCGCACAGTCCTGCCGATGGCCTTCCGATCTCTGCGCACAGTCCAGCCGCGCTGGCCTTCCGATCTCTGCGCACAGTCCAGCCGCTGGCCTGCCGATCTCTGCGCACAGTCCAGCCGCTCTGGCCTTTCCGATCTCTGCGCACAGTCCAGCCGCGCTGGCCTTCCGATCTCTGCGCACAGTCCAGCCGCTGGCCTGCCGATCTCTGCGCACAGTCCAGCCGCTCTGGCCTTCCGATCTCTGCGCACAGTCCAGCCGCGCTGGCCTTGCGATCTCTGCGCACAGTCCAGCCGCGCTGGCCTTGCGATCTCTGCGCACAGTCCAGCCGCGCTATCCTTGCGATCTCTGCGCACAGTCCAGCCGCGCTGGCCTTGCGATCTCTGCGCACAGTCCAGCCGCGCTGGCCTTGCGATCTCTGCGCACAGTCCAGCCGCGCTGGCCTTCCGATCTCTGCGCACAGTCCAGCCGCGCTGGCCTTCCGATCTCTGCGCACAGTCCAGCCGCGCTGGCCTTCCGATCTCTGCGCACAGTCCAGCCGCTGGCCTGCCGATCTCTGCGCACAGTCCAGCCGCTGGCCTGCCGATCTCTGCGCACAGTCCAGCCGCTGGCCTGCCGATCTCTGCGCACAGTCCAGCCGCTCTGGCCTTCCGATCTCTGCGCACAGTCCAGTCGCGCTGGCCTTGCGATCTCTGCGCACAGTCCAGCCGCGCTGGCCTTGCGATCTCTGCGCACAGTCCAGCCGCGCTGGCCTTCCGATCTCTGCGCACAGTCCAGCCGCGCTGGCCTTCCGATCTCTGCGCACAGTCCAGCCGCGCTGGCCTTCCGATCTCTGCGCACAGTCCAGCCGCGCTGGCCTTCCGATCTCTGCGCACAGTCCAGCCGCGCTGGCCTTCCGATCTCTGCGCACAGTCCAGCCGCGCTGGCCTTCCGATCTCTGCGCACAGTCCAGCCGCTGGCCTTCCGATCTCTGCGCACAGTCCAGCCGTTTCCCTACCAGACTCTGCAAGGTGCTATCAGCTATGGAATAAGAAAACCCGCCGCTCCCAGGTGAGACCAGGAAGCCTAATGATCCAGTAGGTACTCGCCTCCGCACACAATGGGAATAGAAAAAATGGGCGCACACCACTGTAGATCAAAATCCTTTTTAGTAGGACATCCCAAAACTACAAAAATCTGAATGCTGGGTAGACGCGTTGCACACACTTCACATGCGCACGTGAAGTGTGTGAAACGCGTCTACCCAGCATTCTGATTCTTGTAGTTTTGGGATGTCCTAATGAAAAGGATTTTGATCTACAGTGGTGTGCGCCCATTTTTTCTATTCTCAAGGTGCTATCAGCTTCCTGGAGATCTTCCATACCGAGACACTTCCAACGACATGCCTATGTTACATCACATGCAGTGAGTCACTCAGGTCTCAGATTACACTCGGCTCCCCGATCTGTGCTGTGGAGTTTGTGATGTCACATCCCCACCCCCTGCCTTTTGGAGCTGAGAAATGCTGTGTAACATGTGCTTTAGGAAGCTGTAGATGAGAGAGAACTGCAGATAAACAGGTATAACTTATAGGGAGGGTGGTTTGTTTCATCTCTGTGCATCACCTGAGGGTAGTCATTTTGTGGGTTTATGTAAGGATTTGCATTTAATGCCCTAAATATAGAGATGAACTCACCCATGTACATTTTTATAGGTGATGAAATCCCATGTAGTACAAATTTTTGCAGCGATACCGCCACGCGGAAAACATCAGTTTTGGTGCTGGGGGGGGGGGGCGGGGTGCTAAGCAGCTTTGCAGCGGCAGTGAACTGGTTAGTGCTCTGTAGTCCGAGGCCAGACACGTCAATTAAATTCTGCACTCAATTTCTATAGGGCTGCTCGCCGATCCCCGCGTTTGATTACAGCCTGGCTTCCTGACAAGCGCTGTGATTAGCTGATTGCAAATTATTGATTTCTCTGGCCAAGCACAATACGACATCCTTCTCCTGCCTGGCTTTGTGCTGTTAACACTCCCCGCTGGCCGGGGCCCGGGGGGGGGGTTCTGCTCCTTTTATAGAGCAAGTGCTGCAACACAAAGGCTCGAGCGAGAGACCCCCCCCCACACCTCCGCACATCACTCCCTATTCTCTCCACACTGCTATTAGAAATCGAGCAATCGCTGTCTGGATTTAGGTTAGATTTGTGAAGATAATGTATCCCGGGCTCTCTTGTTTGAGGCTCATGAAAAGTAACCCGATACCCAGGAATGTCAATGGCAGGAAACACAGAAATGAGGGTACTTTGTGGGTACCCCAAAACCCCCACGAGAGCTGCTACCTATTCTCTCTCATGTTTGTTATGTTCTGTTTGTTTCATCATTTTGTATATTGCATTGCGTATTGTGCATTTGACGCTAGTCGTCCATTTTTAGCATTTACATTAAAAATATTCTTTTTTACATTTGTGTTGTTCATGGTGGTGGTCTGATTAAAGTCCCAACCTAGGGGGTCTTTTTTGGTCAACACTCAGGGATAGGACCACCACAATCTGTTCTCTATTCCTTTTTTGTATTCCTCCCACTGACACCAATGATGGGGCACTATTCCTCCCACTGACACCAATGATGGGGCACTATTCCTCCCACTGACACCAATGATGGGGCACTATTCCTCCCACTAATACCAATGATAGGGCACTATTCCTCCCACTGACACCAATGATGGGGCACTATTCCTCCCACTAATACCAATGATAGGGCACGATTCCTCCCACTAACAGCAAAGAATTGGCACTATTCCTCCCACTGGTACCAATGATGGGGCACTATTCCTTCCACTAATACCAACGATGGGGCACTATTCCTCCCACTGACACCAACGATGGGGCACTATTCCTCCCACTGACACCAACGATGGGGCACTATTCCTCCCACTGACACCAACGATGGGGCACTATTCCTCCCACTGACACCAACGATGGGGCACTATTCCTCCCACTGACACCAACGATGGGGCACTATTCCTCCCACTGACACCAACGATGGGGCACTATTCCTATTCCTCCCACTGACACCAACGATGGGGCACTATTCCTCCCACTGACACCAACGATGGGGCACTATTTCCTCCCACTGACACCAACGATGGGGCACTATTCCTCCCACTGACACCAATGATGGGGCACTATTCCTCCCACTGACACCAATGATGGGGCACTATTCCTCCCAACTGACACCAATGATGGGGCACTATTCCTCCCACTGACACCAATGATGGGGCACTATTCCTCCCACTGATAGCAATGATGGGGCACTATTCATTCCACTAATACCAACGATGGGGCACTATTCCTCCCACTAGTATCAACAATGGGGCACTATTCCTCCCACTAGTATCAACAATGGGGCACTATTCCTCTTTTTTTTTCACGAAAAGTTTATTCATTTTGAATAAGACAAAAAACAACAAAAACAGTGGTACATTCTCGACAATCCACATATAAACTTTAGACATTAGAGACCTTAAAGCAGTAATCGTAATCAAGGCTGCAAGTCAGGAGTTACTAGTTAAGTACATTTCCTAGGAATGCATAAAATACAAGTAAGTGATCTGTTGGTATAATATAGGCTGGTACAGCTTTGCCTGGGGACCCAACCAGTTTGGGGCCTGATCAGGGGGTCAATCAATGAAGGGGGTCGGGGCACTATTCTTTACACTGACACCAATGATGGGGCACTATTCCTCCCACGGGATCCGCCCCTACTGGTGACTTTCCTTTTCCCTCGGCTTGCCTTTTTTTGGGCACACCTCCCGCAGTACAGGTCCCCATTAAAGGGTAATGTATGTTTTATTCTTCCACTTAGCTGGAGCGCTTGCTTTGGGCGGGTTTATAGCTTTGCTGGTACTTGTAGTTGCCCGGCTTCTGTAGCCATATGAGCCATTGTATACATTGGCTTCACTTTTTATACCCTCCAGCTGCTCGGCTCTCCAGCCAAGCGCTTTTCAGGGTGATGCAGAGATGGTAATGAGAGGCGGAGGGGAAAACGCATTTCATTTCTCATCGCATGAATTGGGCTGTAAAGTTTTGAGCTCGGCGGCCAAAACGAGCGGCTCTGTGGCGGCTCCGCAAGGCTGACTCCGGTTTATGCCTGGCCTTCTCTGCGAGGGGTGAAATTTACACGGCTTGTGAACAGGTGCAGAAATCTCCGCCGAAACAATCCTCCAACTGAATGGAGAACACTTAATTAAGCTCGGAGGTTGGTGACAGAATGAGTTATTGTTTCCTTTCATGCATGAAGAGTGATGCCGCTTAACCCCGTCTGAACCGAGTATCCCTGTACGGACGCAAAACTCGGTGCTGGACGGTGAGCACTGCTTGGAAGAGGATTTTAAATATTGTATAAAGTTACAGCAGGGGAAAAAAAATTTGAACTTTTTCTAGGTACCGTATATACTCGAGTATAAGCCGAGTTTTTCAGCACATTTTTTTGTGGTGAAAATGGCTTATACTCGAGTGAAGCACTTTTCTGCAGCAAAAAAAAAAAATTCCGACCCGACTTTGGGGCCCCGTATCTCTGGGTCACTTGGTGCTAGGAACCCCAGATTTGGTATGCCAACTCAGTAGACCTAGCACTACAATATATCCAAAGATGGGGTTCCTAGCACTAAGGCCCCTTTCACACTGGGGCGGGAGCCGCGGCGACGGTAAAGCAGCGCTATATTTAGCGCTGCTTTACCGTCGTTTTAGCCACGGTATTCGGCCGCTTGCGGGGCGGTTTTACCCCGAAAAAGGGTTAAAATCCCCCGCAAAGCTGCGCTTTGCTGCGGTATTACTGCGGTGTCCCATTGATTTCAATGGGTAAGAGCGGTGAACACACCGCTCCTATACCGCTCCAAAGATGCTGCTAGCAGGACTTTTTTTTACCGTCCTGCTAGCGCACCGCTCCAGTGTGAAAGCCCGCCGGCTTTCACACTGGAGTGAATGGGGCCGGTTTTTTCAGGCGCTATTTTTAGCGCTGTACCGCCTGAAAACCGCCCCAGTGTGAAAGGGGCCTAAGTGGCCCCGAGATACGGGGCCCCAAAGTCGGTTCATAAAATGTCATTCTCTGCTGCAGAAAAGTGCTTGACATTTTCTGACCCGACTTTGGGGCCCTATATCTCGGGGACACTTGGTGCTAGGAACCCCAACTTTAGCATTCAAACCCAGTGCAACTAGCACTACAACATATCCAAAGATGGGGTTCCTAGCACTAAGTGGCCCCGAGATACGGGGCCCCAAAGTCGGTTCCGAAAATGTAATTCTCTGCTGCAGAAAAGTGCTTGACATTTTCTGACCCGACTTTGGGGCCCCGTATCTCGGGGACACTTGGTTCTAGGAACCCCAAATTTGGTATTCAAACCCAGTGGAACTAGCACTATAATATAGCTAAAGATGGGGTTTCTAGCACAAACAAAACATAACAGTAGTAAATATAGTATATGATTTATTCAAGTACAATTGTTTACATGCATAGATAACACCAACAGTTGCCAATTAAAAGAGATACATAAACAAGGAATATTGGTACATAAATGTAGTAGTAGTCATAGTACACGGGCATCATACTACCCGACTAGTTTCGCAAGATCCAGCTCGCTCTTCAGGGGTGGATGTGTGTAACAATGTACCTAGGATGAAAAAAATATATATGTTTGGCAATATGGCACAGTATTAGTTATAAAGGCACAGGGTAGGAGGGGTTGTGGGTCCCCATACTCACCACTGAGCTTGACCATGGCTCCAAGTGTGCGGCTCCAAGATGGCGGCAGCAGGTGCCTCCCCAGGGAGCTGAGGGAGCGGAGTCAGATGGGACCCCACCAGGGGCCAAACAGAGAGCAGGCATGGCATAGGTGTAGTGATGTATCCCTAGAGACCTCATTAGTCCATATAAAGTATAGGCTGTGAACATAAGCATGTTTGTCAGGCATCTGAAGGAGTAAAGTAGAATCAATCAGTATTAGCATAAAGATATGTCTGCATGAATGAAAGGCCTGGGCCAGAGGTGGTAGGGATATGAAGATGATTAGAAACGTAGGATAGCAGATGGATACTAACAGGTGACAATATAGGCAAGGAAAGAGAGGTGAACTGCGATTGTGTGAATGTGTGTGTAGTGATGTATCCCTAGAAACCTTGTTAGTCCATAAAGAGTATAAACATAAATATGTTCATCAGGCATCTAAAGTACCGTATTTATCAGTGTATAACACACAGCGGCGAATAACACCCACCCCAAGTTTAGGAGGGAATTTTAAGGAAAAAAAGTTTTAGGAGGGAAGTTTAGGGGAAAAAAAAACTTACATTTAAGCGCCATTTGCAGCCTTGCCCAGCGCCATTTGCAGCCTTGCCCAGCGCCATTTGCAGCCTTGCCCAGCGCCATTTGCAGCCTTGCCCAGCGCCATTTGCAGCCTTGCCCATCGCCATTTGCAGCTTGCCCAGCATCATTTGCAGCTTGCCCAGCATCATTTGCAGCTTGCCCAGCGCCATTTGCAGCTTGCCCAGCGCCATTTGCAGCTTGCCCAGCATCATTTGCAGCTTGCCCAGCGCCATTTGCAGCTTGCCCAGCGCCATTTGCAGCCTGCCCAGCGCCATTTGCAGCTTGCCCAGCGCCATTTGCAGCCTTGCCCAGCGTCATTTGCAGCCTTGCCCAGCGTCATTTGCAGCCTTGCCCAGCGTCATTTGCAGCCTTGCCCAGCTTCATTTGCAGCCTTGCCCAGCGTCATTTGCAGCCTTGCCCAGCGTCATTTGCAGACGGAAAAGACCGAAAAGACAGAGCGAGCGCCGCCGGAAAAGACCGAGCCGACTGTTCGGCTCCGCTCGCAGTCCCGCCTCCCTGCTGTTTTGGAAGCGAGAGCAGGGAGGCGGGACTGCGAGCGGAGCCGAGCAGTCAGATCGGTCTTTTTCGGCGGCGCTCTTTTTTTTTGACGGCGGTCGCTATTTTTCGCCGCCGTTTGATTTTTTTTTTTTTGCCACATTTTTTTGGGGGATCGGTCTATATCACGCACCCACGACTTTCCCCCGATTTTCCGCCGATAAATACGGTAGTAAAGTAGAATCAATGAGTATTGGCATAAAGATATGTATATCTAAGTTAAAGGCCTGGGTCAGGCATAGTAAGGACATGGAGATGGTGGAAAACATAGGATAGCAAGGGGATACTAGCAGGTGACAAGATGAGCGACAGGAGAAAGAGGTGGACTTGTAATATCCTGATATCTGATATCCAAAATAAATAAATAAATAAAAATGAGTTTTCAAAAAAACTGACGGAAACGGTACCCACTTCATTTAAAGTCCCAGGGCGAATCCTTCGTTTTTATATGTTATAGGGATGGAAGTGTGTCACTGGGGACACCAGACCTTTTCCTTTTAAAAACGAGCAGTGTAAATACCGATTTTTCAGCTGTCTTCAGGCCGGTCACGTGACTTGCGGCCGCTTTACAGCTTTGAGACAGGGCTTCTGCGGGTGGAACCCAATGGCCATATGATTTCCCCGGCTGATGTCAGAGGGAGATCACGTCTCCTCCCGCAGAAGCAATCCGTCGGAGCTGGAGAGCAGCCGCCAGTCACGTGAACGGCCTGAAGACAGCTGGAAATCGGTATTTACACTGCTCGTTTTTAAAAATGCTTTGCACAGTGTGCTATGCCGGGCTCTAATAGAGGGTCTGGAATTGACTTGGACAAATTGGTTCACAAACCCTTTAAAACATTCTCTGCATTAAGAGAAAAAAAACTTTTCATAGCTGCTCCCTCAGCCCCCCCCCCCCCTTCCACTCATAAACACTTACCTGAGTCCATTCTCGATCCAGTGCTGTGCCCCTCCACTGCAGCTCTTCTCTTTCCTCCTCTTCCTGGTCTCACTGGAGGTTCTGACGGTAGTGGGCGCTATTGGCTCCTGCTGCTCTCAATCACTTCTGCCCCATAGCAATCCGCTTGCTATGGGGGCAGACACAGAAGAGGAGGAGTGGAAAGCACCAGCGGGGGGACCCCAGAGGAGGAGGTTCAAGGCTACTCCATGCCAAACCATTACACAGAGCAGGTAGGTATAACATTTTTATTTTTTATTTTTTTTCTAAATGCTTGGTTATAGTAAAAAATTGAAAAAATAACTTTTCTTTTGGTAGTAATAAATAACCACAATCTGTCTAAAAAAAAAAAAATTAAATAAGACTTATTTGGATACAGTGTTGCATAATTTGGTAATTGTCAGCCAAACTATCACAGGGCTGAAAACTGAAAAATTGCCCGGTAATGAAGAGTATTACAGGCTGGCGCTACTTATGAATTTGTACCGTACATACAGCAAGTAGGTTACCTTGCACATAAATTCTGGATTGGCTTTTGCTGTTTTTCAGTACAGGGGGCTGTTACCCGTTGCAGGCGGTCAAAGTTGATTTTTTACTTCTAGCTTGCTGTGAGCTACTGCATTTTATAATACTATACTGAATAAGGTCCAAACATTGATATATTCAGCCATATGATTCATTTCTTTGTTACAGAAAGCAGGAACCCGATGCCAAGCGACTCAAAGGGGAAGATGAGGATTTTAGCATCTCTCACCTGGCTGATGGCAATGTCACTTCAGTAAGGAGAAATACTTTCTTTATGATGTTTTATTATTGCACATTCTTATTTTGACAGATTGCGGCCAAGCTATGGGCCCTATGTGTACAGCAACAGGTCAAATTCGAACTTCCTCGCCTCTTAAACTTTGAGTTTAATTGGTCGATGTTGGCAGTTATCTTCAGTTGTTTGCCAGAACGTGTCAAAGAAAATCTGTAAAATAAATTATATATATATATATATACACTGTATATACTCGAGTATAAGCCAAGTTTTTCAGCACATTTTATTGTGCTGAAAATGCCCCCCTCGGCTTATACTCGAGTCAAGCACTTTTCTGCAGCAGAAAATGGCATTTTCCAACCCGACTTTGGGGCCCCGTACCCCGGGGCCACTTAGGCTGCATTCACACCTGAGCGTAGCTTTTCAGACAGAAAAACGCGCGAGTTGCGGCGTTTTTTGCGGCGGTTTTTACCGCGAATCGCATCGTGTTTTGCCGCGAATTTTGTGCAGAGTAAAAGGTCACCAATGTAAAAAGAATAAAAACGCTCAAATCTGCCCGATTCGCGTGTCAAAAAATGGTCCGGAACTTGTTTGAGCTTCAGGCGTAGGGCTTCAGGCATTTTGGAGTGGAGATGTGAACCATCTCCATAGAGAATAATGTATTTTTTCCCCTCTAGCGTTTTGTAGCTTCAGGCTTCAAGCTACAAAACGCTCAGTTGTGAATGCAGCCTTAGTGCTAGGAACCCCCTCTTTGGATATGTTGCAGTGTTGATTCCACTGGGGTTGCACACCAAATTTGGGGTTCCTAGAGATACGGGGCCCCAAAGTCGGGTTGGAAAATGTCATTTTCTGCTGCAGAAAAGTGCTTGACTCAAGTATAAGCCGAGGGGGGCACTTTCAGCACAATAAAATGTGCTGAAAAACTTGGCTTATACTCGAGTATATACGGTGTATATATTTATATATAATTTATTTTACAGATTTTCTTTGACATGTTCTGGTAAGCAACTGGTGTTAACTGCCAACATCGACCAATTAAACTGTCAACTGTGTCCATCTGCAGCAATGTTATTTCAGGACCCTTTGGGTCCAGAGACCCCAAATTTTGGCTGCAGCTAGGGGGCATCTAGGAACCCTTAACTACCAAGTTTGAAGGAGGTTTGGGGGACCTATGGCTGCAAATGGGCACAGTGAGGCTGCAAATGGGCACAGTGAGGCTGCAAATGGGCATTGTTGACCCTCTTTTCCACTTACAGTAGCTGCGCATTTCTCACCCTAGGCTTATACTCGAGTCAATACGTTTTCCCATTTTTTTGTGGTAAAATTAGGTGCTTCGGCTTATACTCGGGTCGGCCTATACTCGAGTATATACGGTATACATATATACACACACACACACACACAGCCAAGGCTATGAGGGTACCACTGGCCCTGTACAGGGGCCAGGCAGCCGAGTGAACTGGATGTGGGCAGGAAGGGTAAATGGTGCGGGGGAGGGGTAATTACTGGAGCCATGCTGAAAGCTGGATTGTTCTCCTCTCACATTGGCTTTCAGCTGCTGCAGGGAGAGCCATACAGGGGATCTGTTCCAGTAATCGCCCCCTTCCACACCGATAACCCTCCCTGTGCACCACACATTTCCCCCTGCTGCCCAGGCCCCCCCTGTGTGCCCACCACTGCAGTGCTGCCAGCTTCCCTCCTCTCCACCCCCCTGGCTATCAATTACTGAAATCATGCTGAAAGCTGGATTACTCTCCTCTCCTTCTCGTCGGCTTTCTGATCCTGCAGGAAGAGCCATACAGGGGATCGGTTCCAGTAATTACCTCCTGCCACACTGATAACCCTCCCTGTGCACCATACGTTTCCCCCTGCTGCCCGTGCCACCGCTCCCCCCCCCCCCCCCCCACAGTGCTTGCAGCTTCCCTCCTGTCCTTCCTTGCCGGCAGCTGAAACGTCAGCAATAGGATCCTTCAAAAAGGAGGTTAGGGGAAAGGTCCGGTAAATATTAGACATGTGCATTGGTTTTCGTACAAATGCATTTTCGTCCGAATTTCAGGGATTTTCGCGTTCGCTTTAACAAACGATGACGAACGTGCAGAATCCGAAATCCAAAAGATGCAACATAAAAAATGCTTTATTTTTGTTTCGTTGCAACAACAGTTCTATATAGATAGAAGATTCGACATGGCGGTGACTGTAGCAATCTGTGTCTATCGAACCTGCGGTTGAATGTGCCTAACCTAACTCTATTAGTCCAAGAGCATTCGACATAGAGAGAAAAGATTCGACATAGAGAGAAAAGATTCGACATAGAGAAAAAAGATTCGACATTATAGAGACATGAAGATTCGACGAAGCAGATAAAAACTTACGATCGCCGCGAGCGGACATTTATGGTCAAATGCTCCGCCCATAGGCTATAGAAGAATTCTAATGTTGGTTGTCTAGTAATAATAATAATAAATAGAATTACTAGTGTAATACAACATTAGAACTCTACTATAGCTTGTGGGCAGAGCATTCGACCGGAAATGTACGATTGCGGGGTCATACAGTTTAGCTGCTTCGTTGAATCTTCTTAGAACTTTCAACAGACACCATAAGCCTTCAATGACAGATTCTACTTTAATTCTGATTTCCGGACGAATGCATTTTTTAACGAAACAAAATAAATAAAAACGAATTTCGGGAAGTAACTTAATAATTTTATTTTTCAGACGAAAACAAAATTCCGAAACAAAATATTCATTATCTGCACCCCCCTCCCCCTGAAAGGTGCCAAATGTGACACCGGAGGGGGGGAGGGTTCCGAAAAGCGGAAGTTCCACTTTAGAGTGGAATCCCGCTTTAATATGCTAGTTGCTTAGTTGTCACTGCCCAGGAATAAGTACAGAGGTAAGACTACATTCACAACTGCGAATGAGCCCAACACCGATTAGATGAGAGAACCCCAGCGGGAGTTACCTGTGATTAGCCACAGGAGGCAGCCCCATTGAAAATAATGGGAGCCTGCTGATTCCCTCAGCTAATGGCGACTGCTTGCATGTAATCACTTATGGGAGTTATCAGCCCTGGATGCAGACAGTCCGGCTCACAAGAATGATTATTTGCAGGTGATTGCTGCATGAGCGATTATAAGCGTGCGGCCACGATTGGCTGCAGCTTATTTTCTGAGCCCTGCAAAGCTGCACTAAAGCTGTCCGAAACTTTGTGAGGCTCTGAATGTTAAGCCGGCTATACATATTTTTTTTTTCTCGTTCAGCCCACGGGTTGAAGTGGCTGCAGTACCAACATTTTCAGCTAGGGGTGAGCTTTTCTGTAGAAGGGATCCGAGCGGCTCCACAGCCACCCAATCAATACCACAGGGCGTAGAATTGCTGGTGAAAATAATGACTGAAGACATTTTATTTGTGATAATCGGATGTCCTCTTCTTTCAGGTGGGCAGTGTGAATCCGGTGGAAGACTTTCAGGCTTTGGTCAGGCAGAAAAACATGAACTTCCAGGACGGTGAGTTACTTCTATGTAAGGCTTGGTTCACACTTCTGCGTGTGGCTGCAGGCGAATCGCAGGAATTCCCCCACCCGCAGTGAAAACGTGCTGCTCTGCATGTAAAATCGCAGTGCGTGTACGGGAGCCGCAGGGAGATCGTATGGTGAAAAAGATCACGCGATTTCCCTGCAGCCATATTTTTTAAAAGGTGTGCGTGCACCTTTTTTTTTTTTTTTTTTTTTCTCTTCTTTTTTTTTTTTTTTTTTTTTTTTTTTTGGTGAAAACGCAGGCACAGAACCTCATTCATTTAAATGCAAACGTGGCCTTCCCACCCGGCGACTGCGCATAAAAGGCCGGGTGGGCTATCATAGAAAGAGCGGGAACACACCACACAGTATAAACACACAGTAAACACACAATGTCCCCAAAACACATGTTCCCACATAGTAATGATCCCCAAAACACATGTCCCCCCCACATATATAACAGTAAAATCACATGTCCCAATGATCATTTGCACACATATGTCCGTGATCACCTGCGCACATCTGTACATGATCATTTGCGTACATGTGTCTGTGATCACGCTAACCATTTATTATACACTTAACGGGATTGTTTTTACCAAAAACATGTAGCAGAATACATTTTGGCTTAAATTTATGACAAAATGTGATTTTATTGGATTTCTTTTAAAGTAGAATAAAGAAAATATTAGATTTTTTCCAAATTTCTGCTCTTTTTTCGCTTATATCACAAAAAATAAAAAACAGATTCGTGAATAAATACCACCAAAAGAAAGCTCTATTTGTGTGAACAAAATGATAAAAATGTCATTTGGGTACAGCGTAGCATGACCTCGCAATTGTCATTGAAAGTGCGAGGGCGCTGAAAGCTGAAAATTGGTCTGGGAAGGAAGGGGGTGAAAGTGCCCGGTATTGATGACCTGGTTAAGTAACAAAAGTTTGGGGAAAGTTTTATTTATCCGTTTTTTATTTTTATTATTTTTTTATGTTGATTTTTATTATAGCGGAGTTCCACCCAAAAGTGGAACTTCCACTCATTTGTCTCCTCTCCCCCTCCGGTGCCAGAATTGGCACCTTTCGGGGGGAGGGGGGACAGGATACCTGTCTTTGACAGGTATCCTGTTCCCACTTCCGGGAGTCCGGGCCGTGGCCTGTGACATCACTGTGGGGCTCCCTCCTCTCCCTGTCGCCAGGCCAGTAGGAGAGAGGAGCGGGGCCTCGCGCATGCGCAGTAGTGTTCCCGGCTTGAAACCGTATGGTTACCCTGCCGGGTACCCTTACCCGCAATGGCGGCGGCAGCACCCGACAGCCGATGGAAACATCAGCTGCGGTGCCGACATCGAGGGACTCCAGGACAGGTAAGTGTCCTATTATTAAAAAATTTTTTTTTTGGCGGAACACCGCTTTAATATTTTTTGGCAATTTGATTTTTAATTGTTTTTTGAAATGGTTGTAGCCATTTAAGAGACATTTTAATTGTGGTGTTTACAGTATCTTTAGGGACTTCTATTTGCTCTCTTAATTTTGCATAGTATCACCTTGACCAGGGATATGCAATTAGCGGACCTCCAGCTGTTGCAAAACTACAAGTCCCATCATGCCTCTGCCTCTGGGTGTCATGCTTGTGGCTGTCAGAGTCTTTCTATGCCTCATGGGACTTGTAGTTCTGCAACAGCTGGAGGTCCGCTAATTGCATATGCCTGACCTAGAGCAATGACGAGTTAACGGCATCAGTTCCGCCCCTCTGCTCTGCCCATTTTCCTGCCCTCTCTCTGGCATTTCAACAATTGGGTTGCCTGTTCCCGTGACTTTAAAAGAGAATATGCGCGCGAAACGCGTCGCCACGGCAACTTTCCTGCCTGCGCTTCACGCTGGTTTCTGAGGACTTTCGACCACCATCTCCTGACCAGGGCGTTGCGTCATCTGTATGATCCCTCCCCGGCTTTTCCCAGCTTCTTGCTCAAGTTTACAGCGGCTCTCTGCTCCACCCCACATCCCTGTCACATCGACCCATTCGCTATGGAACCATCCAGGGAGAGTGACCCACCAGTGCCGATGGTCCCCGGTTTTCCCCTCCACACCCATCTGCATGTCAGCCTGCACAGCCAGCAGCCTTGTGGAGAGCGGTTCGGCACTTTGACCACATCCGCGATCACCGACTTCCTCCATCGTCATGCCATCCAGACCACGCCGGCCAGCGGGTCTACCGTTCGGGTCAGTACTCCTCAGTGCAGAGGGACTATTGGTGCCCCCCAAGCTGCACTGTTTCATCGTTGGATACCGTAGGCTCCTCATTGCTCCAGGAACCTTCAGTGACACCGTAGGTTCATTTAATTGAATCTTACCTTCTTTTCATCTACATTACATGTATGAGGATTCTTTGTTTTCACCACTTGCTTACTGGGCACTTATACCCCCCTCCGGCCCAGACCAATTTTCAGCTTTCAGCGCTGATGACAATTGCGCGGTCATACAACACTGTACCCAAATGAATTTTTTATAATTTTTTCCCCACAAATAGAGCTTTCTTTTGGTGGTATTTGATCACCTCTGCGTTTTTTTATGAAAATTTTTTACCACGCAGCTGGGCCTAGGACCACGCAGCTGAGCCTAGGACCACGCAGCTGAGCCTAGGACCACGCAGCTGAGCCTAGGACCACGCAGCTGGGCCTAGGACCACGCAGCTGGGCCTAGGACCACGCAGCTGGGCCTAGGACCACGCAGCTGGGCCTAGGACCACGCAGCTGAGCCTAGGACCACGCAGCTGAGCCTAGGACCACGCAGCTGAGCCTAGGACCACGCAGCCGGGCCTAGGACCACGCAGCTTTTCCAGCAAAATCATCCCCTCTGTGAAGCGCTCACTTAGTTTAGAGAACGAGGCAAAGCTTAGTACATTTTATTCATCTAGTCCAGCAAGCATGACTACAGATTCACCTTATTTACTAATCTACGTGAACATACCAAGACTTGCTGCTACATGCAGTTCCCCAAATACTGTGAACCTTTGGTCTGTCTCTATTGCAGAGGTCTGGCAACAAATAAAGGTAGAACATTTTTTATTTGTGATGATAAACAATTGATGTTTCTCTGAGGATCCTCTGCCGCTGTATGCAGCAGCAACTGGACAAGCCCCATGCCTCCGAAAATATAAAATATGGCCGCCCAGACGTTTTATTTTTATTCCATCAATGCCGGCAGGTGCTGGATGAGAGATGGATGAGAGATGGATGTGTGGTGGAGCTTGGCCGGGCTGAGGGTGTCATTCCGGAGATGTATGGTGATTACACAAGGTGAATGAGGCGACTTCAGACTTTCCCAGCCTGATATACTGTGTCTCTTCTTGGTTTTCACTGTGTATTGATAGCCCAGTGTGTGCTTTACCTACTCTGGGGTGAGATAAGTGCTGGGGTGAGATAAGAGAGGCATCCATGGGGAATTGCCCCAGGATTTCTGCCTGTGTGTACAAACTTTGGTCCATCCACTCAAACCAGGTGGATGGAGGAATTCCACCATGTCCGCCGGGACATTGAAATCTGACAGTGGCACCCCAGAAAAATGTTCCAACTTGTCAGTTGGACGGAAGTCTATCATTTGGGACTTTATGCCAAGAAGAATGGGCAGCTTTGAGTTGAGCAGGGTTAACCACACTAACGATTTACCGATCAGTGTATGGTCAGCTTAAGGCTTCACTCATGGTGGCATCACACCCAGTGCTACAGAATATGGGGGTAAGGTAAATATAAATCTAATTTACAGGTACAATTTACACATATTATTAGGTCTTGTTCACATAGGTGTACTATAGCTGTGGTCACCAACCTTTCAGACCCCGCGGACCACTAACATGCATTTTACATGCCGCATACACACAATGCTCCATCTCTCTGCCTCTCTCCCCCCTGGATCACACTGCTGCCTTCTACACACAATGCTCCAGCTCTCTGCCTCTCTCCCCCTGGATCACACTGCTGCCTTATACACACAATGCGCCGGCTCTCTGCTCCCCGCTCCCCCTGGATAACACTGCTGCCTTATACACACAGTGCTCTGGCGCTCTGCCTCCCTCCCCCTGGATCACACTGCTGCCCTATACACATAATACTTTGGTTCTCTGCCCCCCTCCCCCTGGATCACACTGCTGCCTTATACACACAACGCTCTGGCTCTGCCCCCCTCCCCCTGGATCTCACTGCTGCCTTGAACACACAGTGCTCTGGCGCTCTGCCTCCCTCCCCCTAGATCACACTGTTGCCCTATACACATAATACTTTGGTTCTCTGCCCCCCTCCCCCTGGATCACACTGCTGCCTTGAACACACAATGCTCCGACTCTCTGCCCCCTCCCCCTGGATTGCACTGCTGCCTTATACACACAATGCTCTGGCTCCCCCCCAGATCACACTACTGCCTTACACACACACACAGTGCTCTGGCTCTCTGCCCCCCTCCCCCTGGAGCACACTGCTGCCTTACACACAATGCTGCTGCTCTCTGCCGATTGGGAGCAGCAGCTGTGTCCGTGCAGCCGCTGCATCCCAATTGACATCAATGAGACTTACCTGTACAGGGAAGCACAGAACATATGTGCATCCCCGCGCGGGTAAACACGGCCTTGCACTGGCATGTTCTGTATAACTCCCCACGTGAACAAGGCCTTACATAGAATAATACACTCCCAAGCATCATTTATATAGATATGCGAAGTCAACTCCGAGTTCCAGTAGTATGTATGGAAGCACCAAGCCAGCGCTCTCGTGCTTTTATGTGGTCACAGAACTGCTAGTTGACTTTCTAATATCCTTATTAACGGGCTGCAGGGGGTGCATTACCCTCCATATATTGGCTTCCTTTGTTTAGTAAAGATCTCTTTTAGTTCCTACTGTGAACCTCGTTCTCTATTCCCCCCACGTCACGCAGAAACTGCTATCTGTACATCAGTGCCTGAGGTTTTAATTTAACACTCCAGTGGGGAGACATTTTGCGAACTAATAAAGGGGCAGAGTGGGGGCGTCTAAGTAACGTTTTTATGTTTTTTCGCTTAAGAGACTGCGGCATGTAACTGTGCCAGATTTAATGCCAGGAAGTTAAACTGTGACACGGGAAGCCGAGTGTTAAAAAAAACGGGTATTTCGTCACCTAATGGAATACGCAGAAAGCGGCATTTCCAGGGTTCAGGTAGCCTGTGCCGTCTTGTTCTTTGTTTTATTGCGCTATAACAATGGAGCGGCGGGGTGGGAGGGAGCGTAGCCGGGCGTTCAGAAAATGAGGGGACGGTGCAGTATTGTAAAATTGGCAAGTAATTAAAAGCCGGTTAATAGTCATCAGGATTTACTAAACCCTGAAATTCCGTATGAAAAATAGTCTCTGCGCAGCGCTCGGAAAACATAAACCGAAAATTTGTAGCTCGCCTCGTATTTACAATGTGGTTGTACAATCCAATGAGCTTAAAGCGGAGGTGGCCCCCCCCCCCCCCACCCCACGGAAAATGAAACGTCAGCAGCTACAAATACTGCAGCTGCTGACCTTTCAATATTAGGACACTTACCTGTCCAGGGAACCCGCGATGTCGTCACCCCAGCCGATCTGGGAAGGGAACCCGGAAGGGAACCCTTTTGTCTTCACAGCTGGTTCACTACTGCACAAGCGCGCTGCGCTTTCTAATTGGCGTGGAGGAGGGGGGGGGCGAGCTTTGCCGCGGCACCGTGTCCGGGAGTGGGAAAAGGGACCAGTCAAAAACAGGCCCCCCCGTTACCCCCTTCCCCCTGAAAGGTACCAAATGTGGCACCAGAGGGGGATGAATAAGCGGAAGGTCCACTTTTGGGTGGAACTCCACTTTAAGGCAAATGATACTAAAAAAAAAGAAAGAAATTAACTCACAAGAAATCTTGATGGTAAAGCCCCGTACACACGGTCGGATTTTCCGACGGAAATTGTCCTATCGGACAATGTTGTCGGAAATTCCGACCGTGTGTGTGGGCTCCATCGGACATTTTCCATCGGATTTTCCGACGGACAAAGTTTTATCTCCTGCTCTCAAATTTTCCGACAACAAAGTCCTATCGGACTTTTTCCGATCGTGTGTAGCGAATTCCGACGGACAAAGTGCCACGCATGCTCAGATCACATTATAAGACCAAAGCTATTGGCTACTAGCCTCTACGTAGTCCCGTCGTACGCAACGAACGTCACGGATTTTCCGACCGTATGTACGGGGCATATCATGTTGTTTGCGGGGATGGTAAAAGATTTATTTACCCTATAATGCTTAAAGTGTCTCTCTGTTACTCACAGTGCCACATGCGTCTTTCCATTATGCTCAGTGCCACATGCTTCACAGTGCAATATCCTCCTCTGTATTACACACAGCGCCACATGCATTTCTCTGTTACACAGTGCCACATACCTCTGTTACACACAGTGCCACGTGTGTCTCCCTCTGTTACACACTGTGCCACATGCATCTTCTCTCTGTTACCCACTGCGCCACATGCCTACATTAACTACAGAGCCACGTCTTTTTCTGTCGCACACAATGCCATCTGACTTTCTCTCTCTGTTACACACTGTGCCGCATGCCTCTCTCTGTTACACACTGTGCCACATGCCTCTCTCTTACACACTGTGCCACATGCCTCTCTCTGTTACACACTGTGCCACATGCCTCTCTCTGTTATACACTGTGCCACATGCCTCTCTCTGTTACACACTGTGCCACATGCCTCTCTCTGTTACACACTGTGCCACATGCCTCTCTCTGTTATACACTGTGCCACATGCCTCTCTCTGTTACACACTGTGCCACATGCCTCTCTCTGTTACACACTGTGCCACATGCCTCTCTCTGTTTTTACACCGTGCTACATGCCTCTCTCTGTTACACACCGTGCCACATGCCTCCCCCTGTTACACACAGTGCCACATGCCTCCCCCTGTTACACACCGTGCCACATGCCTCTCTCTGTTACATACCGTGCCACATGCCTCTCTCTGTTACACACCGTGCCACATGCCTCCCCCTGTTACACACAGTGCCACATGCCTCTCTCTATTACACGCTATGCCACATGCCTCTCTCTATTACACGCTATGCCACATGCCTCTCTCTGTTACACGCTATGCCACATGCCTCTCTCTGTTACACACTGTGCCACATGCCTCTCTCTATTACACGCTATGCCACATGCCTCTCTCTATTACACGCTATGTCACATGCCTCTCTGTTACACGCTATGCCACATGCCTCTCTCTGTTATACGCTATGCCACATTCCTCTCTCTGTTACACACAGTGCCACATGCCTCTCTCTATTACACGCTATGCCACATGCCTCTCTCTGTTACACGCTATGCCACATGCCTCTCTCTGTTACACACTGTGCCACATGCCTCTCTCTATTACACGCTATGCCACATGCCTCTCTGTTACACGCTATGCCACATGCCTCTCTCTGTTACACGCTATGCCACATGCCTCTCTCTGTTACACGCTATGCCACATGCCTCTCTCTGTTACACGCTATGCCACATGCCTCTCTCTATTACACGCTATGCCACATGCCTCTCTCTATTACACACAGTGCCACATGCCTCTCTCTGTTACACGCTATGCCACATTCCTCTCTCTGTTGCACACTGCTTCTCACCATGAGGTGCATTGCTGCAATGCCTTACACCTCTCATTTACAGCGGCTGAGAAGCTTTCTGCTACACAGCACCCCAGACGTCTTTATCACTTGCACTAAATTATCCCTCTATACTACATTCTGGGTCTCAAGCATACACCCAATTCCTTATGCCTGTTTATTATATGCTGTGCCACTTGTGCACGGGATGCCTTCCATAAACAATTGCCTCATGCTCCGTATCACTTATATTGGCTCATGCCGATCCATCACCTTGTATTGCCCCATACCTCCCTATTACGCACTGCTTTATGACCCTGTATTACACACAGTATCTCAGTATGTGCAAGACTGAAAGTAAGGCTGGAGTTCTGCTTTAAAGGTTTTTCTCTCTCTCTCTCTTGCAGTAAGCAATCAGCTGGTAAAACATATCTATGGGTTTGTGGACACCAAGCAGTCTCAGTATTACCTGAAGAGTATGAACTGTATAAAGTGTTTGCGGACAGAAGCCATTCGGGTATGTAGCCATATATCTCTAGAAGTGTATGTATAGACAAAACATGTTTTATATAAAGTACGGAAGGACTACAGACTTTGTCAGGTTTTTATTGCAGTCCGTGCCTCTGTTTGGGTAGACCTACCTACCTTCCCTCTCTCTCTATTGGTCCTGGTTACAATTGTCACAAAGGCAGAAAGTGATGGGAAATTCAAAATATTACAGTTGTCACCAGAATAAGGGGAGAAGGTAAATCTTCCAAGGAAGCCACCCATTGATGACCATCTCCGAGGGAACATGCCATCTTTTCATGGTGATTGTCGTGCCTCCGGGATGTCTGCCTAACAGGACACAGACAGCAAAAAAATGAACCCGATGGGATTTTAACTCCTAATTGTATGTTAACCACTTCAGCCCCGGACCAATTGGCAGCCAAAGGACCAGGCCCCTTTTTGCGATTCGGCACCGCGTCGCTTTAACTGACAATTGCGCGGTCGTGCGACGTGGCTCCCAAACAAAATTGGCGTCCTTTTTTTTCCACAAATAGAGCTTTCTTTTGGTGGTATTTGATCGCCCCTGCGGTTTTTATTTTTTGCGCTATAAACAAAAATAGAGCGACAATTTTGAAAAAAATGCAACATTTTTTGCTTTTTGCTATAATAAATATCCCCAAAAAATATATAAAAAAACTTATTTTTTTCTCAGTTTAGGCCGATACGTATTCTTCTACATATTTTTGGTAAAAAAAAAATCACAATTAGCGATTATTGATTGGTTTGCGCAAAAGTTATAGCGTTTACAAGATAGGGGATAGTTTTATAGCATTTTTATTAATAATTTTTTTTTATTAGTAATGGCGGCGATTAGCGATATTTATTGTGACTGCGACATTATGGCGGACACATCGGACATTTTTGACACATTTTTGGGACCATTGTCATTTATACAGCAATCAGTGCTATTTAAATGCATTGATTCCTGTATAAATGACAGTTGTAGTGAAGGGGTTAACTACTAGGGGGCTGGGAGGAGTTAGTGTGACGTGTTGTGTTTTTTTTACAGTAGGGGGCGTGGCTGATGTCTGACATCACTGATCGTCTTCCCGATGACAGAGAACAGCCGATGAGCGACAGGCAGTGTAGGAAGCGCGGGGAGAGGTTTGTTTACACAGACCTCTCCCCGTTCTTCAGCTCTGTGACCCGATCGCGGGACACCAGTGTCAATCGGGTTCGCTGGTCCCGTGGCCACGGAGCTCCCGACGGCACGCGCGTGACCCCACGGCTAGGCAATTAAAGGGGACGTTTATATACGTGCTTTTGCCTCGCCGTGCCATTCTGCCGACGTATATGTGCAGGAGGCGGTCGGGAAGCTGTTAAAGTGATTTGTCAAGGTTTTTTTTTTTGTTTATTTTTTTTCTAAACATGTCATACTTACCTGCTCTGTGGACGGGCACTTGAGCTAAAGAGCAAATCGGTGGCTCTTTACCACGTGATCAGCTGTGTCCAATCACAATGGATGTAACTAGAAGCTGGTTATCGGCACTCCCTTCCTCGCGCTGACAGCATGAGGAGAGGAGAAGAGAGACCATAACCGGCGTCTCTAAAAGGGACATCTACACTGATGATCAGTACAGTCCCACCAGTGCTGCCAGTCAGTGCCCATCAGTGCCACCTATCAATGACGCTTACCAGTGCCACCTCATCACAATGAAGAAGAAAAATTACCTATTTGCAAAAATTTTTGTGTGATAAAAAAATATATAAAAATGTCATATGAGTACAGTGTTGTATGACCGCGCAATTGTTATTCAAAGTGCGACAGCACTGAAAATTGGCCTGGGCAGGAAGGGGTAAAAGTGCCCGATAAGCAAGTGGTTAAACGATGCTCAATTGGTACTAAGGGCCCCAAAGTGTGCCAAGAATGTATTCCCCACCATTACACCACCACCAGCAACAGTCTGTACCGGTGATACAAGGCAGGATGGATCCATGCGCCAAATTCTGACCCCACAATCTGAATGTCGCAGCTGAAATGGAGACTCATCAGACCAGACAACGCTTTTCCAATCTTCTATTGTCCAATTTTGATCCTTTGTGAACTGTAGCCTCAGTTTCCTGTTCTTAGCTGACAGGAGTGGCACCCGGTGTGATCTCCTGCTGCTGTAGTCCATCTGCTTCAAGGTTGGGTGTTTTGTGCGTTCGGAGATGGTATTCTGAATACCTTGGATGTAACGAGAGGTTATTTAACTCACTGTATATATACGTCATTTCTTTGAAGAGGGATATCTCGGTAATGGCAGCAGCTGCTGCCACAACTGAGGTATCCCTCTTCACAGTGAGCGGTCCCCTTTCCGATAATGGTGGTCATCGTGGCGGATTCGCCGCAAGATCACCGTTATCGGCGGCGGGAGAGGTGCCCCCCCCCTCCCTCCACTCTCCCGTGCCTTCCACCGCTTACCGGAGCCTTCGGCAGCGGCGGAGGCGATCGGGTCCTTTCCCTGCCTGTGTAGAGAGACGAGTGAGGCTAAGATGGCCGCCACTTATCTCTATACCATAGGAGGGCGGAAGCGACGTCAAAAAACGTCACTTCCGCCCATACATCTTAAAGGCACAATTTTCAAATGTCATTATTTTAAATGACTTTTTTTTTTTTTTTTTTTGCATTTAAGTCCAAATATGAGATGTGAGGACTTTTTGACCCCCCAGATCTCATATTTAAGAGGACCTGTCATGCTTTTTTCTATTACAAGAGATGTTTACATTCCTTGTAATAGGAATAAAAGTGATCCATTTTATTATTTTTTTTAAAACAGTGTAAAAAATAATAAAATTAAGTAAAATAAATAAAAAAAAAACCAAATTTTTTTTTAAAACACCCCGTCCCAACGAGCTCGCGCACAGAAGCGAATGCATACGTGAGCAGCGCCCGAATATGAAAACGGTAGTCAAACCACACATGTGATGTATCGCCGCGATCGGTAGAGCGAGAGCAATAATTCTAGCCATAGACCTCCTCTGTAACTCAAAAAATGCAACCTGTAGAATTTTTTTAAATGTCGCTTATGGAGATTTTTGAGGGTAAAAGTTTGACGCCATTCCACGAGCGGGCGCAATTTTGAAGCCTGACATGTTGGGTATCAATTTACTCGGCATAACATTATCTTTCACAATCCAAAAAAAAATTGGGCTAACTTTACTGTTGTCTTATTTTTTTTTTTCAAAAAAGTGACCTTTTTCCAAAAAAAGTGCGCTTTTAAGACCGCTGCGCAAATACGGTGTGAAAAAAAGTATTGCAATGACCGCCATGTTATTCTCTAGGGTGTTAGAAAAAAAAAAAAACAATATATAATGTTTGGGGGTTCTAAGTCATTTTCTAGCAAAAAAAACTGTTTTAAACACCTAAAATCCAAAACGAGGCTGGTCCTTAAGTGGTTAAGTAACTGTTGCCTTTCTATCATCTGGAACCAGTCTGACCATTCTCCTCTGACCTCAACAAGGCATTTTCCTCCACACAACTGCCGCTCACTGGATATTTTCTCTTTTTTTTTTTGGACCATTCTCTGTAAACCCGAGAGATGGTTGTGTGTGAAAATCCCAGTAGATCAGCAGTTTTTGGAATACTCAGATCAGCCCGTCTGGCACCAACAGCCAGGCCGCGTTCAAAGTCACCTAAATCCCCCTTTCTTCCCCATTCTGCTGCTCAGTTTGAACTTCAGCAAGTCATCTTCACCACATCTAGCTGCCTAAATGCATCGAGTTGCTGCCATGTGATTGGCTGATTAGCAATTTGAACAGGTGTACCTAATAATAAAGTGTCCGGTGAGTGGATATTCCTTGCTAAGGAACATTATTTTCTATCACGTTGTTATGATGGGTGAAGTTGCGCTTTAAGAATACAGACTTGAATCGAATTTCTGCATAATTTAGTGTCACTTTAATCATAAAAATACTACTGTGGTGGTGTATTTGCATTTTTATTGATCTGTTCCGTTTTCTACTTTCAGCTGTCGGGGGCTCGGATTTTTAATGATTTCCTCCAGTCGCTGAAAGAGAAGACAGCAGGGGGCAGCCTTAAAGAATTCTGGGAAATTGTCCTTCAAGGTAATTAGAAATAGCTTGACGGATACCTGTGCTGAGAGATGTCCATGCTGACCTCCTTCCCGAAATGCTTCGTCCTCTGGCTGTGGGGGTGCTGACATGGGACATGGACGCAAAAACATTTTTGTCATGATGGTTTTACTTTGCAGCAAATTTAAAAAATATACTGTATATACTCGAGTATAAGCCGAGTTTTTCAGCACATTTTTTTGTGCTGAAAGTGCCCCCCTCGGCTTATACTGGAGTCAAGCACTTTTTTGCAGCAAAAAAAATTCCGACCTGAATTTGGGGCCCCGTATCTCGGGGCCACTTGGGGCTAGGAATCCCAAATTTGGTGTGCCAACCCAGTGGACCTAGCACTACAACATATCCAAAGATGGGGTTCCTAGTGACCCCGAGATACAGGGCCCCAAATCAGTATACTGTGTCCATCTGCATGGGCACAGTGAGGCTGCAAATGGGCATTGTTGACCCTCTTTTCCACTTACAGTAGCTGCGCATTTCTCACCCTAGGCTTATACTCGAGTCAATAAGTTCTCCCAGTTGTTTGTGGTAAAATTAGGTGCCTCGGCTTATATTCGGGTCGGCTTATACTCGAGTATATACGGTAGGTTAACACCTTTAGCCCCGGAGGATTTTACCCCCTTCCTGACCAGAGCATTTTTTGCTATTCGGCACTGCGTCGCTTTAACTGACAAGTGCGCGGTCGCGTGACGTTGCACCCAAACAAAATTGACGTCCTTTTTTCCCCACAAATAGAGCTTTCTTTTGGTGGTATTTGATCACCTCTGCGGTTTTTATTTTTTGCGCTATAAACAAAAAAATACGACAATTTTGAAAAAAACACAATATTTTTAACTTTTTGCTATAATAAATATCCCCAAAAAATATATAAAAAAAAATATATTTTTCCTCAGTTTAGGCCGATACGTATTCTTCTACATATTTTTGGTAAAAAATCGCAATAAGCGTGTATTGATTGGTTTGCGCAAAAGTTATAACGTCTACAAAATAGGGGATAGTTTTACGGCATTTGTATTATTTATTTTTTTATTAGTAATGGCGGCAATATGCGATTTTTATTGTGACTGCGACATTATGGCGGACACATCGGACACTTTTGACACTATTTTGGGACCATTGTCATTTATACAGCGATCGGTGCTATAAAAATGCACTGTAAATGACACTGGCAGGGAAGGGGATAACCACTAGGGGCTGATCAAGGGGTTAAGTGTGTCCTAGGGAGTGATTCTAACTGTGGGAGGGGGGTGGGCTACTATACACATGACAACGATCACTGCTCCCTGTCATATCACCAGGCAGATAGGGGAAATGCCTTGTTTACAAAGGCATCTCCCCGTTCTTCCGCTCCTTGACATGATCGCGGTTCACCGGGCGGACATCGAGTCCGCGGGACCCGCGATCACGGAGCATGCCTCGGGCGGGCGCGCCCACAATGCCGCATCTTAAAGGGGACGTACCTGTACGCTCTTTTGCCCACCTGTGCCATTCCGCCGATGTATATCGTCCTGTGGCGGTCGGGAAGGAGTTAAAAAATACCGTTTAACGTCCTTAAAGGAGTTGTAAAGTCTTGAGGTTTTTCACTTTAATGCTTTCTATGCATTTAAGGTGAAAAACCTTCTGTGCTGCAGCAGCCCCCCCCCCCCCCCCCCCCCCTTTTTTTACTTACCTGAACTCATTCGTTCCAGCGTGGAGGACGAGCCCAGCTACTCCAGCTGCTATCTTGGGAGCTCATTGGATAGATTGATAGCAGCAGGAGCCATTGGCTCCCGCTGCTGTCAATCAAATCCAGGGACGTGGGAGCCGGGGGGGGGGGGGGGGCACGGGCCGAGTCCTGCTGTCTTAGGTCAGGTATGGATTTTTAAGGGAAACCCCCACGCCAATTTTTTATTTTTTTTTAAATGGTGTGGAGCCACCCAAAATCCAAGCATGCAGCCTGACAAGCCAGGAAGGGGCCTGAACCGTACCAGGCCACATGCCCTCAACATGGGGGGATGTCCCCCAAAGCACCTTGTCCCCATGTTGAAGAGGACAAGGGCCTCTGCCCTACAACCCTGGCAAAAGACAGGTATTCTGTCCCCCCCGATAGGTGCCAATTGTGACACCGGAGGGGGGGAGGAATCCGATGAGCGGAAGTGCCACTTTCGGGTGGAGCTCCGCTTTAACAACCAGCTATTCACTGGTTATTAAGAACGCCAATTGCCTCCGCTTCAAAAAAAAAGAAGAACTCCGCTAAATCCTGGGCACCGGCGTTTAGGTGCTGTCAGCGTTCTTTTTTGCTGCTGCTCCAAACCGCGCTGGCAGAGGGTTTTTTTTATTCTGCCACTAAATTCTCCTGCCAAAAAATGCTGCTAAAAGCCTACGTGTGCATGAAGACATAGGGCAGTGATGGCGAACCTTTTTGAGCCTGAGTGCCCAAACTTAAATAAATACATTGGTTTTGTGTTGCAAAGTGCCAACACGGCAATTCACGAGAGAGGGGGGCTGAGAGAAAAAGAGAGGGGTTGTGTGAGAGAGAGAGGGGGTGTGTGTGAGAGAGGGGGGTGTGTGTGAGAGAGAGAGAGAGAGAGATGGGGGACAGCGAGAGTGAGGGGTGTGAGAAATATGCTGAGAGGGAGGGGGGAAGAGAGAGAGAGGGGTGTGAGAGATATGCTGAGAGGGAGGGGGGCTGAGAGAGAGGGGGGAAGAGCGAGAGGGGTGTGAGAGAGATGCTAAGAGAGAGAGAACAGAGACAGGGAGAGGGGCTGAGAGAGAGGGAGGGGGGCAGAGAGAGAGAGGGGGGGGGGGCAGAGAGAGAGGGGGGTGTGAGAGATATGCTTAGAGGGGGAACAGAGAGCGAGAGAGGGGCTGAGAGAAATGATGAGAGAGGTGAGCTGAGAGAGAGGAGGAACAGAGAGAGGGAGGGGGACAGAGAGAGAGAGAGAGATGGGGGACAGAGTGAAAGGGGTGTGAGAGAGGGGGGGCAGAGAAAGAGAAGGGGGACAAAGAGAGAGAAGAGGGACAGTGAGAGAGAGGTGAGCTGAGAGAGAGGGGAACAGAGAGAGGGGGAACAGAAAAAGAGGGGGGCTGAGAGGAGAGAGAGAGACCTCCTAGCTCTGTCCTGGACCCTCTCGTGTGCCCACAGAGATGGCTCTGCATGCCAGTTGTGGCACGCGTGCCATAGGTTCGCCATCACTGACATAGGATAACATGCAATAACATTCAAAAAGAAAAAACGTCTGACGCCCAAGACAGCATCTGTAAAAAGTCAGAGTGTGCATGAGGCTCTATGTCCCAGCCTGCCTGTGTGTTCTTGTATTGTCTTTTGAGTTAAAAAACACACACACCAGTCTGCTATGCCTGGGTCAGGGGATTCTGCCTGTCATTCTGTATTCTCTCTCTCTCCCAGATGGCGTGTCCCTGATCACATCCGAGGAATCGACAGACAGCTCTGTGACTCCCGAAGAGGCCAAACAGGTAGGAGCCGCTCTGTATAAGGAAGCGAGCCGTGCGCACCGGTAATCAGTTACTTGGATTCTGGCGATCTTATCAGTCACGATGATGTACAGACAGCTGCAGGTCTGAGCTCCCTCCCGCTGTGGCTTTGTCAGTACAGGATGTTCCTGCACGCCTGATATCTGTCTCCCGGCATACAGCCCGCTGACGACACTTACCAGACAACCGAGCTCCTCAGAGAAAGGCCAAGAGGCAAAGAGCGTACAGAGAGAGGTTGTAGTAGACTCCTGACATTCGGATAAATATTGCTGCAGTCAGTTTAATCCATATTGTGCTACAGTGAAACATCCAGCATGTTTCGGGGGTATCCAAAGGTCCCCCTTCATGGGGGCTTAGTAGGTACTGCAAGAGGTGTATTCTGGGCAATGACACTGAAATAATCCTTAGGCTGGTCATACATGGCTCAGTTTTTTTTCTTAATTCAGCCAGCAGGCTGACTGAAAAGGTGAGAAAGGGGATTTAAGGCATCCATCCAAGACCCTATTGAATTTTCTGGGCCAGCCAGCTTTAGTGTACAGAGAGATCTACTGCTGTGTAAATAAAGCAAATCCTGGCTGTCAAAATGACAGCAGGGACTTGATAATAAATGAAGCTGTATGGCTGCGGGGGAAGGAAGGGCTTCGGTGTACTCTACACACCCAAACTATTTTTGATGGAGTGTTTTGGTGGATTGTGTAGCACATCCGGTGACCATAACTGGTTTGACATGTCACCTCTCACTCGCTCTCTCTCTCTCTCACACAGTTCTTGGCCCAAGCTGAGAAGAAAGCAGAAGACACATCTATGGTGGAAGACGATGATGTGGATGATCTGGTAAGGATTTTTATTTGACTATCCATCACCGTAATCTTCCTATAATAAAGGACCGCCATGCTCACCTTCATTTCTCTTCCCACCAGCTGGATTTGATGTAACCCGGAATACTACAGGAACGAGGCACTTACTGGAGGCGCAGGACCAAAGTCAACAATGTTTACATATCTCTGTTCTGTAGTGTGCGGCCGGAGAATCGTGAGGGACTGTTTTGTATGATACACAGAGTGGAAGCTGCTTGGTTATTAGTCTGTATTGGCATTAATTGGGTGCAAATATTTTTTGTAGGGTTAGATGACGAGCTTTCAGAAATATTGAAACCACTTAACTGACAACTGTCGTAGTACTGAGGAAATCTTCTTGTCTGCAAATTAGGATGGAAACTCATGTAATTTCTATAATTAGACATGTGCACTGAAAAAAGTGTTAATTTTCGTTTTCGTTTCATTCGGTTCTTTGCTTTTTTCGGAAATTTCGGGAATTTTCACATTTCTATTTTTCGGATTTACGTTATTTCGGATTTCTGAATTTCAAATTTTCGGATTTCCGAATTTCGAACTTTAGGATTTACGAATTTCGAACTTTCGGATTTCAGAATTTCGAATTTTCGGCTTTACGAGTTTACGAAATTCCGAATTTCGGATTTCCGAAATTCTGAATTTTCGAATTTCCGAAATTCTGAATTTTCGAATTTCCGAAATTCTGAATTTTCGAATTTCCGAAATTCTGAATTTCCGAAATTCTGAATTATCGAATTTCCGAAATTCTGAATTTTCGAATTTCCGAAATTTCAAATTTCCGAATTTTGGATTTTAGTTTTTTCGAAATTCGAAATTTTCGGACTTTCGGAACTCCGAATTTTCAGATTTTTGGAATTCGGGAATTCAAAGATTTGAAAATCCCAAAATTTGAAAATCTGAAAAAAAGACATGAAAAAAATCTGAAAATCAGTTTAATTAATAACTAACTATTAAATTAACGAGGACGAATTTATCCGAACAAATGCGGCATCTAAACAAATGGAACGGAACAAATGAATAATAAATAATTAATAATAATAAAAAGGTTTTATTATTATTATTGTTATGTATTATTATTAGATCGTTACGTTCCATTTGGTTAGATGCGGCATTCGTTATTTCAGATAATTTGTAACTTCGGATAAATTCGTACTCATTACGTTCACTAACAGACAAATTTGAAAGGGAATTCCAATACCTATAATTTAATAGTTATTATTTAGAATTAAACAGATTTTCTTTTTTTTTCTGATTTTCGAATTTTCAAATTTTCAAAATTCGGAAATTTGAAAATTCGGAAATTCGAAAATCGGAAATTCGAAAATCTGAAAATTCGGAAATCCGGAAATTCGGAAATTTCGTAATTTCGCACATTTTGAAATTCGGAATTTCGGAAATTCGAAATTCGGAAATTCATAATTTTTCGCAAATTTTGAAATTCGGAAATTCAGAATTTTGGGAAATTGAAAAATTCGGAATTAATGAATTTGTCAAAATTCGTTAAAAAACGAATTCGGAACTAAACGAATTGCACATGTCTCAGTTTTTTTTTTTTTTTTTATCCTTTTTTCTTTTTTTTTTTATCCTTTTTTCTTTTTTTTCATCCTTTTTTTGTTTTAGTATAATCCTATGTTTGTCCCAAGAATCTTTGAATTCACTTACTGTTGACTCTCTGCCTCGGCTGGATATCTCATATTTTAGTTTGGAACAGACTTCCAGCAGAGGTAGCGAGTCAGTCAACAGTAAGTGAATTTAAACATACTTGGGACAAACAATGATTTGTATTTGGGCAAAAAGGTTAAAAAAAATAAAGGTGAAGAGGCGGCCTATTTGTTTTTTTTCTGCTATTACTGTTGTATGTTTCTCTTTCTGGTATATAGAAGTCTGCAGTCCTCCTGGAACCAAGGAACTGCTGTATACACCTTTTAGGGCCAGTTCACACCATAGAAACGCAGTCTGGATGCGTTCCAGATGCTTTTCTGCAGGCGCATTTTTGGTGCGTTTTTGATGCAGTCCAGTGCTTTTTTGCTGCATTTTACAGCGTCCCAGTGCAGGAAAATGCAGTATGTTCTATTTTTTTTTTCTAGAACTGCAAGCACTGGTGTAAACTATGCTATTGAAAACCATATAACCTACTTTCCATGCATTTTTGAAGCAGAAAAAAAACGCACCGGACTGCATGTGGTGTGAACTGGCCCTTAGTAAAGATGTGCCCTAAAGTGGACTTGGGTTCCAGTCAGGCAATCAATTCTGTCGCTGGCAAAGTTTGCTTAAGCTGGTCAGAGATGGATGGAATATTGGCAGCGATCACCCGAGATCCAATCCATCTATGGGCAGAATGGTTGTACTGAAGTCGATCGATCAGTACAACTAGCCTGTCGGACTTTCTGTAGGCAGTCACTGCCTGCGGCTATAGCCGCCACCAGTAATCATTGTGTTCTGCTGGTAGGAAAGGCTCCCTGGCTGGCACAACACAATAGCACTACTGGTGGGATCCCCCCCCCCCCCCCCCATCAACAATGGCTGTGTTGATGGGAGAATCCAGTGATTTTCTTAGCTTACACAAGAGCAGAGAGATCTGAGAGATCTGCTCCTGTGTAAATAAAACAAGTCCCAGCTGTCAAAATGACAGCAGGAAATTGATGGTGAATGAGGCTGGAGAGCTGCAGAGGAGGAAAGTCTTGAAGTGTACTCTACACACTCAAAGTAGAAGTGTATGTAATCCCTAAGGCACCCTGCCTTAGGGATTACTTGAAACGCTCTCTACTTTGAGTGTGTAGAGTACACTTCAAGACTTTCCTCCTCTGCAGCTCTCCAGCCTCATTCACCATCAATTTCCTGCTGTCATTTTGACAGCCGGGACCTGTTTTATTTACACAGGATTTACTCAGATCACTGTTGTATGCCCTTTTCTTTCCTTCAAATGGCAGTTTTTTTTTCTCCCTGTAGAAGAGCTGAGCCCTAATAAAACTCTACAAAAATAATCTAAACTCAATAAAGCAGATATTTCATATAAAAGTAAGCAACCGCTATAAAATAGACCAACTCCCATGGCAACAACTGCTAGCTAAAAACAAGCAAAAAATAAAAAAAAAGAACCCCAATAAATAAATTATTTCCTTAGACCCAGCATGTGGCCAGTTTGCAGTTTTACCTGAAAGATACAAAGAAAATATGAAGGAGATTTTTGGGACTAACGCTGCAAAATGAGGTTTCTGAAAGACGGATTTGTTGCGGTTTTTTTTTTCCTGTTATTTTTCTTGTTTTGTTATTCCTGGAGGACTCGACGTCTCTGACCGGCATTTGTAACGCTGGGCATACAGATAACAGTTGTAGGATTGTCCGATATAACGATTTTACTGTTGTAGCTGATTGCACTGAATGGATGGCTCCATCAATTAATAATACTTTTCATCAGTCAGGAAAATATATCCGAATTCAACCACATCGATCGCTTTGTTTGTGCTCTGCCCAACGGTCTTTTTCATGATTTGAAGCATTAAAATGTTTGATTATTGGCCGATTTAACACACGTGCCTTATGTCGTTATGTCATTGGAAGAGGTTTATTTTTATAAAAAGAAGAAATGTTGCAGATGTCGGTTTCAAGAATAAAAATATCAGATCATTTGAGTCTTTGTTTTCCATCCGAGCGTCTGTACTATGAATGTTTGTGTACCGATTGTATGTTGTGCTGTGTATGTTCCTCAATGTCAGCCGTTTAACAAGCCTATATTGGCTTTTCAAGGTCAGTAAACCCATTTCTATTTTTACAAGGCCAATAATCTCATATCTTCTTTTATAGAAATGGGCTGCTTGTACGTCTAGAAGATTCTCGAAACTGAACACAATCGAGATGCATCCTGTTTTTTTTTTTATGTGGGACTTTTTTAGACCCTTTTACACGGCTCCATGTCTTTATGGACCTTTTGCTTTGTGCACTGGTCCAAATCATTTGGTGGTGTGGGGTTGTTTTTCAGGGGTTGGGCTTTGTCCCCTTAGTTCCAGTGAAGGGTGGTGAGGGGGGGATTATGGTGTTGGGTTGTTTTTCAGGGGTTGGGCTCGGCCCCTTAGGGAACTCTTAAAGAGGAAGTAAAGCCTCCTCCAAACAAAAAACGGAACCTGCAAGGCAAAGGCATAATGAGCTAGTATGCATAGCATACTAGCTCATTATGAATAACTTACCTGAGAACGAAGCCCCCGAAGCGGTCCTAATCCACGACCTTCTCCGCCGCCATCAAGCCCGGAGTGACTTCCGGGTCTCGCCGCTCCAGCGCTCTCATTCGCTGGATCGACGATGACGTCACTCCCGCGCATGCGCACGAAAGCGGCATATCGCCGTGATCTCGGCATGCACAGTGTGCCTGCGCCGTAGACAGCGATGCCTCTTTTTTTTTCTAAATATCTCCTAAACCATGTAGGTTTAGGAGATATTTATTGGACCTACAGGTAAGCCTTAATCTAGGCTTACCTGTAGGTCAAAGTGGTTTGTAAGGGTTTACAACCACTTTAAGGCGTCAGCACACCAAGACATTTTGGACAATTTCATGCTCCCAACTTTGTGGGAACAGTTTGGGGACGGCCCCTTCCTGTTCCAACATGACTGCGCACCAGTGCACAAAGCAAGGTCCATAAAGACACGGATGAGCGAGTTTGGGGTGGAGGAACTTGACTGGCCTGCACAGAGTCCTGAACTCAACCCGATAGGCCTTCTCGTCCAACAACAGTGCCTGACCTCACAAATGCGCTTCTAGAAGAATGGTAAAACATTCCCATAGACACACTCCTAAACCTTGTGGATGGCCTTCCCAGAAGAGTTGAAGCTGTTATTGCCTGCAAAGGGTGGGCCAACCCAATATTGAACCCTACGGACTAAGACTGGGATACCATTAAAGTTCATGTAAAGGCAGTTGTCCCAATACTTTTGGTAATATAGTGTATGTGTTTGATAACTAGTTGTACAAATATGCAACATAAAAAACTGCAACTGTCACCATCTTATGCTTCACGTAGACTTGGCCAAGATGTGTCACGGGAAACCCCAAAATCGCGCCGTGATTTTGACGCGGTTTCCCGAGGTCAGTGGTCAAATTGTTCCTATCCTGAACGTGATTCTTCCGCATTCAAGAGAGGGAGGTTGAACCTCCCCTTACCTGCAGCAGCTCCTAAAGGATGCTTAACTGGTTCCCGACCGGCGCACGACGATGTACGTCGGCAGAATGGCACGGACAGGCAGGAGGGCGTATATATAAGTCCCTCTTTAATGCCGTCAGTGCCATCAGGAGTGCCCCGGGAGCAGCGCGCTCCCGCGCCGGTCGGGACCCCCATGAGGCCGGTCGCGGGTCCCGCGGACTCGATCGCCGCGGGGACACCCGCGATCGTCTCACGGGAAGGCTGAACGGGGAGATGCGGAAATACACAGCATCTCCCCGTTCTGCCTAGCAACTAGTGACGCCGATCTCTGCTCCCTGTGATTGGAGCAGAGATCAGCATTCACTAGGTGACAGCCACGCGCCCCCCCACAGTAAGAAACACACCCCTAGGCATACTTAACCCCTACACTGCCCCCTTTTGGTTAACCCCTTCACTGCCAGTGTCATTTATACAGGAATCAATGCATTTAAATAGCATTGATTACTGTATAAATGACAATGGTCCCAAAAATGTCCGATGTGTCCGCCATAATGTCGCAGTCACAATAAAAATCGCTGATCGCCGCCATTACTAATATAAAAAAAATTATTAATAAAAATGCTATAAAACTATCCCCTATCTTGTGAACGCTATAACTTCTGTGCAAACCAATCAATAATCGCTTATTGCGATTTTTTTTTTACCAAAAATATGTAGAAGAATACGTATCGGCCTAAACTGAGGGAAAAAAAAAATTTTTTTTATATATTTTTGGGGGATATTTATTATAGCAAAAAATAAAAAAGAATGCGTTTTTCTTTTCAAAGTTGTCGCTCTTTTTTGTTTATAGCGCAAAAAATAAAAACCGCAGGGGCGATCAAATACCACCAAAAGAAAGCTCTATTTGTGGGGAAAAAAGGACGTCAATTTTGTTTGGGAGCCACGTCGCACGACCGCGCAATTGTCAGTTAAAGCGACGCAGTGCTGAATCGCAAAAAGGGGCCTGGTCCTTTGGCTGCAAATTGGTCCGGTCTGTATGTGGTTAAAGCCTATGGTGTACATTGAGACACCGGATTTCATGGAGTTGAGTTTAGGCGCTTCGGCAATATAACGGCGAAAGCTCCTAAAGTCAAGTTTAGTATCTGTAGTGTGTAGGTGGAGCCTTATGACCCGCACACACCATCCGAACATCGTACGAAAACTTGTCCGAGGAAGAACCGTACGATTTTTGGATCGTGTGTACACTACTTTCGAGAGCCGATCACGACAGTTCCTTCGATATTATGCGACCGGACAAGCACGGAAATTTTCCTCGCACGCTACCAGATCGTACGATTTCCGTTTAGTCAGTATAGTTGTCGTCCAAAAATATAATACAAATACATTACAACACATGACATCACTTCTGATTTTAATTTTTTTTTTTCTGTCGTACGAGAATTCTTTTCCTGATTTTATTTACCTATTCAATTTCTACTTGCGACTATTAAGCGAAAAAGGTCGTACGATCTGCCGTACGATTTTTGGATCGTGTGTATGGGCCATTTATTCTCCAAGCTCCTCTGCTTTCAGAAAATATAAAACATTTGGGGTTCTACCGTATATACTCGAGTATAAGCCGAGTTTTTCAGCACTTTTTTTTTTTGTGCTGAAAGTGCCCCCCTCGGCTTATACTCGAGTCAAGCACTTTTCTGCAGCAGAGAATGACATTTTCCGACACGACTTTTCCGTATCTCGGGGCCACTTGGTGCTAGGAACCCCCATATTTGGTGTGCAAACCCAGTGGAACCAGCACTACAACATATCCAAAGATGGGGTTCCTAGCGCCAAGTGGCCCCGAGATACGGGGCCCCAAAAGGCAGGAAGCAGTGGAAGAACTCTGGACAGCCGCACAACGGAAAAAGATAAAATCTTGTGTAATTTATTGAAAAATGGGACTCACATCTCATCCAATGGTCCACAGCAAAACAAAAGAGGTGGTACAATCTGACGTGTTTCGCACTACATAAAGTGCTTACTCATAGCTATGAGTAAGCACTTTATTTAGTGCGAAACGCGTCAGTTTTGTACCCCCTCTTTTGTTTTGCTGTGGACCATTGGATGTGATGTGATTCCCATTTTTCAATAAATTACACAAGATTTTATCTTTTTCCGGTGTGCGGCTGTCCAGAGTTCTTCCACTGCTTCCTGCCTATTGTGTTACTAGCCAGCACCTGGGGCTCCTGAACAGGAGAAAGAGCATTCGCCTTGAAGGGCCATCCTGGAGCCGTGGTTTTTCTTGATACGGGGCCCCAAAGTCGGGTCGGAAAATGTCATTCTCTGCATCAGAAAAGTGCTTGACATTTTCCGAACTGAATTTGGGCCCCGTATCTCCGGGACACTTGGTGATAGGAACCCCATCTTTGGATATGTTGTAGTGATAGTTCAACTGGGTTTGCACACCAGATTTGGGGTTCCTAGCACCAAGTGTTCCCGAGATACGGGGCCCCAAATTCGGTTCGGAAAATGTCAAGCACTTTTCTGCAGCAGAGAATGACATTTTCCGACCCGACTTTGGGGCCCTGTATCTTGGGGCCACTTGGTGCTAGGAACCCCATCTTGGATATGTTGTAGTGCTAGTTCCACTGGGTTTGCACACCAAAAGGGGGTTCCTAGCACCAAGTGACCCCGAGATACGGGGCCCCAAAGTCGGTTCAGAAAATGTCATTCTCTGCTGCAGAAAAGTGCTTGACATTTTCTGAACCGACTTTGGGGCCTCGTATCTCGGGGTCACATGGTAATAGGAACCCCATCTTTGGATATGTTGTAGTGCCATATGTTGTTTGCATACCAAATTTGGGGTTACTAGCACCAAGTGCCCCAAAGATACGGGGCCCCAAAGTCGATCAACTGTGTCCATCTGCAGCAATGTCATTTCAGGACCCTTTGGGTCCAGAGACCCCATATTTTGGCTGCAGCTAGGGGGCATCTAGGAACCCTTAACTACTGAGTTTGAGGGACCTATGGCTGCAAATGGGCACAGTGAGGCTGCAAATGGGCATTGTTGACCCTCTTTTCCACTTACAGTAGCTGTGCATTTCTCACCCTAGGCTTATACTCGAGTCAATAAGTTTTCCCATTTTTTTGTGGTAAAATTAGGTGCCTCGGCTTATATTTGGGTCGGCTTATACTCGAGTATATACAGTAAGTAATTTTCTAGGAAAAAAATGCTGATTTTGACATGTGTAAAAAATATAAAATTTTCCCCCGGATGCGAAGTGGTTAAAAAAAAAAAAAAAAAAAAGAAGAACAAGAAATAGTTTCAACGTTTTCTCAGAGCGCCGGCTCATTCCAATTTATTTTTTATTTTTTTATCGAGCTGTTAATAAAACTCTTACACACTTCACGTGTCATTAGGTGACATCGCTGTATTGATAATTCTCAGGCTGTTACTGAATCGGTCAATTAACAAGGAACACTTAATTCAAGCATGAGCCGCTAATCGCTGCCGTGGAAGACAGTGAAATGAGATTGTAGATGTTCATGTCAAGGATGAGAAAATGGGTATTATCTTCCCTCCGCCTGGGTTCTTCAAGATTCTAGATAAATGGGATCAACTATAAAGTATAAGGCAAGTCTTCCACAGCGAACGTATCAGAAACGCCTTTACCGTTCTCACTGTTCTGCAAACCGTGATAACTTCATAAAATCACTTCTAAATGCCGTTATTTTATTTGATTATTGTAGGTCTCATGACCTCCAATCGTTTCCAAGCTTTTCTTCCCTTCCAATGAAAGAAAAAAAGGGGCAACCAAGCGGCACTCTGATATGAATTTTGTACAAGGTAATGGGAGGGCAAAAAACATTTGAAGAGCCCAATGTAGAAAGAGGGATTGGGAATGTGAGGGTGCAAATTTATTTGAAAGATAGAAACAACTATGTTATATAAGAAAAAAGTAAAACATTTTTAAAAAACAAAACAACTGGCAAGTACAAATCAACAACATTTTATGGATACAGCATAAAAGGATAAAATTCCCAACATGTTTCACCCATATATCGGGCTTCTTCAGGGGATGCTGTCCAACTAGAGGTACATTTGACATCTTCAAAAAACATTTGAAGAGCCCAATGTAGAAAAAGGAATTGGGAATGCGAGGGTGCAAATTTATTTGAAAGATAGAAACAACTATGTTATATAAGAAAAAAAGTAAAACATTTTAAAAAAACACAACAATTGGCAAGTACAAATCAAGAAGATTTTATGGATACAGCATAAAAGGATAAAATTCCCAACATGTTTCACCCATATATCGGGCTTCTTCAGGGGATGCTGTCCAACTGGAGGTACAAGCCTTCTGCAGCTGTCTCCCGACTAGCTGCAGTGTCGAGAGGCAGCCGCGAGCCAAGGGGGGAGCGCCCCGCCCCCAACATTGCAGCTATCGATACAGGGCACCTAGGGCAATAAAACAAAAGGGGTCATTTACTTTGTCCCATTGGAAACTCAATAATGTACTTAAAAAAAAATAACAATAGCGAAAAAAGTAGACGTGGAAGATTAATAACAAAAGCATCATCTTTCTTTAATGGAATTTTGGGTTTTGCCAGGAGTTCCACTTTAGTGTGAACTTCTTGATGACATATTCAGGATTAGGCTAAACGCGGGTGACGCGTTTAGCTGCGTTTTGCGTCCGAAACTTGGAAAAGCAAAGTGTCTGAACCCATTTTTTTTTTTTTGCTTCTGGTAAAACGAGGTTAAACGCAACTGCGGAAAAAGCGAGACTGTGTACATGGACACATAGGATAACATTGCATGAGTTCGGGGCCTCTGAACGCGCGTTTAACAGCGTCTCGTGTGCATGGGGCCTTAATTTCTGCCACTTTCCAGCTGCAAAACTGGGTGCAAGAGCCACACGGCAAGGCCTGGAGGGCTGGATTTGCCCCGCGGGCCCTGTGTTTGGCATATGTGGCCTACTTTCCTTGTTTTTTTTTTTTTTTGTTTCATTTTTGTTTATTAAACAGATATAATAAACAGAATGTACTTAACTGATTTTCAAAGAGAAAAAAACAAGTATAATATGACCATATATACATACTATATATATATATATATATTTATATATATATATATATATATATATATATATATATAGTATGAATGTGTTTATGTTGTCTGAAGACTCTCGGGGTCAATAACACACAATAGTTACGGCTAATGCCATGCCGTTTCAGGGCCTGGGTCTAAGGCCCCTTTCACACGAGGCGGACTCTGCTTTCACAGAGTCTGCCTCTGTCCGCCGGCTCAGCGGGAGATCTCTCCGTTGATCTCCGCTGAACCAGCGGATGACAGGTCCCTCTCTGCTCACTGAGCGGGGAGGGGCTTGCGAGCGCCGCTGGTCACAATGGAGAGATCGGATGAAAACGGACAGCGTGTCCGTTTTCATCAAATCTTACCCAATCCGCCAGCAAAAGATCCGGACGTAGAGCAATACGTCCTGCTTTTGGCGGATCGGACCGGGTTGGATGTCAGCGGACATGTCTCCGCTGACATCCGACTCTCCATAGACTAACATGGAGCGCCCGTTCAGGTCCGCCGTCAAAACTGACAGGCGGATCTGAACGGTCCGATCGTGTGAAAGGGGCCTAAGGGTCTGAGTAGCTCAAGTATGTATACTTTCAATCTGATAATGCAATCATAAAAAGATAAATGTTTTTTTGTGGAGGGGGGGGGGGGGGAGGGAAGGAAGAAAGGGGGGGGGGAAGAGAAAGCATGAATGGAAATAGCAAAAGAAAGAATAAATAGTAGACTGGTATTGAATGGCAAGGCATGGTAACCAGTGGTAACGAATATATCATTAAGAACAGCAGGCTGTTGAATACTGCTAGTTATATCACTATAATAGTGTTGTACCCCTTTAACCTGTTCACCACACCGTAGAGTACTCAAGGGGGAGCATATCTCCCTGATGATGGTTATATAGGCACGGAAGTTATCCCGATAATGTCCTTATAGCTAGAGGAACTCTTGAATTCAGTCCATAGAGACCAAGTTACAGTATGACGATTAAGGTTATCGCTATCTATAAAGGTGAGTTCTTCCATGAGACAAATATGTTCTACTGCTCTTACCCAGTTCTTTAGAGTAGGCGCAGAAGGTTGCCCCCCCCCCACCTCGCCGTTGGTGAGGGCCTTGGCAGCATTTAACCACTTTCAGCCCCGGACCAATTTGCAGCCAAAGGACCAGGCCCCTTTTTGCGATTCGGCACTGCGTCGCTTTAACTGACAATTGCGCGGTCGTGCGACGTGGCTCCCAAACAAAATTGACGTCCTTTTATTCCCACAAACAGAGCTTTCTTTTGGTGGTATTTGATCGCCCCTGCGTTTTTTTTATTTTTTGCGCTATAAACCAAAAAGAGCGACAATTTTGAAAAAAACGCATTCTTTTTTATTTTTTGCTATAATAAATATCCCCCAAAAATATATAAAAAAAACATATATTTTTTCCTCAGTTTAGGCCGATACGTATTCTTCTACATATTTTTGGTTAAAAAAAAATCGGAATAAGCGATTATTGATCGGTTTGCGCAGAAGTTATAGCATTTACAAGATAGGGGATAGTTTTATAGCATTTTTATTAATAATTTTTTTTTTTACTAGTAATGGCGGCGATCAGCGATTTTTATTGTGACTGCGACATTATGGTGGACACATCGGACATTTTTGACCAATTTTTGGGACCATTGTCATTTATACAGCAATTAATGCTATTTAAATGCATTGATTCCTGTATAAATGACACTGGCAGTGAAGGGGTTAACCACTCGGTGGCAGTGTAGGGGTTAAGTATGCCTAGAGGTGTGTTTCTTACTGTGGGGAGGCGTGGCTGTCAGCTAGTGAATGCTGATCTCTCCTCCAATCACAGGGAGCAGAGATCGGCGTTGCTAGGCAGAACGGGGAGATGCTGTTTATTTCCGCATCTCTCCGTTCAGCCTTCCCGTGAGACGATCACGGGTGTCCCCACGGCGATCGAGTCCGTGGGACCCGCAACCGGCCTCACGGGGGTCCAAACCGGCACGAGCGTCCGATGGCACTGCGGCATCTTAAAGGGGACGTATATATACACCCTTATGCCTGTCCGTGCCATTCTGTCGACGTATATCGTCGTGCGCCGGTCGGGAAGTGGTTAAGAGGTGAGGTACGAGTGAGCGCTTGTAAGGGCCCACTGATTTCACTGTACTGTGAAGGAGTATGGTCCACGGGTCCATGGGGGAGGGAGGAGCTCGTTACTTGGTTTACAAGCTGTATGACACTGGCCCAAAAGGGTTGAATGACTGGGCACGACCACCAGATGTGTGCATGAGATGCTGTGTTCCCACAACTCCTCCAACATAACGGAGAGTTGGAGGGGGGACAGTTTGGCTGGGATATACCATGCCATAGACATGTGCAATTTGTTTTGTTTTTTATGGGTTGGTTGTTTTTGTACGAATGAACGAATCGTACGAATCCGAATAACGAATCGTTCGAATCGTACGAATCCGATTAACGAATCGTTCGAATCGAACGAATCCGAAAAACAACGAAAATCCGAAAAAAAACAAATTAGAAACAACGAATGTACTAATGAAGAAAATCCGGAAAACGAGCGAAAAAATTCGTACATTCGTAACTTTTTTTTTTTTTTGTTGAATTGTAATTTTCCGTGTCCCTTACAATGGTGCTGCTTAACGTGCTTCGAATGGATTGAACAAAAAAATTCATACATTTGTAACTTTTTTTTCGATTCGTAACTTTTTTTTTTCGATTCGTTACTTTTTTTTTTCGATTCGTCACTTTTTTTTTCGATTCGTAAATTATTAAAATGTAATAATAGCACACATTACATAAAATTATGAATTATGCTCCGATTACGAATGTTACGAATAAATACGAATGCGTCCTGAAAATTAAACTAACGAAAAAACGAATCAACGAAAAAATAACTCTTATGAATGTACGAATCGTTACGAATCAACGGAAACAAAAAAACCAAAACGAAAATAAACAAATTTTTTTGTTGTGCACATGTCTATAATGTCATCTCGAGAGCAGTTTGTAGTTCATTTCAGATGTTTTGGAAGAGATGGAAGACACATGGGCCAGGTTCAAAATGTTATCCTTTTGGATATCTGAGATGGTAGATTGCAAGTCCACTTCCCATTTGTGGAGGTATTCCGGATCTGAAGGGTTCCGGAGTTGTATGGTGGTTTTATAGAACTGTGAGATGCAGTGAAGTCGTTGGTCTTTGAGCCTACTGTCCTTGTACGGAGGGATGTTTGGCCGCTGGCAAGGTGTCTACAATCTTTCAGAGTATTTGGACACTTTGTTTTCCCTTTTTAACATTCCATTGTTTCGTGTTGGAGCTGTTATCTCATCGGCCTCGTCACGTGGATTGCGCATTAAGAAAACTTTAGAAATTAGCAGCTCTGAGTCTTGGTTAGAGCTGAGGGGGAGCTCGGTGAAAAGAGTTCTGTGGAGCCCCAGAGGGACTCGGCTTCCCACAGCGGCCGACTCTGCGGGAGAAGATAAAAATACACACCAAACGGGACTTTACTCATATTTATTTTACAAAGTTCCTTCACATCAAGGAGCAAGGCAGGCTCACTGCTGATAGCAAGCAGCAGCTTAAAGGAACGACGACTTGTTTCTTTAATCATCTATTAGTACATTTTTTATTTAATAAAAAAAAAAATAGTATCAGATATTCAAGTATTTTTTTTTTTACCAGTCTCTAGGAGAAGGTTTTGCCTTTTCCATGCAGGCTATACAGCAGGGGTGCCCAACCAGTGGCCCGGGGGGGCACATGTGGCCTGCAGAGCCCTCTGATGTGGCCCGCGACCTCCTGCTCTGGGATAAAATAGAATAGAGTACTGTTATTAAAGGTCAGTTTTATTAATAAAATCACTGGGTATATATGGGCATATCTATTCTGCAGTGGTTACTGGGCTGCTTTCAAACTGATCTGCAGGTATAGAGCAGTGCGCCTACAGGTTACCTGCACTGAGCCATAGACTTCTGTTATTACCTGAGAGTTTGGTGAGCTTTCTGAAAGTGCACCAAACCTGCAGAATATAATAGAAGTCTATTGCAAAGTGCAGGAAAGCCAAAGGTACACTGCGCTGCACCAGCGGTGCAGGTAAACTGCAGCGCATCTGTGTGAAAGCAGCCTTGGGCCCCTTTCACACGGTCAGTCTGACCCAATTGGACCCTCCATTCACCTCTAAGGAGTAGCAAATGAAAACAGACTTGTGTCCTACCTCCAATCCAATCCGGAAAAAAAGGAGCGTTAGTGGGCTGTCCGTGTCCGCTCTGCATATACAGAGTAGACACGGACCTGCCCTTCCGCCCGCTCCGCTCATTGTGGCCCACGACCGGTTACCAAGTAGCTTAACCACTTCAGCCCCGGACCAATTGGCAGCCAAAGGACCAGGCCCCTTTTTGCAATTCGGCACTGCGTCGCTTTAACTAACAATTGCGCGGTCATGCGACGTGGCTCCAAAACAAAATTGGCGTCCTTTTTTTCCCACAAATAGAGCTTTCTTTTGGTGGTATTTGATCGCCCCTGCGGTTTTTATTTTTTGCGCTATAAACAAAAATAGAGCGACAATTTTGAAAAAAATGCAATATTTTTTACTTTTTGCTATAATAAATATCCCCAAAAAATATATAAAAAAACATTTTTTTCCTCAGTTTAGGCCGATACGTATTCTTCTACATATTTTTGGTAAAAAAAATCGCAATTAGCGATTATTGATTAGTTTGCGCAAAAGTTATAGCGTTTACAAAATAGGGGATAGTTTTATAGCATTTTTATTAATATTTTTTTTTTTTTTTTATTAGTAATGGCGGCGATCAGCGATTTTTATTGTGACTGCAACATTTTGGCGGATACATCGGACATTTTTGACATATTTTTGGGACATTTGTCATTTATACAGCAATCACTGCTATTTAAATAGCACTGATTCCTATGTAAATGACAGTTGTAGTTAGGGGGTTAACCACTAGGGGGCGGAGAGGAGTCAGTGTGACGTGTTGTGTTTTTTTTTACAGTAGGGGGGCGTGGCTGTACGTCTGACGTCATTGATCGGCGTTCCCGATGACAGGGAACCGCCGATCACTGACAGTCAGTGTAGGAAGCGCGGGGAGAGGTTTGTTTACATAGACCTCTCCCCGTTCTTCAGCTCCGTAACCCGATCGCGGGATACCAGCGGCGATCGGGTCCGCTGGTCCCGCGGCCGGGGTCACGGAGCTCCCGACCGGGTCGCGAGCGCGCCGCTAGCGGCGCGCACGCGACCCACAGGCAGGCACATGCACGATCACGTACAGATACGTGATTCTGCCTGCCCGTGCCATTCTGCTGACGTAAATATGCAGTGGCCGGTCGGGAAGCGGTTAAGTGGCCCTCGCTCTTCAAAAGGTTGGGCACCCCTGCTATACAGCATATAGCAAAGCCTTCCTTTCTGCCATAGCCATTTAAAACACACAGAAGCAAAGTAAACAGGTTCTCTTAAATAACCCCCCTCTACAGTAGAATATAACCTCTTGTTTATTGACTCCCAGCTTTGTCCATCAGCCTGGAGTTCATACAGGGCTGAGGACTCTTCCCACCCCCATGTCAGAGCGTGCCAAGCACCAGCATTGTCTTGGAAAAGACAAATGTCCAAGTTCAACCAAAGTACAACCACGTTCAGCTGAATACAAATGACAAAAGCGAAATACCTTGCATCCTCAGAACCCCACACATGCAGCTACTGTGATTTCAGAGAAGGGCAAAAAAAACAACCTTTCTGAAGAATGGTGCATTTTGCTCCAGTAAGAAAAAAAAAGCTTACCTTCCTAATCCCCTAAGGCTGAAAGAGGCAGTTTAAGGTACAGGTGTCAGGGCAGGCATTCAGTGTCCTTTTCAGTGGTGGCCAGAAGGCTGTCATGTGGTATTTGTGTAAGCTTAGTCTGGCCCACCAGAAGAACAAAGGATCCACCGGTGGGCCCTTGCTTCCTGCAAAAGATGATCTGAGGTGTGAAGGTGCAACAATTGGGGTGATTTGAGGGGTGAAGTGCAGGAATTGGGCGTGATCTGAAGTGTGAAGATGCAAGAATTGGGATGATCTGAGGAGTGAATGTGTAGGAATTGGGATGATTGGTGGGGTGAAGGTGCAAAAATTGGGGCAATCTGAGGTGTGAAGATGCAAGAATTGGGGCGATCGGAGGTGTGAAGGTGTAGGAATTGGGATGATCTGAGGGGTGAAGGTGCAGGAATTGGGGTGGTCTGAGGTGAAGGTGCAGGAATTGGGGTGATCTGAGGTGTGAAGGTGCTGGAATTGGGGTGATCTGAGGAGTGAAGGTGTAAGAATTGGGATGATCTGAGGGGTAAAGGTGCTGGAATTTTTTTGATCTGAGGAGTGAAGGTACAGGAATTGAGGTGGTCTGAGGTGTGAAGGTGCTGGAATTGGGATGACCTGAGGAGTGAAGGTGTAAGAATTGGGATGATCTGAGGGGTGAAGGTGCAGGAATTGGGGTAATCTGAGGGGTGAAGGTGCAGGAATTGGGGGTGATCTGAGGTGTGAAGGTGCAGGAATTGGGATGATCTGAGGGGTGAAGGTGCAGGAATTGGGGGATGATCTGAGGGGTGAAGGTGCAGGAATTGGGGGATGATCTGAGGGGTGACGGTGCAGGAATTGGGGGGATGATCTGAGGGGTGAAGGTGCAGGAATTGGGGGTGATCTGAGGTGTGAAGGTGCAGGAATTGGGGTGATCTGAGGGGTGAAGGTGCAGGAATTGGGATGATCTGAGGTGTGAAGGTGCAGGAATTGGGGGATGATCTGAGGGGTGAAGGTGCAGGAATTGGGGGATGATCTGAGGGGTGAAGGTGCAGGAATTGGGGTGATCTGAGGTGTGAAGGTGCAGGAATTGGGATGATCTGAGGGGTGAAGGTGCTGGAATTGGGGTGATCTGAGGTGTGAAGGTGCAGGAATTGGGTGTGATCTGAGGTGTGAAGGTGCAGGAATTAGGGTGATCTGAGGTGTGAAGGTGCAGGAATTGGGGTGATCCGAGGGGGGAAGGTGCAGGAATTGGGATGATCCGAGGGGTGAAGGTGCTGGAATTGGGGTGATCCGAGGTGTGAAGGTGCAGGAATTGGGTTGACCTGAGGAGTGAAGGTGTAAGAATTGGGATGATCTGAGAGGTGAAGGTGCTGGAATTGGGATGATCTAAGGTGTGAAGGTGCTGGAATTGGGGTGATCTGAGGGGTGAAGGTGCAGGAATTGGGGTGATCTGAGGTGTGAAGGTGCAGGAATTGGGGGTGATCTGAGGGGTGAAGGTGTAGGAATTGGGATGATCTGAGGGGTGAAGGTGTAAGAATTGGGGGTGATCTGAGGTGTGAAGGTGCAGGAATTGGGGTGATCTGAGAGGTGAAGGTGTAGGAATTGTGATGATCTGAGGGGTGAAGGTGTAGGAATTGGGGTGATCTGAGGGGTGAAGGTGTAGGAATTGGGGTGATCTGAGGTGTGAAGGTGCAGGAATTGGGGTGATCTGAGGTGTGAAGATGCAGGAATTGGGATGATCTGAGGTGTGAAGGTGCAGGAATTGGGGTGATCTGAGAGGTGAAGGTGTAGGAATTGGGATGATCTGAGGGGTGAAGGTGTAGGAATTGGGGTGATCTGAGGTGTGAAGGTGTAAGAATTGGGGGTGATCTGAGGTGTGAAGGTGCAGGAATTGGGGTGATCTGAGAGGTGAAGGTGTAGGAATTGTGATGATCTGAGGGGTGAAGGTGTAGGAATTGGGGTGATCTGAGGGGTGAAGGTGTAGGAATTGGGGTGATCTGAGGTGTGAAGGTGCAGGAATTGGGGTGATCTGAGGTGTGAAGATGCAGGAATTGGGGTGATCTGAGGGGTGAAGGTGTAAGAATTGGGGTGATCTGAGGGGTGAAGGTGATCGAATTGGGATGATCTGAGGGGGAAGGTGCAGGAATTGGGGGATGATCTGAGGGGGAAGGCGCAGGAATTGGGGGATGATCTGAGGTGTGAAGGTGCAGGAATTGGGGTGATCTGAGGGGTGAAGGTGCAGGAATTGGGGTGATCTGAGGTGTGAAGGTGCTGGAATTGGCTTGACCAGAGGAGTGAAGGTGTAAGAATTAGGGATGATCTGAGGGGTGAAGGTGCAGGAATTGGGGTGATTTGAGGGGTGAAGTGCAGGAATTGGGCGTGATCTGAAGTGTGAAGATGCAAGAATTGGGATGATCTGAGGAGTGAATGTGTAGGAATTGGGATGATTGGTGGGGTGAAGGTGCAAAAATTGGGGCAATCTGAGGTGTGAAGATGCAAGAATTGGGGCGATCGGAGGTGTGAAGGTGTAGGAATTGGGATGATCTGAGGGGTGAAGGTGCAGGAATTGGGGTGGTCTGAGGTGAAGGTGCAGGAATTGGGGTGATCTGAGGTGTGAAGGTGCTGGAATTGGGGTGATCTGAGGAGTGAAGGTGTAAGAATTGGGATGATCTGAGGGGTAAAGGTGCTGGAATTTTTTTGATCTGAGGAGTGAAGGTACAGGAATTGAGGTGGTCTGAGGTGTGAAGGTGCTGGAACTGGGATGACCTGAGGAGTGAAGGTGTAAGAATTGGGATGATCTGAGGGGTGAAGGTGCAGGAATTGGGGTAATCTGAGGGGTGAAGGTGCAGGAATTGGGGGGTGATCTGAGGTGTGAAGGTGCAGGAATTGGGATGATCTGAGGGGTGAAGGTGCAGGAATTGGGGGATGATCTGAGGGGTGAAGGTGCAGGAATTGGGGGATGATCTGAGGGGTGAAGGTGCAGGAATTGGGGGATGATCTGAGGGGTGAAGGTGCAGGAATTGGGGGTGATCTGAGGTGTGAAGGTGCAGGAATTGGGGTGATCTGAGGGTGAAGGTGCAGGAATTGGGATGATCTGAGGTGTGAAGGTGCAGGAATTGGGGGATGATCTGAGGGGTGAAGGTGCAGGAATTGGGGATGATCTGAGGGGTGAAGGTGCAGGAATTGGGGTGATCTGAGGTGTGAAGGTGCAGGAATTGGGATGATCTGAGGGGTGAAGGTGCTGGAATTGGGGTGATCTGAGGTGTGAAGGTGCAGGAATTGGGGTGATCTGAGGTGTGAAGGTGCAGGAATTGGGGTGATCTGAGGTGTGAAGGTGCAGGAATTGGGGATGATCCGAGGGGGGAAGGTGCAGGAATTGGGATGATCCGAGGGGTGAAGGTGCTGGAATTGGGGTGATCCGAGGTGTGAAGGTGCAGGAATTGGGTTGACCTGAGGAGTGAAGGTGTAAGAATTGGGATGATCTGAGAGGTGAAGGTGCTGGAATTGGGATGATCTAAGGTGTGAAGGTGCTGGAATTGGGGTGATCTGAGGGTGAAGGTGCAGGAATTGGGGTGATCTGAGGTGTGAAGGTGCAGGAATTGGGATGATCTGAGGAGTGAAGGTGCAGGAATTGGGGGTTGATCTGAGGGGTGAAGGTGTAGGAATTGGGATGATCTGAGGGGTGAAGGTGTAAGAATTGGGGGTGATCTGAGGTGTGTGAAGGTGCAGGAATTGGGGTGATCTGAGAGGTGAAGGTGTAGGAATTGTGATGATCTGAGGGGTGAAGGTGTAGGAATTGGGGTGATCTGAGGGGTGAAGGTGTAGGAATTGGGTGATCTGAGGTGTGAAGGTGCAGGAATTGGGGTGATCTGAGGTGTGAAGATGCAGGAATTGGGATGATCTGAGGTGTGAAGGTGCAGGAATTGGGGTGATCTGAGAGGTGAAGGTGTAGGAATTGGGATGATCTGAGGGGTGAAGGTGTAGGAATTGGGGTGATCTGAGGTGTGAAGGTGTAAGAATTGGGGGTGATCTGAGGTGTGAAGGTGCAGGAATTGGGGTGATCTGAGAGGTGAAGGTGTTGGAATTGTGATGATCTGAGGGGTGAAGGTGTAGGAATTGGGGTGATCTGAGGGGTGAAGGTGTAGGAATTGGGGTGATCTGAGGTGTGAAGGTGCAGGAATTGGGGTGATCTGAGGTGTGAAGATGCAGGAATTGGGATGATCTGAGGTGTGAAGGTGCAGGAATTGGGATGATCTGAGGGGTGAAGGTGTAGGAATTGGGGTGATCTGAGGTGTGAAGGTGCAGGAATTGGGGTGATCTGAGGTGTGAAGATGCAGGAATTGGGGTGATCTGAGGGGTGAAGGTGTAAGAATTGGGGTGATCTGAGGGGTGAAGGTGATCGAATTGGGATGATCTGAGGGGGAAGGTGCAGGAATTGGGGGATGATCTGAGGGGGAAGGCGCAGGAATTGGGGGATGATCTGAGGTGTGAAGGTGCAGGAATTGGGGTGATCTGAGGGGTGAAGGTGCAGGAATTGGGGTGATCTGAGGTGTGAAGGTGCTGGAATTGGCTTGACCAGAGGAGTGAAGGTGTAAGAATTAGGGATGATCTGAGGGGTGAAGGTGCAGGAATTGGGGTGATCTGAGGTGTTAGGATGCAGGAATTGAGGCTTAGCTAACGTCTGAAGGTGCAGGAATTGGAGCTGATCCGAAGTGTGAAGATGCAGGAATTGGGGTGACTGACCCCTGCCCTAAGACATCAGAGTCCCCCTTACATTAGGGTCCTCCTTTCTTCAGGCTGAAGCAGAGAACACAGGGAGCCTATGCTGATCGGAATCCTCAATCTGTGCCCAGGGATAGGAATATACTATAAAGTCTTGTAGTGGGCCTGGTTTGGCCCACAGGCTGTAGTTTGGAGAACTTAAAGGAAATGTATTTCAATCATATTTATCTAACAGAATCTGTACCGTGTGAGACTTTGTCGTTGAGGTCAATATTTGTAGTGATGATGGATGTTGGAGATGTTCTCGGTAATGATCTCTTCCATATTTCTCTGAGGACATCTGTTTTTTATTCATCCTGACTTCACAGAAAAGGCCACATGCAAACCTCCCATCTTTTTGACATGGAAGGAGGGACACCTATTAGCAAAAGTATGTAGGCATAAGACATGCCCCCCACCACAACCCCTTAAATTAGTATTACCCCCCCCCCCCCCCCAAAGGGCTTTTTTTAACCACTACTATTCCTTTATATTGGCTTTTGAAATGTACAAATGCAGCAATTTAGTAATCAGATGAAAGGTTTAGCACTGGGAAACACTTTTTGAAAGATAAAAAGTGCATTTTATATACAACTATATAGATCAGACCAAAATGAGGGACAAATGAGGAGGAAAGAGGGACAGAAGGACATTGTTCCAAATCAGGGACTGTCCCTCGAAATCAGGGACTGTTGTCAGCTATGCACATGGCAGATGACATTTTCGTGTTCCTCGTCCTCTGTGTGATGAATTCTAGCCCCGTCCTTTATTCTGGAGAGGCTTCTGTACTGTGTGCAGCTGGCAGTGTGGCATCTCCCCTCCGCCTCGCTCTTCTCTTCTCCTGCAGATCAATAGGATGTTTCTCATCTACTTAATTGTACCCGTAGGGTTTCTGCCCAGTCAGAGCGCCATTGTCTCCGGCAGATCATGATGGTATCCGACACAGAGACAACTTCATTAAAAGATCATCCAGCCTGAGACGTTATGTGTGCTAACAACCCTCTGCTCTGTGTAATGCCAACCTGCCCTCCCAGCTATGCAGGAGCTATGACTCTAAGAGGGCATTCTGAGACTCGTAGTTCCTCAGCAGCGAGCGTGTCGGAGAGCCTGGAAAATGTAACACTAAAATTTTGCCCTGCCTTCTCATTGGGAACAGTCGGTGCCCTTTAATCCCAGGAGTCATACAGATGACAGTAGAGCAGTGCTACTTAACCACCAGGCCATGGCCCCCAGCCAGGTTCACATCCCTTAAAAGAGAAGTATAGTATTTAATTTTTTTTTTTTCAAGAATCACACTTACCTAGGTGGATGCAGCATTGGTCCCATGCCAGCTCTAACACTGAGAACAGAGCGATTAAACACCAGTAATCAAATCACTGGAGCTCTAAACTGTGGGGGGGGTGCCAGTCCAGGGTTCTGGGTGGATCCCAACCATATGGCGATCATTTCCCAGGCTGGACTGACTCTGTGATGTCTGCCGACGGGGCTTCAACCAACTGTCTACTGAAAACAGGTCACAGGAGTGCAGAACGGACTGCACTCCAGTGATCCACAGAAGTTCAGCCAAACAAGCTCGGCTGCACTTCTCCTTTAGCATCCCACAGTGGCCCGCAGTGCACCTCAACCACCCACAGTGCCCCTACAAAACCCCCATCCTCTAGGAGAGACCTCCAGCCATCTCCAGAGACTCAATTTCCCACAGTAGCTCCCTCTCAACCTCCCATAGTGGCCCGCAGTGCCCCTTAACCTCCCGCAGTAGCCCCCTAAGGGCCCTCAATCCCTGCCAACCTTCCATAGTGCCCCCAGCCCCCTGAAGTGCCCTCTAGCTTACCGCAAAGCCTCCGTTCCCTCATAGTGCCCCAAACAGTGTCCCATAGCGTGCCCCAGCAGTGCCCTCCAGTCTCCTACATTGCCCCTACAAAATCTCCATCCTCTAGGAGAGATCTCCAGCTGTTTCCAGGGGCCCTATTTCCCACAGTTACCCCCCAGCTCCTTCCAGAAATCTCTTCCCCTCTCAACCTCTCATAGTGGCCTGCAGTGCCCCTCAACATCCGACAGTGCACCCAGGCCACCCTAAGAGCCCTCAGCCCCTGCCAACCTTTCACAGTGCCCCCAGGCTGCCCTAAGAACCCTCATTCCCTGCCAACCTCCCATAGTCCCAGACTGGACTGGCTCTGTGATGTCCTGCCGACGGGGCTTTGACCAACTGTCTACTGCAAACGGGTCACAGGAGTGCAGAACGGACTGAACTCCAGTGATCCACAGAAATACAGCCAAACGAGCTTTGCCTGTACTTCTCCTTTAACATCTCACAACGCCTGCCACAGTGGCCCGCAGTGCACCTCAACCTCCCACAGAGCCCCTACAAAACCCCCATTCTCTAGGAGAGATCTCCAGAGAGTCCATTTCCCACAGTAGCCCCCCCCCCCAGCTCCCTCTCAACCTCCCATAGTGGCCGGCAGTGCCCCTTAACCTCCCACAGTACCCCCAGGCCCCCTAATGCCGCGTACACACGAAGGGACTATCCCGCGGGATTATCCGCTGGACCGAAGTCCAACGGATAATCCCCTCGTGTGTGGGCGCCGGCGGACTTTTTTTGGCCAAAGTACGGCGGACTAAAGTTTTAAGTTTTGTTTTAAAATTATCCGCTGGACTTGGCAGTCCAGCGGACAGTCCGGCCGTGTGTAGTATGGTCCGGCGGACAAAAAGGACGCATGCTCAGTAGCAAGTATTTTTCTAGTATTTTTCGTTTTCTAGTCCCGTCGTACGTGCTGTACGTCATCGCGTGAACCGTCGGACTTTTTGCGTGATCGTGTGTGGTCAAGTCCGTTCGCTTTTTTAGTCCAGCGGACCCAGCTGGAAAGTCCAGCGGATTGTCCGCTGGACTTAGGTCCGCCGGGAAAAGTCCCTTCGTGTGTACGCGGCATTAGAGCCCCCAGCCCCCTGAAGTGCCCCCTAGCTTAATGAAAAGCCTCCATGCCCTCATAGTGCCCCAAACAGTGTCCCACAGTGTGCCCCAGCAGTGCCCTCCAGTCTCCTACATTGCCCCTACAAAATCTCCATCCTCTAGGAGATACCTCCAGCTGTTTCCACAGGCTCCATTTCCCACAGTTGCCCCCAGCTCCTTCCAGAAATCTCTTCCCCTCTCAACCTCCCATAGTGGCCTGCAGTGCCCCTCAACGTCCGACAGTGCACCCAGGCCACCCTAAGAGCCCTCAGCCCCTGACAACCTTCCACAGTGCCCCCAGGCTGCCCTAAGAACCCTCATTCCCTGCCAACCTCCTATAGTGCCAGAAACCTCTTCCTTACTCAATCTTCCATAGTGGTGGACCAGCATAGCGGGTGCACAGGGTAGAGGGGGTGGTGGGAGGGAAAGAGGAGAGAGGACACGTGTTGACAGTTTCCCCGGCCATCAAGGCCGGGAAAGAATGTAGTGCAGTGCGATGTGCATTGTATTGCATTCAGTGGAGCCCAGGGGAGACATGCAGGGGACAAATGTAAATGCAGGCGGCAGGACACCTATGCCTGAAAACGTAGAGTGCAATACACTTTACCTATCACTGTGCATGCCGAAATGAGAGCAATAATTCTAGCACCAGACCTCCTTTGTGTCTAGTTACTGTCTGTGCTGGCCCAGCTCCTCTACCCCCCTTATCCCTCTACATATCCTTTCATTTAACCACGTCACCCCCGGAAGAATTGACCCCCTTCCTGACTAGAGCACTTTTTGCGATTCGGCACTGCGTCGCTTTAACTGACAATTGCGCGTGGCTCCCAAACAAAATTGACGTCCTTTTTTTCCCACAAATAGAGCTTTCTTTTGGTGGTATTTGATCACCTCCTGCCCTTTTTATTTTTTGCGCTATAAACTAAAAAAGAGCCAAAATTTGGAAAAAAACACATTTTTAACTTTTTGCTATTATAAATATCCCCCAAAAATATATAAAAAAACTTTTTTTCCCCTCAGTTTAGGCCGATACGTATTCTTCTACATATTTTTGGTAAAAAAATTGCAATAAGCGATTATTGATTGGTTTGCGCAAAAGTTATAGCGTTTACAAAATAGGGGATAGTTTTATGGCATTTTTATTATTATTTTTCATTTTTTTTACTTGTAATGGCGGCGATCAGCAATGTTTATCATGACTGCGACATTATGGCGGACACATCAGACATTTTTTACACTTTTTTGGGACCATTGTCATTTATACAGCAATCAGTGCTATACAAATGCACTGATTCCTGTGTAAATGACACCGGCAGTGAAGGGGTTAACTAGGAGGTGGCAGTGTAGGGTTTAAGTGTGTCCTAGGGGCGTGTTTCTAACTGTGGGGGGAGGGGCTGTGTGTGACACGTCACTGATCTCTGCTCCGATCACAGGGAGCAGAGATCAGTGACAGTGTCACTGGGCAGAACGGGGAGATGCTTGTTTACTTTAGCATCTCCCTGTTCTTCCTCTCCGTGAGACGATTGCGGGTATCTCTGTGGTGATTGAGTCTGCGGGACCCGCGGCCCGACTCGCGGAGCTTGCCGTGCGCGTTCCCCCACCAGCCGCCTATTAAAGGGCAACGTACAGGTGCGCGATTCTGCCTGTATGTGCCTTTCTGCCGCAGTATATCTGCGTGGGGCGGTCAGGAAGCGGTTCACTGCCAGGGGAGGAGCAAAGCGGAATACTATAGACCAGCGGTTCCTACCTTGTTTGAGTCATGGACCCGTTTAACACCCTGGCGCCAACAGTGTGCATATATAACGCCTCTCAGTGGGTGGGGCTTAACGCCAAGCAGCTGAATATTTGTGTCCCTGTGTAAACAACTTACCGTGCTGACAGCGTGCTCCCTGCATGGTAGCTGGTGGGAAATCGGTAAGCTCCCGATGCATACCTGCGATCAGGAGCTTTCTGATCATGTGACCAATCACACCATTCACATGATCCGAATTGAGAGCAGGATTTTTAATGTAGAGGAGACATACTATGTTTCTTCCACATTAACCACTTCAGCACCGGGCGATTTTACCCCCTTCCTTACCAGAGCACTTTTTGCGATTCGGCACTGCGTCGCTTTAACTGACAATTGCGCGGTCGTGCGACGTAGCACCCAAACAAAATTGACGTCCTTTTTTTCCCCACAAATAGAGCTTTCTTTTGGTGGTATTTGATCACCTCTGTGTTTTTATTTTTTTTTCACTATAAACAAAAAAAAATTGAAAATTTAGGAAAAAAAAGCAATATTTTTAACTTTTTGCTATAATAAATATCCCCCAAAATATATATAAAAAAAATGTTCTCAGTTTAGGCCGATATGTATTCTTCTACTATTTTTGGTAAAAAAATCGCAATAAGCGTATTTATGGCATTTTTATTATTATTATTATTTTTTTTATTAGTAATGGCGGCGATCTGCGATTTTTATTGCGCTATAAACAAAAGAAGAGCGACAATTTTGAAAAAAAACACAATATTTTTTACTTTTTGCTCTAATAAATATCCCATGTTTAAAAAAAAAAAAAATATTTTTTTACTCAGTTTAGGCCGATACGTATTCTTCTACATATTTTTTGGTAAAAAAAAAAATCGCAATAAGCGTATATAGATCGGTTTGCGCAAAAGTTATAGTGTCTACAAAATAGGGGATAGATTTATTGCATTTTTTTTTCGGACACTTTTGACACATTTTTGGGACCATTCACATTTACACAGCGATCGTTGCTATAAAATTGCACTGATTACTGTGTAAATGTGACTGGCAGGGAAGGGGTTAACACTAGGGGGCGCTGCAGGGGTTAATATGTTCTCTATGGTAGTGATTCTAACTGTGGGGGGAGGGGACTCACAAGGGGAGGAGACCGATCGGTGTTCCTCCGTACTGGGAACACACCATCGGTCTCCTCTCCACTGACAGGACGTGGAGCTGTGTGTTTACACCCCATCATTACACACACAGCTCCACGGTCCTGCTGTTTTCCTGGGCAATCGCGTGTTTTCCCGGGCAATCGGGTCCCGAGCGACTCCGCGGGCGCGCGCGCCCCCTAGGTGGCCGGGAATGGTAGGACGTCATATGACTCCCACCCAGGATGGGAGATCCACCTTGTGGGCGTCATATGTCTATGGGCGGTATTGAAGTGGTTAAAGTTTCTTACCTGCCTGTCCGCACTGTACAACGAGCTGTGCATGCGCGGTTCAGTGTACAATTTTCGGCAGCGCCTAAATGAATGATGCGCGTGAGTGATGGCATCTAGGCCCAGCCAATGAAAACAGAGATCGGTACCCGGAAGGCGACCAGCTGAAGGTGTCAGCGGCTGGCAGGGAGCTCCAGGACCCCGCGGTGCTGGAGTGAAGGTGAGTGTAGTTGCGCTTTGAATGACAGCGCAGAGTTTGCTGGGGTGGGTGACATTACATCCAGGATTGCGCCACCCACAGCAATCTCAGGGCTTATGGATGTCTATACAAAGGATACTTTTACAGGTAAATAAAATGCATGAAAAACCCAGTGAAGTGACTGAATGATATACACAAAGATGAAACAAATCCTCCTGCCTACATTGTACCTGTTTATCTGCAGTCTTCTCTTCTCTACAGCCATTCAAAGTCCATAATTCATACAGCTTTCACAGGGGGTGGAGAGCTGAAGTCACACTCTGCAGGTCTCAATAAGAGCTGATTGAAGGGAAGGGACACCCCCCCCCCCTATGCCCCCCCTTCACACAGCACACAGGAACAGAGCTGAGGCTGTCAATCATTGGCTGTGTGCTGGAGTCCCCTCCCCCCCATAACTTTTTTTATTTCTATTGGTGTCAGGAAAACTTCTCAGAAGTGATTCATAGTGATAGCAGAGGAAGGAGGCAGCAGGCAGAAATGACACTTACTGCTCTGGACTGAGACAACTGTGACAGACCCAACCAGGACAGGGGCTTTTGGAGGGGACTGCAGGGTAGCCTCTTGCCTACTGACTATGGGCCCTGGCTTTTGAGGGGGCTCTATTCTTGGGAGGTGTGTGCCTGGGGGACCCTTGGAGTGGTCTTGCTTCCGATTCAAGTCCATGTCTCCCCAAAACACACGAACCGTGGGAATTGGGGGACCCAGATACATATTTGGGGCCTCTATGCCCAAAGCATCAATGACTGTTTTAGACTGTGAGACTCAAAGTAGATGTTAATATAATCAGCTCAAAACAACCTGTTTCTGGGGTCTCCTACTATGACCTGTTTAAGGTGCTATGTGTGTCTTTTTCTAATTGTGTGCCTCCTAGGTGTGCATTCCTATTGTTAATTGAGTCACCTATTGTTTCTGTCTGTCTGCTTATCTCTTGGCGATGTGATTAATATTGTGTCCACTTTATCACCATTGTGGGATGTTATGTGTTTATGCTTATAATGTGTAATGTACTTTGTGTATTCAGGGTTGTGGGCTTGTTGCCGGACGGTCTGGGCACCTTGTTTAAGTGACTTGTTGTTAATTAGTTCATGTCAATTAGATCACGGTCAGCTATTAGTTAGCATACTGTTTATGTTGGCTGTTCCTTAGATGCAGTGGAGGCTGGTGGTCAATATTTGGGGGGGGGGGGTGGAGGGTAGGAAACAGACCTGGCCCCCTCACTCGCATGCATCGAGCGATCGATCAAAGTGGCGATCCACTCGCACAACACAGCCCCCGTGCTCAATAGGCGGCGTTCCACTATCATTACCGCCACCCCCCCGTGTGATCTGTGGCCTTACCTTATACTGTGGTAGAGGTGCCGGAAGGAGGACAAGGTGGTGGTGCACTGCTGAATCCGGGCTCCTGGAAGAGAGGCTGTTGTGGCCACCGGGAATATTGCTTCTCCTCCCGGCTCAACAGGAGGCGGGTCCTGAGGCAGTTCTAAGACTCCCGGCCAATCGTGTCTCAGGACCCGCTTCCTAATTGGCCAGGAGGAGAAGCAGGAAGACATTAGCGAATAATATTCGCTAATGTCACAAAAGTGGGTGGGCACGGGGCGTAGTGCTCTGCGCCCGAGTCCACCCCTTTTTAAGCCAAGCTAATCACCTGTTTAAAAAAAAAAACACATTGAAATCCATGCATCCGGCCCCCTGCATGGAGATTAGGGGCCGGGTGCATGGATTAGGGGGGTAGGGTGGTGCCCCTGCACCCCTATTTGCCGGCCCGCGACTGCTTAGATGTGCTAATTGCTTAGGATAACATGATCAAGCTTTTATATGATTTTGTATGGTATATATATTCTGTGTGAGTGTCAGGGATGGGCTCAGCCGTTCCTTCTCTGAGCTGGCTGCTCAGCTGCCGGCTAATTGCCAGTTCCTATCTCTCCACAGTCACTCAGCTGTTGATGATATCCTGCTCGTCAGTCCTGCCTACTTAAGCCGTCCAGTCCAGAGGAGCTATGCCTTTGCCTTGGTCAACATCACAGAAACGTTCTCCTGAGATCCTGTTCAAGACTTGCTTTGCTGACATCCCTTCTGGCTCCAAATCCTGTTTGCTGTTCCACTACATTGATCCCTGATTTCTGGCTTGGCTGACTATCCATTTCGGTTACTGAACTTTGGCTATGTTTTGACTACGTTTGTTCTTTTTACTTTTACTTTTATTATTAAACAAGTGTGATTTAACTGTACTTCTGTCTCGGCCTGATTTTGTGTTTTTTGGCAGTTAGTTTACAATAAAGAGAGTTCCAGTTTGCACCTAAGCTAGTGTCGTCTAGTCCTTGGGTGCAATATTCCGCTACAATACCTGGTTCCAGGCTGGAGGAAGCTGTATACTGACGGAAGCACACAAGCTGGGTGCTGGACAGTTCCGTCACAACAACTACAAAGGGATAGGCTTTGTTCATATTTCATGTCTGAGGTTTACTACCACTTTAAATACACATATAATCTTATGGGAAGATTAAGTGTGAAATGAATGGTCTGGTGAACAGGGTCTCTTTAAGACAGAGACTGCCATCAGCGTTTACTTAGAAAGGAAGTCATCTATGGCGTTCTCTGTATTTGGCTCACTACAGGCTTCCTTTATTAGCATATATATTCAATTCATATTTAACGTTGTGTTTTTCTTCTCTTCTCATGGATATGAAGATTCTGAATGAATGGCCTGCGTTTACAACCTGCGTGACGGTCAGAACAATACTCCGCCTGACGCCTCCTACACCGCATCCATTCTCCTTTTGTGAATCTGTCAAAGGAAACGCTCTATTTATGAACAATATTGACACGAGGTAAAAAATTCCCCCGTTGTTATGGATGTGCTCAGATGCGCCTCCGAAGTCAAATCGATAACACAATGGAAGCGGCACAGCATGGCGCTCCAGAAGGGGACCGGTGTGCGGCGTGCGATCCGACCGTCAGTCAATAGTCTACGCACAATTAAACTTACGCCCCATAAACTCGCTCCGCTAAATAGATCTAACAATTAAAAAAAAAAAAAGAAATTGATGCAGCAGATGAGTTCATTATCGTCAATCCTGACGACGCAGAGCGTTATCTCGTTTGCGACCGAGGAACTTAACCCCTTAGCGCCCACCGTACGCACATATGCCACCTCGGATTTAAGGGGTTATACCAGGGTGGTGCCTGCAGCTTTTTAAAAGCGGGCAGTCGGCTTTTTAGGGATAACAACCGATGCGCCTAAAAGCCGCTCAGCTGTTATCCTAAGACCCCTTTTCACACTGAGGGCGTTTTGCAGGTGCTATAGCGTTATGCCGCGTACACACGGTCGAAATTCTCGTCGGAAAAAGCTCTGATGGTTTTCCCGTCGGAATTCCGACGGAATTTCGCTCAAACTGTCTTGCCTACACACGGTCACACCAAATTCCGACGGTCTGTAACACAGCGGCATAAAACACATTCGACAGCACTATAGAAGGGAAGTTTAATGCTTCGGAGCATGCGTTGAATTGTTTCCGAGCATGCATCAGAATTTTACGTGTCGGAATTGCATACACACGATCGGAAAATCCGAAAGGTTTTCCGTCGGAAAAATTGAGAACAGGTTCTCAATCCAAAGTCCATCAGAAATTCCGACCGAAAAAGACCGCTGGGCATACACACGGTCGGAAAATTCCGTTGAAAAGCTCCCATCGGACTGTTTCCATTGGAAATTCCGACCGTGTGTACGCCGCATTAGAAATAGCGCCTTCAATTCGCCCTCAAACTGCTGTTCCATTGTCTCCAGTGTGAAAGCCCGAGGGCTTTCACACTGGAGCGGTGCGCTGGCACGGCGTCAGGAAAAGTCCTGTCAGCAGCTCCTTTGAAGCGGTGAAGGAGCGGTGTGTTTACCGCTCCTCCACCACTTCTCCCCATTGAAATCAATGGGGCAGCTCTGCAATACCGCCGGAAAAACGCCGATATTGCGGGCGGTTTTAACCCTTTCGCGGCCACACGGTAAAAACGCCCCGCTAGCGGCCGAAATGCGCTGCAAATCCGACGGTAAAAATTAGCAGAGTTTTACCGCTGCCGATATAGGCGGCTTGGTGTGAAAGCCGTCTAAAAGAGCGGGACGTCTCGCCGCCTTCTGCCGCTCTTCCCGGGCCTCCCGTCCCACCGGGAGACCCGATCCACGATTCGGCACTTCCGCCGGCTAGGCTGAGACTGGAACGAAGCCGGAAATGTAAAAACACGGGAGCGACGCCACGAAGGCGCCGATTTAAAAAAAAATTATTGTATTCAGAATCGCCGTTTTTGGCGATCTGAATACTTTTAAGCGCAAAGGAGGGATTTGGGGGTCTTTTAGACAACCAACGTTATGTCGCTTCCGGTTTAAAAGAAAATGACAGTGTGCAGAATCGCCGTTTTTTTTTTTGGCGATCTGAATACTTTTAAGTGCAAAGGAGGGATTTACTGTCACAAGGGATGTTTACCTTGTGACAGCAATAAAAGTTTTAAAGTGCCCCCTTCCCCGCGAGCTTGCGTGGCAAAGTAACCGCATACGTAAGTCGCTCCCGCATATGCAAACGTTTTTCAAATCACACATGTGAGGTTTTGTTGCGATCGTTAGAGCGAGAGCAATAATTCTAGCAAAAGACCTCCTCTGTAACCTGATAACCGTAAAAAAAAGTTAAAGCGTCGCCTATGAAGATTTTTAGGTACCGCCGTTTGTCGCCATTCCATGAGTGTGCGCAATTTAAAAGCATGACATGTTAGGTATCTATTTACTCAGCGTAACATCATCTTTCACATTATACAAAAAAATTGTGCTAACTTTACTGTTTAGTTTTTTTTTAATTCATGAAAGTGTCTTTTTTTTCCCCAAAAATTGCGGTTGAAAGACCGCTGCGCAAATACCGTGTGATATAAAATATTGCAACGATCGCCATTTTATTCTCTAGGGTCTCTGCTAAAATGTAGCATAGACCCGTCTCAGTTTCCCGTGATGTTGACCAAGACGAAGGCAGAGCTCCTCTGAACTGGGCGGCTTAAGTAGGCAGGACTGACGAGCAGGATATCATCAACAGCCGAGTAACTGTGGAGAGATAGGAGCTGGCAATTAGCCGACAGCTGAGCGGCCAGCTCAGAGAAGGAAGGGCTGAGCCCAGCCCTGACACTCACACAGATTATATATACACCATACAAAATCAGATAAAAGCTTGATCATTTTATCCTAAGCAATTAGCACATCTAAGCAGTAGTGGCGACCCGTCCATTAGGGGCGCAGGGGCTCCACCCCACCACCCTAATCCAAGCACCCGGCCCCTAATCTCCATGCAGGGTGCCAGACGCATGGATTTTAATATATATATATATATATATATATATATATACCCTTGAATGTCATCCCCAGCAGTCCCTGGGGTGGCTGCGCGGCTTTTGTATCCTGTGGATACTGTGTTTGGCTCCCGCAGCTGTTACCTGATCGGGAGCCCATCGCACCGGTGTATTAGAGCACTGATGTCTCCATAAAGAGGACCTGTCATCTGCCCAATGCTATCACATAGGGGACTTGTTAGTCTCCTTGTGATAGCAATTAAGTGTATTAAAACAAAATGTATAAAAAATATTTAGAAAGGATTTACCCCCTTCACGACCAGGCCATTTTTTGCGATACGGCACTGCGTTACTTTAACTGACAGTTGCGCGGTCGTGCGACGTTGTACCCAAACAAAATTTATGTCCCTTTTTTCCCCACAAATAGAGTTTTCTTTTGGTGGTATTTGATCACTATTATTATTATTATCATTATTTTTTGTGCTATAAATAAAAAAAGACAGACAATTTTTACTTTCTGCTATAATAAATGTCCCCAAAAATATATAAAAAAAACGAATTTATATATCAGTTTAGGCCAATATGTATTCTTCTACATATTTTTGGTAAAAAATAAATAAAAAATAAGCGTATATTTATCGGATAGGGGATACTTTTGTATTTTTTATTTTATTTTTTTTTTACTAGTAATGGCAGCGATCAGCGATTTTTTAGCGGGACTGCGTCATTGCGGCGGACAGATCGGACAACTAACTGACATTTTAGACACTTTTTTGGGACCAGTGACATTTATAAAGCGATCAGAGCTAAAAAAAAATGCCACTGATTACTGTATAAATGTCACTGGCAGGGAAGGGTTTAACACTAGGGGGCGATCAAGGGGTTAAGTGTTCCCTAGGGAGGTGTTTCTAAGTGTGGGGGGAGGGGACTGACTAGGGTTGCCACCTTTTCTTCAAGCCAAACCCGAACACTTTTGTGGGAGAGGGCAATTTTTTTTGTTGTTGCAGTAAACACTATAGGATTATAAAAGACTTGGGACACATTTGGGTTCCTCAAGGAGGGTAGTAATGTAGCGCACAGAGCACGCTAGTGGGTGTGGCCAAATTGCTCTTGCCGACATCATCATCACACCCTTCAGTGATGCCAAACCTGCCCCCAAACAGCCGCCCACAGCGGCAACAGATTTGTGTATGACTATCTTGGTTACTTGGGGAGCCACAGCCTGGTCTGAAAAATGTGTCCGGGTCTCAGGTGGACTGAGAAACCCGGACACATGATTCAAAACCCGAACTGTCCGGGTGAATCCTGGACAGGCGGCAACCCTAGAACTGACAGGGAATAGAGAGAGATCGCTGTTCCTGAGGACTAGGAACAGCAGATCTCTCTCTGCTTCCCTGACAGAACGGGGATCTGTCTGTTTACATTGACAGATCCCCGTTCTGTCTCTCTCAGGAGTGAGGCATCGACTCCGGCGTCGCACCTCGGGAGCGCGCGCCCCCAATCGTTTTTAATAAAGCACCCAAGTACAAAGACGGCGATTCGCACAGCCGTGCCAACCTGCCACAGTACAACTGTGGCGGCTCGTCAGCAAGTAGTTAAAGTGATTTATTAACAAAAAGAATTTCTGATTCATTACTGTTGGGAAATAAAAGGTCAATACATAATGTTAGGTAACCTGTAGATTGGGACTAATTAGGGTGCGGGGGGGGGGGGGGTAATGCGTCTGTATTATGTAATATCAGCCCCTCCACAGCCCAATGTTACATTGTTTCATCTCCCCCTCTTATCCCTATCAGCCTGTGTACATAGCGGAAGGCTCCCAGGGGCTTCTGGGTAATTTGCATGTGCGGGGGGGGGGGGGGGGGGGGGGGGGTCACTTGTAATGATTTCCTCCTCCACAGTTCGGTCAGCGCTGAATGAAAAGAACGATTTTCTCAGTGAATTATGAACACAAACGCACAGAGAGGCCGCGATAATTACTGCGCCAATTGGGGAAGATTTGATTACAGCTTTGTGAGCGTCCTAATTACTCCTCCGCTACCGATCCCAACTTCCCGATTCGTCTATCAGAGGCGTGCAAAGAAACCGGAGCTTTCCTGGTGCTGCAGGACTACAAGTTTCAGAATGTCCAATGATAGGACTTCATTCCTGAAGAGGAGACGGATACAAGGATACAATGTAACCGAAGCACAATAAGCGTATATTGATCGGTTTGCGCAAAAGTTATAGCGTCTACAAAATAGGGGATAGATTTATTGCATTTTTTTTTTTTTTTTACTAGTAATGGCGGCGATCTGCGATTTTTTTTTTTTCATGACTGCGACATTGCGGCGGACACTTCGGACACTTTTGACACATATTTGGAACCATTCACATCTACACGATCGTTGCTATAAAATTGCATTGATTACTGTGTAAATGTGACTGGCAGGGAAGAGGGTTAACACTAGGGGGCGCTGCAGGGGTTAATGTGTTCCCTATAGGAGTGATTCTAACTGTGGGGGGAGGGGACTCAAGGGGAGGAGACCGATCATGTGTTCCTCCGTACTGAGATCACATGATCGGTCTCCTCTCCGCTGACAGGACGTGGAGCTGTGTGTTTACACACACAGCTCCACGGTCCCGCACGGTCCCGTTGTTTTAACGGGCAATCGCGGGTGCCCGGCGGACATCGCGGCCGCCGGGCACTCGCACCAGGTCCCGAGCGACGCCGCAGGCGCGCGCGCCCCCCAGGCGGGCCGGGAATGGGAGGACGTCATATGACGCCCACCCAGGATGGGAGATCCACCTTGTGGGCGTCATATGACTATGGGCGGGTAGGGAAGTGGTTAAAGTTCATAAAGGCAGGCATCCCAATACTTTCGGCAAGAAAGTGTTTGTCTGATTGGTGTAAACCTGAGCTACTTGGTGCCACCTAAGTTATGGGGTTTGATGTGTGTGCCCAGTGCCACTTAAAGAGGAAGTAAAGCCTATTTAAAAAAAAAAACAGAACCTGCAAGGCAAAGGCATAATGAGCTAGTATGCATAGCATACTAGCTCATTATGAATGACTTACCTGAGAACGAAGCCCCCGAAGCGGTCCTCATCCACGATCTTCTGCGCCGCCATCAAACCCGGAGTGACTTCCGGGTCTCGCCGATCCAGAGCTGTCATCTGCTGGAGCGGCAATGACGTCACTCCCGCGCATGGGCACGAGATCGGCATATCGCCGTGATCTCGGCATGCTCAGTGCGCCTGCGCGCCGCTGTCTATGGCGCATGCACCGTAGATAGCGGTGCCTTTTCTTTTCTAAATATCTCCTAAACCATGTAGGTTTAGGAGATATTTATTGGACCTACAGGTAATCCTTAATCTAGGCTCACCTGTAGGTCAAAGTGGTTTGTAAGGGTTTACAACCACTTTAAGCCGGAGCACATGCCATCCTTTGAGCCCCTTTCACACTGGGGCGGGAGCCACGGCGACGGTAAAACAGCGCTATATTTAGCGCTGCTTTACTGTCCTTTTAGCCGCGGTATTCGGCCACTCGCGGGGCGGTTTTACCCCGCAAGCGGACGAAAAAGGGTTAAAATCCCCTGCAAAGCGCCGCCGTATCGGCGCTTTGCGGCGGTATTGCCGCGGTATCACCGCGGTGTCCCATTGAAATCAATGGGTAGGAGCGGTATAGGAGCGGTGAATACACCTCCTATACCGCTCCAAAGATGCTGCTAGCAGGACTTTTTTTTACCGTTCTGCTAGCGCACCGCTCCAATGTGAAACCCCGCCGGCTTTCACACTGGAGTGAATGGGGCCGTTTTTTTCAGGCGCTGTACAGGCGCTATTTTTTAGCGCTGTACCGCCTGAAAAAGGCCCCAGTGTGAAAGGGGCCTTACAATATGTAAATTTGTCAATTGCATTTTTGCGCTTAAAAAAAGACTGAAAAATCTGTAATTCTCCCAGGACACGTGTGGAAATCCGAGAACTAATCAGAGATCTGTGCTTTGTGCCCCCTCGCCTGTCGCCCTCTCTGCCAGTGAATGGCACAACGTCTGATCAAATGAGCGGCCTGGCACGTGACGCCAATGAGGTTAAATAGCGGAGATTACCTTCCTCTTCAAACGATTGTTCTCCTCGACAGGCGCGAGGTTGGAGCGCGGTCCCGGCTTGGAGTGATGATGAATCACAGGCTTGGGGGGGGGGGGAGAAGAAGCCATGGAACAGAACGGGAGAACGCGGCGGGATGACTCATCCGGCAACTGGCCTGGAGTGAGAACCCGAATGAACTCTATTTACACAGATCCGCATCATTTTATTTACTGCCGGCCAGTGGAGCAGCCGGGTGGAATCTCTACCCAGAAACCCCAGCGGTGAACAATGGGGCAATTAAAGAGAACCCATCAGGACAGAAATATGGGTGCTGACTTTGCTTTTGAAGGCTCCGTCTCGGAGCTGTCATCTTTCACTGCTTAGTGAGTCAGTGACCCAAAACAAGCATGAAACCAGTGACGCCTCATTTCACCTAAAATGCATACGCTTGGCCTGATTCAGCGAATCGTCAAGTAGCAAATAACATATAAATGTGACAGATTCAGAGTGATGACCTTCAAAAAGAAGTCACTGATATGTAAAAATATAATAAAGTTTAAAAGAAAAAAAAAAAATTATATATAATTATATATATATATATATATATATATTAGGGCTGTTACTGAATAAAAATTTTCGTGTTCGATTAATCGATTTTTTTTTTAACCACTTCAGCCCCGGACCAATTTGCAGCCAAAGGACCAGGCCCCTTTTTGCGATTCGGCACTGCGTCGCTTTAACTGACAATTGCATGGTCGTGCGACGTGACTCCCAAACAAAATTGGCGTCCTTTTTTTCCCACAAATAGAGCTTTCTTTTGGTGGCATTTGATCGCCCCTGCGGTTTTTATTTTTTGCGCTATAAACAAAAATAGAGCGACAATTTTGAAAACAATGCAATATTTTTTGCTTTTTGCTATAATAAATATCCCCAAAAAATATATAAAAAAACATTTTTTTCCTCAGTTTAGGCCGATACGTATTCTTCTACATATTTTTGGTAAAAAAAATCGCAATTAGCGATTATTGATTGGTTTGCGCAAAAGTTATAGCGTTTACAAAATAGGGGATAGTTTTATAGCATTTTTATTAATATATTTTTTTTTTACTAGTAATGGCGGCGATCAGCGATTTTTATTGTGACTGCGACATTATGGCGGACACATCGGACATTTTTGACACATTTTTGGGACCATTGTCATTTATACAGCAATCAATGCTATTTAAATGCATTGATTCCTGTATAAATGACAGTTGTAGTGAAAGAGTTAACCACTAGGGGGAGGGGAGGGGTTATGGGCTGTGACGTGTGTTGTGTTTTTTACATTAGGGGGCGGGGCTGACGTCTGACGTCATTGATCGGCTTTCCCGATGACCGGGAACAGCCAATCAATGGCAGGCAGAGTAGGAAGCGCGGGGAGAGGTTTGTTTACACAGACCTCTCCCCGTTCTTCAGCTCTGTGACCCGATCGCGGGACACCAGCTGCGATCGGGTCCGCTGGTCCCGCGGCCGTGGTCACGGAGCTCCTGACCGCGTCCCACGGCTAGGCAATTAAAGGGCGCCGTACCTGTACGTGCTTTTGCCGTACCATTCTGCCGACGTATATGTGCAGGAGGCGGTCGGGAAGCGGTTAAATCGATTAATCAACTAATTTTGATTAATTATAACGCACATACAGATCCAACTACTTTTAGCTGATCTCCTTGCATTGCAACTCTGCATTAGTCAGTGGTAAATGTGGTATACACCAGTGGTCATCAACCCTGTCCTCAGGGCCCACTAACAGGCCAGGTTTTATGTATTACCTTGGGGGGAGATGCAGACTAGAATACTGCAATCACTGAGCAGAAATGATACCACCTGTGATGTATTTCAGTTACCTTGCAAACCTGGCCTGTTAGTGGGCCTTGAGGACAGGGTTGATGACCACTGGTATACACTATATACAATCACCCGACACTAGTTAGTTTCCACAATCCATGACTTAACTTCACAGTTCACACAAATACATTTTAAATTCAAACTGTAGCACTGACGTAAGTCATTTTGTTTTTCCACAGTATCGTGACAATCCCTCCACCTACGGTCTAACTAACTGGGGGGTGTTTTTGGGGTGATGGGCCATGTGACCTCCAAACATGGTGTGTATTATGGCTTCCAAAGAGTTCAATGTTGGTCCCATCTGACCAGACTATATTCTCCCCGTATTTCACAGGCTTGTCTAAATGTTGTGCAGCAAACTTTAAACGAGCTTCATCATGCTTTTTCTTCAGCAATGGAGTCTTGCGTGGTGAGCGTGCGTACAGGCCTTGGCGGGTGACTGCATTACTTATTGTTTTCTTTGAAACAATTGTACCTGCTAATTCCAGGTCTTTCTGAAGCTCCCCACAAGTGGTCCTTGGCTCTTGAGGACAACTCTTCTGATAATTCTTTTCACTCCTCTGTCAGAAATCTTGAGAGGAGCACCTGGACGTGGCCGGTTTATGGTGAAATTATGTTCTTTCCACGTCCAGATTATGGTCCCAACAGTGCTCACCGGAACATTCAGAAGTTTAGAAATCCTTCTGTAACCAATGCCATCAGTATGTTTGGTAACAAAAAGGTTGCAAAGGTCTTCAGAGAGAGCTCTTTGCTTTTACCCATCATGAGACGTCTCTTGTGTGACACCTTGGTGATGAGACACCTTTTTATAGGCCATCAGTTGCGACTGAACCAGCTGATATTAATTTGCACTGACAAGGGGCAGAATTGCTTTCTAATTACTGATAGATTTCAGGTCGTGTGTTGGCTTTACATGCCTTTTTGGACCTCCCTTTTTCCCTGTGTAATTCTATTTTATTACACAGAACTTTATTTCTGAACTTATTTGTTTTGGTGTCTTTCTATGTATGGATGGCATGGGTTGTTACCGACATGTGGTGAACATTTCCTGTCAATAGCACCTTTAGAAATACAGTATATTTACCTAGAAAAATGGTGACATGGTCAATAATTATACACTTCTATAATTATACTTATATAATTAAATATGCTGTATATGTATGTATGTATATATATATATATATATATATATATATATATATATATATATATATATAAAAAATCTATATACACGCACATAATCTAATCTTTTTTTTTTTTTACAGATCAGTGGCACCATGAGGTTGATCTACTAAAGGCAAATAGACTGTGCACTTTGCAAAGTGCAGTTGCTCCAGAGCTTAGTAAATGAGGTAAAGATTCACTTGGCAAAGAGTACCCAATCACGGGCAAGGAAAATAAAAATAAAAAAATGAATTTTTGCTTGCACACGATTGGATAATGGACGCCTGCAGAGCTTCTGCTCATTTACTAAGATCTGGAGCTACTGCACTTTGCAAAGTGCACAGAGTATTTGACTTTAGTAAATCCACCCCATACTGTATATATTTATATATAGATCTTTTTTTATGTATCACTGGCATATCACTGGCATTTGAAAGTCGTTGCTCTGGAGCTGTCATCTTTATATTTTGTTCGCTACTTGATGATGCTCTGAATCAGACCAAGCATATGCATATTGGGTGAAGCGATGCGTCACTGGTTATATAAATATGTACTGGCAGTTCTCTGGGACCTATACAGAGTGCCACTGATATGTAAAATGATAATAGAGTTTATTACAAATATATATATATATATATATATATATATATATATATATATATATATATATATATATATATATATTTTGATATGTAAAAATATGTTAAACAGTTCAATATGTAAAAATACACAATATACGGGTATACATGAAGTATATATCTAATTAAAAAAAAAAAATGTATTATATAAATAAAAAAAAAATATATATATATATATATATATATATATATTATTTTTATAATTATTTTTTATTTCTTTACATATCAGTGACATATATACAGTATATATATATATATATCTATATATATATATTTTTTTTTCTTTTTAAACTTCTTTTTGAAAGTCGTTGCTCTGAAGCTGTCATCTTTATATTTCGTTCACTACTTGATGATGCTCTGAATCAGACCAAGCATATGCATATTGGGTGAAGCAATGCGTCACTGGTTAGTGGTTACACACTTGTTTTGTATCTCAATAAAGAACAAAATGGATGATGGGTGTGTGTATATATATATATATGTATCCCCTTTGCGCAAACCATATGCAATTTGCGTTCATGGCTTGAAGGAGTTAAAACGGGGTGATGCCAGCTGCAGGCATCTCCCCGGTACTGTTTTTTTTAATAGCAGGCGGTTAGCACTTTAGTGATAAAAAAAAAAAAACAATATGGCTAAAAGCCGCTTGGCTGAAAGCTGCTCGGCTGTTATCATGTAGAGCAGGAGGGGACATCTCCCCTCCCCCACCCCACGCTGCGTTCTGACGCTCTTCCCAGGCTTCCCGTCTCACCGGGAGACCCGAACCACCAGCCAGCGTGTCTCCAATGTAAGATCCTGGCAGCAACGCTACAACGTCACTTCCGGTTTACTCGGCTGCCAATGGCATAGATTTAAAAAAAAAATTACAGTATTCAGAATCGCAGATTTTGGCGATCTGAATACTTTTAAGTGTCACATGGGATGTTTAAATTCCTTGCGACAGCAATAAAAGTGATCAGATTGTATTTTTTTTTTAAAGGGACAATGTTAAAAAATAAATAAAAAAATAAGAAAAAAAACATTTAAAGCGCCCCCGTCGCCGCGTGCTCGCACAGCAAAGAAAACGCACGCATAAGTTGCGCCCGCAAATGTAAATGGTGTTCATATCACACATTTGAGGTATCGCCACGATCGTCAGAGTGAGAGCAATAATTCTAGCAAAAGACTTCCTCTGTAACTCTAACCTGGTAACCGTTACATTTTTTTATAGCGTCGCCTATGGAGATTTTTTATCTACGGTAGTTTGGCGCCATTCCACAAGTGTGTGGAGTTTCAAAACATGACATGTTAGGTATCAATTCACTCGTCGTAACATCATCTTTCACATTATACCAAAAAAAAATTGGGCTAACTTTACTGTTTAGTTTTTTGCTTTTAATTCATGAAAGTGTGTTTTTTCCCCCCAAAAAAAATGTGTTTGAAATACCGCTGCGCAAATAGCATGTGATATAAAATATTGCAACGATCGCCATTTTTTTCTTTAGGGTCTCTGTTATAAAATATACATAATGTTTGTGGGGTTCTAAGTAATTTTCTAGCAAAAAAAGCAAAAAAGCAAAAAAAAAAAAGGAAATGTCAGAAATAGGCTTAGGCATGAAAGGATGTATATATTACTGGAAGTTCCCTGAGGCCTATACAGAAAGTCATTGATGTGTGAAAATATATCAAAGGTGAAAAAACGATATATATATACAGTGGTGTGAAAAAGTGTTTGCCCCCTTCCTCATTTCCTGTTCCTTTGCATGTTTGTCACACTTAAGTGTTTCGGAACATCAAACCAATTTAAACAATACTCAAGGACAACACAAGTAAACACAAAATGCAATTTGTAAATTAAGGTGTTTATTATTAAAGGTGAAAAAAAATCCAAACCATCATGGCCCTGTGTGAAAAAGTGATTGCCCCCTAAACCTAATAACTGGTTGGGCCACCCTTAGCAGCAACAACTGCAACCAAGCGTTTGCGATAACGTGCAATGAGGCTTTTACAGCGTCCTGGAGGAATTTTGGCCCACTCATCTTTGCAGAATTGTCCTAATTCAGTTACATTAGAGGGTTTTCGAGCATGAAGGGCCTTTTTAAGGTCATACCACAACATCTCAATAGGATTCAGGTCAGGACTTTGGCTAGGCCACTCCAAAGTCTTAATTTTGTTTTTCTTCAGCCATTCGGTGGTGGACTTGCTGGTGTGTTTAGGATCATTGTCCTTCTGCAGAACCCAAGTTCGTTTCAGCTTGAGTACACGAACAGATGGTCGGACATTCTCCTTCAGGATCTCTTGGTAGACAGCAGAATTCATAGTTCCTTTTATCACGGCAAGTCTTCCAGGTCCTGAAGCAGCAAAACAGCCCAGACCATCACACTACCACCACCATATTTTACTGTTGGTATAATGTTCTTTTTCTGAAATGCAGTGTTCCTTCTACGCCAGATATACTTGGACACACACCTTCCAAAGAGTTCCACTTTTGTCTCATCGGTCCACAGAATGTTGTCCCAAAAGTCTTGGGGATCATCAAGATGTGTTGTGGAGAAATTGAGACGAGCTTTGATGTTCTTTTTGCTCAGCAGTGGTTTTCTCCTTGGAACTCTGCCATGCAGGCCATTTTTGCCCAGTCTTTTCCTGATGGTGGAGGCATGAACGCTGACCTTAACTGAGGCAAGTGAGGCCTGCAGTTCCTTGGACGTTGTTGTGGGGTCTTTTGTGACCTCTTGGATGAGTCGTCGCTGCGCTCTTGGGGTAATTTTGGGCGGCCGGCCACTCCTGGGAAGGTTCACCACTGTTCCATGTCTTCGCCATTTGTGGATAATGGCTCTCACTGTGGTTCGCTGGATTCCCAAAGCTTTGGAAATGGCTTTATAACCCTTTCCAGACTGATAGATCTCAATTACTTTCTTTCTCAATTGTTCCTGAATTTCTTTGGGTCTCGGCATGATGTGTAGCTTTTAAGGATCTTCTGGTGGACCTTACTGTGTCAAGCAGCTCCTATTTAAGTGATGCCTTGATGTGAACAGGTGTGGCAATAATCAGGCCTGGGTGTGGCTAGAGAAATTGAACTCAGGTGTGGACAACCACAGTTATAGTATGTTTTAACAAGGGGGGCAATCACTTTTTCACACAGGGCCATGATGGTTTGGATTTTTTTTCACCTTTAATAATAAACACCTTCATTTACAAATTGCATTTTGTGTTTACTTGTGTTGTCCTTGACTATTGTTTAAATTGGTTTGTTGTTCCGAAACACTTAAGTGTGACAAACATGCAAAGGAACAGGAAATGAGGCAAACACTTTTTCACACCATACATATATATAAATAATGGCAGTTCTCTGAGGCCTATAGAGAAAGGGTGACATTTGTGTGGAGATCAGGGTCTGCCCGGTGATTCCGGAAGGATCCTGGACTCTCTTTCCTGTGATTGGTCCCTGTGGAAAGGGTGCGGCCAGCTGTAGGTATCCTCTCAGCAGAAAGGATCTGGCAGGCGGTAAATCCTGAGGTAACGGCTGTACGCGGTGTTTGTGAGGTGAGTGGCGCAGTCTCCATACATCTGTTACCATGACAACTGCCTAAAACATCAAAAATGTGGGATCTCAGGATGTGCCACCAATGAGGGAAAGTGAGGTGACCCGTTTAGGCCGCCCTCCGTCCTCACTACTGCTCAGTAACATTGCCTTGTATACACAACCAATGACAGGTCCTAGCAACCAAATGGGGGGGGCAGGAAAAACGGTTGCACAGGGTGGCAAAAGTGGGTCGTAATCCTCAGTGTCTATCATGCACCAGTATAGCGCCATCACCAAAAACATTCAATAGCCAGTGTGACCTCCAGCGGATATCCCTGTTACCGTGGCAACCCGCCCACAAACACCAAGCAAGAAGCAAAAATGTGTTTGGTGGGTGGGTTGCCATGGTAACGGGGACACTCACTGAAGATCGTACAGGATTTGAATGAATCCAGGGGTAAGAGGGGGCTTAGGAGAGTGCCATAAGCCCAGACTGATGTTCCCCGAGAATTACAAAACCTAAAAAATTATGAAATATAATTTTTCAACTACTTTGCCTAAGTGCCTCCCGACCCTTTAAGAGGTTTCAGATGTCGGGAGGCGGGGGGGGGGGGGTTTATGATCATGTGAACGTAAAGCTCCTGATCGCTTCTTAGCCGCCGGTAACAGTGCCGCGAGTGCACGGGGTGAGTGCCAAGGCCCACCCACCGAGAGGCCGCATATTTGCGTACCATTGGCGCCTAAGGGTCAGTTCACCCTGGCCAGCTGGTATCGCCACGATCGGTAGAGCAAGAGCAATAATTCTAGCCCTAGATCTCCTATGTAACTCTGAACTTTCAAACGTCATCTATGGAGATTTTTAAGGGTAAAAGTTTGTTGCCATTCCACGAGCGGGCGCAATTTTGAAACCTGACATGTTGGGTATCAATTTACTTGGCATAACATTATCTTTCAGAATATAACTTTACTGTTGTCTTATTTTTTAATTCAAAAAAGTGTATTTTTTCCATAAAAGAGCGCTTGTAAGACCGCTGCGCAAATACGCTGTGACAGCAAGTATTGCAACGACCGCCATTTTATTCTCTAGGGTGTTAGAAAAAAAATATATGTTTTTAACTTGTAAACAACAAATCTCAGAAAGAGGCTCGGTCCTTGGTTAAATCAGTACAGGGGGTCCCCGACTTACGAACGCCCGACCTACGAACAACCCCTACTTACGAACGGGGCGCTGCGGGGACCCTCCGCCATTTTTCTGTGTTTTTCGCCATCTTTCTGCCATTCTGCGCATGCGCTGCCATACGGAGCCTCGGAAAATGCCGGAAATGTCCATAATTTGCCGCGCATGCGCAGAACGGCATTAGACGGAACATCGGAAATGTCCGGAAATCTCCGTATTTGTCGGTCTGCGCATGCGCGGCCGACTTACGAACATTTCCGACTTCCGTACAGGCGGGCAGTCCCTAACGAGTTCGTAACTCTGGGACCCCCTGTACAGCACAAGTGGGTGAGCAGGTCCTGGCTAATGATTTATGGCTGGGACCTGCTGATCGGCGTAGCGAATTACAGCGCAGAGCTCTGTGTTCACTAACAACACAGGGCTCTGTACACGGAGCATCAGAAAAATCAGCTATATCTACTAGTAATTGCAGCACATATTGCACACACTACACTTGTTAGGCACACAGTTAACCCTTTCATTGCCCCCAGGTGGTAACCCCCTTGCCAGCCAGTGTCATTAGTACAGTGACAGTGTATAGTATTATCATTGATCGCTGTATTAGTGTCGCCGGTGATGTCAGTGGCAGATTGTTCACCACAATGTCGCAGTTCAACATTGTCAACACAAAGAGCTGGGCTGTGATTGTACACAGCCGATCATCTGTGAATCATTGGTCGGAACTTGCTGACAGGCTCCCGATGTGTATAATCACAGTGGGAGCCAACAGGGGGCACGCACATGCGCGCTCCCTAAACCCGGAAACAGTCAGTGACGTACGGGTATGTCAGTACATTGTGGGCGGGAGCGGTCCTCAAGTGGTTAAGAACTGAAGGATAAGGGGTAGAGTGCAATCAAAATAATATATGTTTAGGGGAAACCTGTCAGGGAAAGGTCATGATAAGAATCTGTCTGAACTTCCACTGTTAAGTTGTTCTATAAATATAAAAGCATTCCTTGTCAGGTGTTTGGTATTATTCACTCCCTGTCAAAGCAGACGCATCAGCCCATTGTCAGGTTGTAATGCCCCCACTTATGGCCTATACACACAACCCGGAAAAAATACCGCTTTCGACGCGATCGTACGATAATCAGATCGTTAGTACAGAGCTTTCGAGAGCCGATCACGACAGTTCATCCGAAACTATTTTTATTTCGGACATGCATGAAAATTTTTCTCGTATGATACCAGATCGCACGATTTTCGTTTAACCACTAGCCAACCAACGCACGACGATTTAAGTTGGCACAATGGCACGGCTGGACAAATGAGCATACAGGTACGTCCCCTTTAAGACGCTGCATGCTCCGTGACCGTGCCCGCGGGTCCTGCTGACTCGATGTCCGCGATCGTGTCACGGAGCGTAAGAACGGGGAGATGCCTTTGGAAACAAGGCATTTCCCCTATCTGCCTAGTGACATGACAGAGATCTACTGCTCCCTGTGATCGGGAGCAGTGATCGCTGTCATGTCAGTGGTAGCCCATCCCCCCCACAGTTAGAATCACTCCCTAGGACACACTTAACCCCTTCATCGCCCCCCTAGTGTTTAACCCCTTCCCTGGCAGTGTCATTTACACAGTAATCAGTGCATTTTATTGCACTGATCGCTGTATAAATGACAATGGTCCCAAAATGGTGTCAAAAGTGTCCGATGTGTCTGCCATAACGTCGCAGTCACAATAAAAAATCACAGATCACTGCCATTACTAATAAGAAAAAAATAATAATAATAAAAATGCCATAAATCTATCCCCTATTTTGTAGACGCTATAACTTTTGTGCAAACCAATCTGAATACGCTTATTGCGATTTTTTTTTAACAAAAATATGTAGAAGAATACGTATCGGCCTAAACTGAGGAAAAAAAGTTTTTTTTATATATTTTTTGGGGGATATTTATTATAGCAAAAAGTTAAAAATATTGCTTTTTTTTTTAAATTGGCGCTATTTTTTTGTTTATAGCAAAAAAAATGAAAACGCAGAGGTGATCAAATACCACCAAAAGAAAGCTCTATTTGTGGTAAAAAAAAAAGGACGTCAATTTAGTTTTGGGTGCAACGACGAACGACCGCGCAATTGTCAGTTAAAGCGACGCAGTGCAGAATCGCAAAAAGTGCTCTGGTCAGGAAGGGGGTAAATCCGTCCGGGGCTGAAGGTGTTAATCAATACAGTTGTTGTCCGAAAATACAATACAAATACAATACAACACATGACATCACTTCTGATTTTTTTATTCTGTCGTACAAGAATTTTTGTACCGTATATACTCGAGTATAAGCCGGCCCGAATATAAGACGAGGCCCCTAACTTTACCACAAAAAACTGGGAAAACTTATTGACTCGAGTATAAGCCTAGGGTGAGAAATGCGCAGCTACTGTAAGTGGAAAAGAGGGTCAACAATGCCCACTTGCAGCCTCACTGTGCCCATTTGCATGCCTCACTGTGCCCATTTGCAGCCTCACTGTGCCCATTTGCAGCCATAGGTCCCCCGAACTTCAAACTTGGCAGTTAAGGTTTCCTAGATGCAGCCAAAATTTGGGGTCTCTGGACCCAAAGGGTCCCAAAATGACATTGCGGCAGATGGACACAGTTGACCGACTTTGGGGCCACCTATCTCGGGGTCACTTGGGGTTCCTAGCACCAAGTGACCCCTGAGATACGAGGCCAAAAATTTGCTTCGGAATATGTCAAGCACTTTTCTGCAGCAGAGAATGACATTTTCCGACCCAAATTTGGGGCCCCGTATCTCAGGGCCACTTGGTGCTAGGAACCCCATCTTCGGATATGTTGTGGTGCTAGTTCCACTGGGTTTGCACACCAAATTTGGGGGTTCCTAGCACCAAGTGGCCCCAAATTCAGGTCGGAAAATGTCATTCTCTGCTGCAGAAAAGTGCTTGACTCCAGTATAAGCCGAGGGGGGAATTTTCAGCACAAAAAAATGTGCTGAAAAACTCGGCTTATACTCGAGTATATACAGTAACTTTAGTAAACTCTTCAGGTTCGATATACGACTAGCATGCAAAAAATATAAACGGACCTTCTGTCGTCTGATTTTCAAATCATGTGTACGGGGCATTAGGATGACTTAGCTCCTGCCTGGCCTCAGGACTGATAACTGGCACACTATAGGGTTTTGTATATAATTTAAAGCGGTGTTCCGGCCAAAATTATACTTTTTAAATAAAAATACCCCTATAATACACAAGCTTAATGTATTCTAGTAAAGTTAGTCTGTAAACTAAGGTCTGTTTTGTTAGTTTTTAGCAGTAGTTTGTTATTTTATAAACTTGCAGCAGGCCGTGGCCATCTTAAGTGTGGGCATCTGAAGCCAGACTGTATTTCTTCCTGGATCTCATCCTTGCAGATCTCGTACATGCTCAGTGCAGCATAAGCAGTGTAATAGGTTTCAGGTCAGGTTTCCACAGCAACGGCAGTTTGAGAGGAAGTTGCTGCCCCTTCCCAGGAGGCATTGCAAACAGGAAATGATGCGATGGGCCGCGGCCAGGCAGGAGGAAGTGAATAAATGAATACAACAGATATACAGTCTGTGCTGAAAAAAAATTTAAAAAAAATATCCAATTTGTTTACAGTGCACAGTTTAGTGAGGGATGCTGAAGAGTTGTAAAAGTGGGTGGAACTCCACTTTAACATTTTCAAATTGACCTTGTATTACAAATAGCATGTTGTGTACAGAGCTCAATATCTCAAAATGAAATGTGCACATACAAGAGTCAAAGCTCTGACTTATCCCCCTTCCTGAATCAGAGGTTTCAATCAGAGACAAATTCTCTGAAATTAGATAGTTGTTTGCTTTTTAGATGACCCAAAAAAAAAAATCAAAAAAAAAAAAACAGCAGCCCTGACATATAAAGAAGGATGAATAAAAGTAAAAAAAAAAGTATTTTATTTAGAAAAAAAAAGGAATTATTTATAACGGTTTAGCAAACCAAATGTCATCCAGTTGGGGTTTTTAACAAATGTAATTGTATTTTTTGTAGCTAAAGACAATTCTAATCCTTGTCGACATCTCACTCTCCTCTCCAGTGGACCAGGCACCATTAGAAAAAATGGAGGCAGTTTATTTCAACAGACCGGGAGGTTTTAGAATGGCAATCTACCAACTTGTGCGGAGCCTTTGTCTGATGGTGACTTCTATTATATCCGTCCTGTTAGCCTTCAGCAAGCTATTTCTGTTACTCACCAGCATGATCGGGACAGTGTATGAGATGTGCCGGCTGCTCATCAATATCACCTTGGCGGCATTGAGCGTATTATGGCTCCTTATTTTAGGTGTTATAATCATCTCCAGGATCTTAAGAAATGTCACAGGGGGATTATTTTAAAAAAACTGGGTGCGCAGAAATAAAAATATTAATTCTTTGGCAGATAACATTTTTTTGATCGATCAAAGTTATCTTGATCTGTACTCGCCTCTCCGCCAGCTCCCGGGCCTTCAGGGAGTTCCGTCGGAGATCCGGTGACATCACGGACATTGACGTCACCGGACTCCTCCCCATTCCCCTAGTGCCTCCGTCTGCTAACGAAGGGAAGGGGGGAGGAGTCCGGTGACGTTGAAGTTCTGATTGAACGTAACGCTTACGGGGGAGGAGCTACGCATGACGCCACCCGCTGCTGCCCTACGGAACTAACACGATTGTCGGCTTTACATGCTGTGTTTTTATCATCTTTATGCGAGTAGTTTGTGTTTGAACACAAAAATTTAATCTTATACTTAAGCGGTGAGCACTTAGATCTTTTCTTTCTACCCATGACCTGGCGTCCTTGCTGAGATCTAAGAAGACGTGAGAGAAGTTTATGGTCCGTGTTAACCCTTTTGATACCCGCTTGCATGACCACCTGTTTGCACAGGGGTCCATGCCATAAGGTGAGAGTGATTAGTTAGACCGGAGGTGGAGGGATTGTCACACTACTGTGGAAAAAACAAATGACTTACGTCAGTGCTACAGTTTGAATTTAAAACGTATTTGTGTGAACTGTGAAGTTAAGTCATGGATTGTGGAAACTAACTAATGTCGGGTGATTGTATATAGCGTATACCACATTTACCACTGACTAATGCAGAGTTGCAATGCAAGGAGATCAGCTAAAAGTAGTTGGATCTGTATGTGCGTTATAATTAATCGAAATTAGTCGATTAATCAATTTAAAAAAAATTGATTAATCGAACACGAAAATTTTAATCAGTAACAGCCCTAAAAAAAAAAAAATGTTTTACATTAAAATGCATAATGTCGACCATGGCTAACTAACACAGGGACAATCTTGTATGATACAGTAAAACCTTGGACTGCGAGCATAATTCGTTCCAGAAACATGCTTGTAATCCAAAGCACTTTTATATCAAAGCAAATTTCCCCATAAGAAATAATGGAAACTCATATGATTCGTTCCACAACCATTTATTCATAGGTCCTTCAGTTTATTGTCCATATAAAAAGATTATAGCAATGTGACCAGGTTGTGTAACCATAAAACGTCCATCTACAAGGGGATTAGAAGAAAAATCCAGCAGGAGCTCCAGAGTATAAAAGAGAAGAGAAACGCCTCTAAGTGTAGCAATATGTTGTACCTTCATTAAATGTAACCATATTGCTACACTGAGAGGTGCCTCTCTTCTCTTTTATACTCAGTTGTGACATGACGCTACTTGTATATCAAGACATCGCTTGTATATCAAGTCAAAATGTATCTTTTCTTGCAAAACGCTCTCAAACCAAGTTACTCTCAAACCAAGGCTTTACTGTATTTTGTATGCCCATTGTTCATTTGCTTTGTATTATGTTTAATTTGTCTAGTGCAAGTCCAGTGAGGGACACAAAGTTGTAAAGCAGTCTCTATGACATGTGGGTTATACTGCCACCTACAGGAGGTTTTTGCGCTGACAAATCAAAAATTGTTATGCCAGCCTCCTCTACATTCATACCTCCAACCATCATGCCTTAGGCCGGCTATACATAGAGCAAATTTCTTTCCTGCAGCCACGGGTTGCAGGAAAGAAATTTGCTGGATTCCCCCATCAACACACGACAGTGCCGATGCTGGAATAACTCCTGCCAGGCCGTTTTCTTCTCCCAGTGGGGACAAGACAGTGATTATTCCTGCCGAACCAGCCAAGATTTGAACTGTGTATGGCTTGCCTTCGTTTTGTGAACAAGAGGTACTTAAGGCCAGAAAAAAAAATTAAAAGGGTGATGCCAGTGTCCTGTATTGCACATTGCACTGCATTGCTACAGCTTAACTACTTAACGACCAGCCACCTCAGCTGTACTGCGGCAGGTTGGCTCTCCTTCGCGAATCACTGTCATTGTACGTGGGGCGCGTACACAGCGATCTGTGGGCTTGCATGCCCATTCGCTAGCGTTGAGCCAATCAGCGGGTCCGGCAGACTCGATGTACGCCTGCCACCCGCAATCGCTCCACAGAGAGGCAGAACGGGGATCTGTCAATGTAAACAGACAGATCTGCGTTCTGTCAGGGGAGTAGAGAGAGATCGTCTGTTCCTAGTGATCAGAAATAGCGATCTCTCTCTACTCCCTGTCAGTCTCCTCCCCCTACAGTTAGAAACACCTCCCTAGGGAACATTTAACCCTTAGATCTTCCCTGCTGTTAACCCCTTCCCTGCCAGTGATTTATGCAGTAATCAGTGCATTTTTATAGCACTGATCGCTAAAAAAAGTGTCAAAGTGTCCGATCTGTCCACCGCAATGTCGCAGTCCCGCTAAAAATTGCAGATCACCACCATTACTAGTAAAAAAAAAAATTTAATTGCCATAAATCTATCCCCTATTTTTTAGACGCGATAACTTTTGCGCAAACCAATCAATATACACTTATTGCGATTTTTTATTTTTTTTTATACCAAAAATAAGTAGAAGAATACATATCGGTCCAAACTGAGGAAGAAAATTTTTTTTTTTTAATTAGTTTTTTGGGATATTTATAAGCAAAAAATAAAAAAATAGTGTTTTCTCTTTTTAAAAATTTACATTTTTTTTGTTTATAGCGCAAAAAAAAAAGCAGAGGTGATCAAATACCACCAAAAGAAAGTTCTATTTGTGGGAAAAAAATACATACATTTTGTTTTGGCGCAGCGTCGGTACAACCACGCAATTGTCAGTTAAAGTGACGCAGTGCTGTATTGCAAAAAATGGCCTAGTCATTAGGGGGGAAAAATCTTCTGGTCCTTAAAGCGGAGCTCCACCCGCACCAAAAATATTAAAAGTCAGCAGCTACAAATACTGCTGCTGCTGACTTTTAATAAATGGACACTTACCTGTTCCAGGTTCCAGCGGTGTCGGCAGAATGTGACCAGCGACCGCTCGTCTCTCGGCTGCCCCGCCGCCATCCTCTGTCAGGGATTTAGGAAGTGAAGACGCAACGTCTTCACTGCCCGGTTCCCTACTGCGCATGCGCGAGTTGCGCTGCGCGTCTCTATTGGTCCCCGTTGTGTCCTGGGAACTGTGTTTCCCAAGACACAACGGGGCATCTTTGGATATGGGCGGCACAGCTCGGATATCTCGTCCCGGAAGTGGGTGCAGATACCTGTATTATACAGGTATCTGCACCCCCCTCCCCCCGAAAGGTGCCAATTGTGGCACCGGAGGGGGGGAGGAATCCGATAAGCAGAATTTCCACTTTAGGGTGGAGCTCCGCTTTAAGTAGTTAAAGTGTAGGTTCACCTTTACAGAAAATCTGTACGGTAAACTTACACTGGAACCCCTCCCCGGTCTCACTATACCAGTGTCCTGTGATCTCCCGCTATCAGACACGGGGACGCCGGTTCACCGGTCTGGGGATTTGGAATCCCTGTTGCTTACCTCACAGCGTGTATGGATAGGAGGCATTCTAATTGGTCATAAATCTGCCTGTGGCATGACTCCCACAGGCAGATGCATGATGGGACTTGTAGTTTCGCAACAGCTGGAGGGCCGCCAGTTTGGGACCCCTGCTTTAGATCATGGGTGCTCAACCTGTGGCCCTCCAGCTGTTGCGAAACTACAAGTCCCATGAGGAATTGCAAGTTGTTGACAGGTACAAGCATGACTCCCAAAGGCAGAGGCAAGATGGGACTTTTAGTTGCACAACAGCTGGAGGGCCGCCAGTTTGAGACCCCTGGCTTAAATGGTCTTACATCAAAACAAATTGCCTTCCCTCAACAAGCATATGGGCGGAGCTGGAGAAAACAGAAACGGGTCCCCCTCCTCAATGTAAAAACCCACTGAACAGAATCCATTGTCCATACAACAAACTGAATTACAGATCTTTATTAGCCAAATATATTGGCCATGTATACACAGAGCAACTGGAACACAACTTCACAGACAATCTGATCAAATAAACTAAAAGCGCTGTGACAGTATTTCAGGGAAGAAGAAAAATGCAGAAGGAACCCCAATACCGTAGTTGTCGCCGATTGGAGCTTATTGGTTATTGGGCCACCTTATAAGCAGTTTTAACAAGTCAATAGAAGAGCTGTGGCAGTACCTGAGCAAAAACATGCTGGTGATATTAGTTTAGAAGATGAACCCCATTATTCATAATGTGACTGACTTTGGCTCCTGCGGTCCAATCACAGGCTGCTGGAAACGCATGCTCTACCCTGAGCTGGAAGCTCATATATGTTGGACGTCCAAAAGCAATCCAACTGGGAGGTGGGCAAAATCAATAGAAAAAGTAACAGATGTGGAGCTTAACCAGCATCGCTAGTGGAAAAAGCATGATGAGCAAGTTGAAGAAGAAGGTCAATAAAACACATGTAAAATCAACCTGATGTTTTAAATTGAGGCAAGCAAGTATCCGCCGTGAGGAAATATACACTATATTACCAAAAGTATTGGGACACCTGCCTGTACATGAACTTTAATGTCCTCCCAGTCTTAGTCCGTAGGGTTCAATATTGAGTTGGCCCTCCCTTTGCAGCTATAACAGCTTCAACTGTTCTGGGAAGGCCGTCCACAAGGTTTAGGAGTGTGTCTATGGGAATGTTTCACCATTCTTCTAGAAGCACATTTGTGGGGTCAGGCACTGATATTGAATGAGAAGGGCTGGCCCACAGTCTCCGCTCTGTGCAGGCCAGTCAAGTTCCTCCACCCCAAACTCGCTCATCCATGTCTTTATGGACCTTGCTTTGTGCACTGGTGTGCAGTCATGTTGGAACAGGAAGGGGCCGTCCCCAAACTGTTCTCACAAAGTTGGAAGCATGAAATTGTCCAAAATGTCTTGGTATGCTGACGCCTTAAGAGTTCCCTTCACTGGAACTAAGGGGCCAAGCCCAACCCCTGAAAGACAACCCCACACCATAATCCCCCCTCCACCAAATGATTTGGACCAGAAGTGAGCAGAATATGCTTTTCCCTGTCACACAATTACAGCCACGTCCATAAGGGGCGCAGGGGCACTCCCCCCTAATCTCTATGCGCCAGCACCTAATCTTAATGTGGGGCACCAGACGCATAGAGTTCCACACGTTTTTTTTGTGAAGCACATGATTAGAGCCGGAGCCTTCAAAAAGGGTGGGCTCAAGGCGCAGAGCACTGTGCCCACTTGTGACATTAGTGGATGTTGATTCGCTATTTTCTTCCTGCTTCTCTTACCGGCCAATCAGTATAAGAAGCAGGTCCTAAGACCGGTTTGGCCAGGAGGAGAAGTAGGGGAGCCCCAGTGACCTGGATGGGGTAAGTGTGGGGCTGGCGGGTTTGCGAGCGGGGCGGGCGAGCGAGCAGGCGGGCTGGAGCAGGTGGGGGGTTTGTTTGCCCCCCCCCAAAAAATAGAGCACCAGCCGCCACTCAGCCACACACAACTTAACAGCTATCTAACTATCCTAGTACCTCCCTAGGAGGGTGCTACATACTGAATATGGTCAGCTTCCCATATTGCAAGTAACAGTATGTGGTTCTATTAACCATGGGTTAATAGAAGGTGTGTTGTGTAATATATGCTTTCAATTATTGGGAAAGCAGCCAAAAACCTACCAGGGCAACCAAACCTGAGAAGGTTATGCCAGATCAGGGCCGGGACAAGGGGTGGCAGGAGGGGCGGCTGCCCCTGGCGCAATGGTTTATTGCAGGGGTGGGGGGGCACCCTGACCCTAACCCTTAGGGAAAGGGGGGCGCAGTTTGGCATCTTTGCCCTGGGCGCTGGGTGACCTTGTCCCGTCACTGTGCCAGATGGTATAACAATCACATGTAGCGGTGACACCTTTGCAAGGTGTCCGCTATGTGTAAATTTAGTTGTTTTTCTCTCAGGACAGTAATGGGGTTCTGAGAGCTAATCGGGTAGGTTAACTTTGGCATCAGTTTGGCTGGGCTGTGTTGAGGTTCTGCCTGATCATGTGTGCTGTTAGGTACACATGACAGGTTTAGAACCAGGCCTGGTTGGACGTTTGGGTACAGGCATTCCTTGGAGCCAATCAGTGGGTGCGTCTGGCCCCGCTGAGGAGTCTGGGGAGGGGTACTTAAGATGCTGGAGTCACGTGTTTGGGGTTCGTTCGGCCATAGCGGCCTGTTCCTGGATCTGGATCAGGGTAGCCCCACAAGGGGTCCCGGTCACGGGATCATGTGCCGCCCCGTAACATGTTTGGTTTGACAGGCCACACAGACCCGCTTGGTCTGGGGTGAGGATCCGTCTGCGACCGGGGGAGGACTCTTCAGAGGAGGGCCAACAAGCTGGCATCCCAAGAAGTGCCTGGTTGCTGGGTTGTCAAGGACACTAGAGAATCCACACTTCCCCAATACTGCCACAGAGGCGGATAACGTTCCAGGTACTGAGGAAAGGTTCCTGTTTGCTTCTGGTACTACTTTAATTCAAGGTCAGAGACTTTGCAAGTTCCGAATTCAAGTGCTGACTGCCATAATCTCTGGCTGGAGATTTGTTCAGCTCTGAAGCACCCAGCTGCAAGTGGTTACTCTCTGGGATAGCAAATAGAGACTTTCATATACCTAGCAGTTCAGGGTGCCTGAGTTTCTTCGCCCTTACCCTCTGTTCCTATATGAGACTGTGTCTGTTGGATGTTACCCCTGCAAATAAAAACCTTTCTAAAGGACTTTTTATGGTGTCAGTGTGCAAAGTCGTTGGGTACTAACCCCTAGACCTGGAGGACAAGCCAAGCGGAAGTAACCGGTAAGCCCAAAAGTCAAGGCCACCCCATCGAGGGTTATGGCCGCTACACACATAAAATAAAATATATATCACATAAAAAAGTATAGATGACAAATTTTAAAATATAAAACACAGTGGCAGATATAGTAAATACATTGGCCTAAAATAACAAAATCTTCTTATAGTATCATATAAATCACTATGGGAAAAAGACATACTGTAAATACATGATATCTAAAAAAAAAATATACAGATATAAAATAATATTAAAATATAAAATAATTGTATCAATATAACATGATTCAAAGTCTCTTAAATGATAAATAAACACAATTATATTGATAATAGTTGTTAAAAGCTTTTAACGATTGTTTAAAATTCTTGGCATGTATCATCCCAAGGTACATGCACAAGCATATGTGTATATACAGTAAATAGTAGCATATATACAACGTAAGATATGTAATGCATAAATCAAGAGCATGCAACAACACTGTCTAAGATTATCCAACATAAACCATAAACTAATACTCCCTTTAAATAGAAATGATCTCAATCGTCACACAAACTACTCATTGACAACAATGGCCATGGCTATGACTAACCATTATTAACCTTCCTATCCTGAAACAAACAAAAGGGCATAGCGAGAAGATACAACCGCATCATTAACCAGATTTTCATGAGCCCATGGACAACTTGCTGTTTTATGTAAAGTGATGGTGATGTACGCACCAATGTTTTTATTCTGTAATAATAATCTTTATACTTTTCAAATATACCTACTTTACACCTGAGTCTGCCTTAAAAGTCCCACAGTAACTGGGGGTACATTCTTACATTGTGTTCAAATTTAAGGGATGTTGGCAACATAATATAGGTTTTCTCCCATGGTGGTCTAATCTTTCCTGAAACAAACAAATGAAGGCCTCTTGAGCCCCTCCCTAGGGAAAGAGAGCCTTGACTGATTGGAACGGAACGATTGGTTGGGACATGTGGGATAGGATGGGCCTGAGCTCAGGAAATCGTGTGCCCTAGGGAATTCTGGGTCTTTCGGAAGAGTCGTTGGAAGAGCTGCCCACTCTACCGCCCCCTTTTTTCCTATGTCATAGTATGTCACAGCTTGCTGCGGTTTTCTTGACCTTGCCAGCAGTTAAAGTTGCTGTAATGGGCTATGCCCTTGATGGAAAACTGGAAGCAGGCTGTCTGTCCAGAACTTATGATAAGGACAGGCCCCACTTCCCTCTTTTGGTTAAGTGCTCACAGTACGCTGTGACTGGCACTGGTTAAAGTGGTGTTGCCACCAAAAAAAAAAATTTGCCTTAAAAATCATAAAAAAAAGAAAAAATAATAATTGGAAAAAAAAATTTTTTTACTCACCTCTAAATGCCTGTTGCTAGGGGGTCCCTCATAGTCTGCCACCTTCATTGCCCGGGCAATGACGTCACTTCCCCTAGGTGCCGCACAGTCATCTGGGACCTGTCATGTGTCCCAGATGAGTGAGCATCGAATCACGGCGCACGGCGCCGCTCGCGCATGCGCAGTGGGTGCCCGGCTGTGAAGCCACAGCCGGGTGCCCACATCAAGAATGCCGGTGCCGTGAGCGGAGCGGTTAACGAGGGGGGGTCTCGTTCCCCCGCATCGCTGGACCCCGGGACAGGTAAGTGTCCGATTATTAAAAGTCAGCAGCTGCAGTATTTGTAGCTGCTGACTTTTAATTTTTTTTTAAATATGTTCACATGTTATGTGTTGGAATTTAATAAAGTTGTGGCCTTGCCCTTTCCAACCTAATGGTTGTAAGTGTCTTATTTAATGGGGTAAAGGGCAAAGATGGTGGGGGATTTGATTCCTTTGTGTAGTGGGACCTAAGCCCATTGCGCCTCAGCAGTCAAGTACAGAAGAGCCAACTCTTATTGGATAAGATAGGCTAGTCCAGTGATGACGAACCTTGGCACCCCAGATGTTTTGGAACTACATTTCCCATGATGCTCATGTACTCTGCAGTGTAGTTGAGCATCATGGGAAATGTAGTTCCAAAACATCTGGGGTGCCAAGGTTCGCCATCACTGGGCTAGTGTAACAAAATACACAATTCTGAATTATAGCAAGGGAGACCGAAAAAAAGGGGGCACAAGACTGCTAGAAAAGGAATCAAACTATAACCCTGTAGCCAAATCTAGGCCCTCATTCAAACCAATGGGTGTCAAACTGTTAAGTTCAAAGATCCAATGAACTTCTCTATCATAAGCCTCTTAAACCTGATAACTTCGTCATTCATGGGATTGTTAGCCTCAATGCAAAACCAATGATGTACTGTCCGTGTTACTTTTTTTCGATGAATTGATTTCAGCAAAATGTGATTCCTAGACGCATACTATGTCACTTCCAAACTTTAAGACGTCAGTCCATAAAGCTTTCCGTTTGTGGGGACTGTTGAGACCTTTTGCTTTTTTTGAGACCTTTTGTCCGTGTTACTTTTTTTTTATTTGCACTAACTTTCAAATTTTCAGGGTTAGCTTTTGGGGTGTACCCCCTACTTCTAGGGTCCAATCAGTACTCAGTACCCAGGGACTGAAGTTCAAAGATACCAAATGGTAAAATGTGGAGATAAATTGGCCCATTGAATGAATTTGTTGCAGCCTGTTGGGTATATTCTCCCCATATTATCCAGTATTGTATGTATGTGGTGGATTATTGTTATTATTGATGTTGTTCCTACTGTAGTTATCTTTTATTCTTATTCTTTTTATATTTGGATCCATTTGGATGATTGTTTGTGGATCTATCATTCATTTTTGTATAACCACATTTAACAAGTGTCTATCAATCTTCTTATCACAATGACCCTCTTGTAAGTGTTTTTGATCTTCTCTTTTCCCTTTTCCAATGTAAAAATCTTGCGTGTTACACTTAAGTTTTTGTACTTTCTTAGCTACTAAATCTTCTTCATATTTAATAACATCTTTATTAATCTTTCATCCTGCTCATGAACGCTTGGGATGTCACTGCAAGATTCAATGGGATTATTTAGCGATGTAATTTTCTCTTGAACTATCGCTACATTTCATTCCCGTTATTGGATAATAAGAGACATTAAAAAAATGTTGCTTTCCAATAGTCCTTTAAATCTCTATCTAAGAAATTGCATTTTTTTTTACCACCCCCAGACCGCCATTTTTAACCAGTTCCCAACCGGCTCCTGCACATTTACGTTGGCAGAATGGCACGGCTGGGCAAAGTAACGCACCGGTACGTTACTTTGAATTTCCTGCCGAGCTCCATGAGCGCGCCCGCGGGCCCTGCGGACTTGTTCGCCGCGGGAATACCCGCGATCATGTCACAGAGCTCAAGAACGGGGAGATGCCGATGTAAACAGCATCTCCCCATTCTAACTAATGACAGCACACTGATCGTCTGCTCCCTGTCATCGGGAGCAGCGATCAGTGTCATGTCATACACAGCCCATCCCCCAGACAGTTAGAAGCACGCCCCTAGGATACACTTTACTGCCAGTGACATTTTTACAGTAATCAATGCAATTTTATAGCACAGATCGCTGTATTAATGCCAATGATCCCAAAAATGTGTCAAAATTGTCCGATGTGTCCGCCATAATGTCGCAGTCACGATAAAAAACGTTGCCGCCATTACTAGTAAAAAAAAAAAGATTAATAAAAATGCCATAAAACTATCCCCTATTTTATCAACGCTATAACTTTTGCGCAAACCAATCAATAAACACTTATTGCGATTTTTTTTACCAAAAATATGTAGAAGAATACATATCGGCCTTAAATGAGGAAACTTTTTTTTATATATATTTTTGGGGGATATTTATTATAGCAAAAAGTAAAAAATAATGTTTTTTTTTCAAAATTGTCGCTCTTTTTTTGTTTATAGCGCAAAAAATAAAAAACGCAGCGGTGATCAAATACCACCAAAAGAAAGCTCTATTTGTGGGAAAAAAAGGACGTCAATTTTGTTTGGGAGCCACGTCGCACGACCGCGCAATTGTCAGTTAAAGCGACGCAGTGCCGAATCGTAAAGAACGCTCTGGTCAGGAAGGGGTAAATCCTTCCGGGGCTGAAGTGGTTAAGCATTTCAACATCCCGTCAAGGTGTCATTTCTTTCACCTAGACCAGTGATGGCGAACCTCGGCACCCCAGATGTTTTGGAACTACATTTCAAATGATGCTAAACTACACTGCAGAGTGCCTGAGCATCATGGGAAATGTAGTTCCAAAACATCTGGGGTGCCAAGGTTCGCCATCACTGCCCTAGACGTTCTTTTTAGATGGTGAAAATACCTATTTATGTATTTTTTTCTCCTCATCAGTTGACATATCAAACTAGCTATGAGTTCTTAATAGATTATAATTATATCCTTAATAATATTTACCTATCTATTAGTATGTTCTGGCACTGATAGTACCATTTAATTACAGCTGCCTCTAACACAAATATGGGCAGAACAAAAAATATGTATCAAACCCCTTAGCGCCGACCGTACGCACATATGTGGTCTCGGCTTGAAGGGGTTATACTGGGATGATGCCTGCAGCTGCACGCATCAGCCCAGTACCGTTTTTTAGAGCCAGCGGTTGGCTTTTTAGTGATAACAACCGATGCGGCTAAAAGCCAATTGGCTGTTATCCTAAAGGAGCGAGAGGGGACGTCCTCCCCCCCTCCCTCCCTCCCGCCGCCTTCCGCCGCTCTTCCCGGGCCTTCCGTCCCACCAGGAGACCCAATCCGGCACTTCTGCCGGCAAGGCTGAGACTGGAATGAAGCCGGAAATGGCTTTGATCTAGTCTCCTATGTAAAAAAACGGAAGCAACATCGCGACATCACGTCCGGTTTACTCGGCTGCCGATTTAAAAAAAATTACTGTATTCAGAATCGCAGTTTTTGGTGATCTGAATACTTTTAAGTGCAAAAGTCTTTTAGACCCCCCAATTCCTCCATAAAGAGTACCTGTCACCACCTATTACTGTCACAAGGGATCTTTACATTCTTTGTGACAGCAATAAATGTGATCAGAATTTTTTTTTTTTAAAGGCACAATGTAAAAAAAATTAAAAAATGTAGAAAATAAATAACAAAAACATTATTTTTTTAAAGTGCCCCCTGTCCCCGCGTGCTTGCGCAGCAAAGAAAACACATGCGTAAGTCGCGCCCGCAAATGTACACAGTGTTCAAATCACACATGTGAGGTATCGCCGCGATTGTCAGGGTGAGAGCAATAATTCAAGCAAAAGAGCTCCTTTGTAACTTTAATATACAGTAAAAAAAGCCGCGCTAAAGTGATAATATGAATTAAATCACAAAAAACACTTAAACAAAAAATATTGAAAAGAAATCTGTGTGAGAAGATTGTTCATAGAATAAAGTCTAATTGAAACTGAAAGTGATGGTGACACAAAAAAGGTTGTAATGACATATGATTTCCAAAAACGTGAATGTAAAAGAAACTCCACCAAGTGACCTTAATCCACCACCGCTCTAATGATGTGCTTACCAGAAGGCAAGCTTTGATAAGCCTGTAACTCGAAAGCCGTCAGGGTGTGACCAAACCACTAGGCATCGCCTCTAGAACTCGTATTCAGCTGGTGATAGCGACCAAAATCCTGGGACAGGCAAATCTTCCCTTATAGGGTATAAATGGGATCGGACTCCTCCAAAGGTATCAAGCCAGGGAACCATACACTCTCATCATGTGGATAGATAAAAATGAGGGATGCTCCCATAGTGTGAAACCATATATAAAATTTATTGTATCATATAAAAGTTCTACTTACATCAGTTAAAAGAAATGTTCGCAGAGTACATATAAGAAAAACGCCGGCCGGCTAGCAGAACACCCGCTCACAATGCGGAACGTGATGACGTCAGTGCGTCAGCCTCCCTACGTCCGTTTCGACTAATCGTCGTCTTCTGGGGAACTTTTTTTCCTTTGTAACTTTAACCTGATAAGCGTAAAAAAATTTTAAAGCATCACCTATGGAGATTTTTAGGTAACGTAGTTTGTCACCATTCCACAAGGGTGCGCAATTTCAAAGCATGACATGTAAGGTATCTATTTACTCAGCATAACATCCTCTTTCATATTATACAAAAAAATTGGGCTAACTTTACTGTTTAGTTTTTTTTATTAATTCATGAAAGTGTATTTTTTCCCCAAAAATTGCGTTTGAAAGACCGCTGCGCAAATACCGTGTGACATAAAATATTGCAAAAATTGCCATTTTATTCTCTATGGTCTCTTTAAAAAAAATAAAAAAAAAATAAAATTATATATATATATATATATATATATATATATATATATAGGAAGTTTTAATGACAATATTTGTAATATAGAATTTTTACTTTTAACCTAACGTGTGTTGTTATCTCCTTGATGGTACCAAGAAAGTCCATTTGGCCCTTAAATATCCTATTTTAGATCTTTTCAGGCCGTAGGTACTTGAGTATTTTTTTTAACCCTTGCATGCCTAAGCCTATTTCTGACACTTGTGCTTACAAGTTAAAATCAGTATTTTTTGCAATAAAATTATTTAGAACCCCCAAACATTATATATATATATATATATATATATATATATATATATATATATATATATATATATATATATATATTTATATATATATATATAATGTTTGGGGTTCTAAATAATTTTATTGCAAAAAATACTGATTTTAACTTGTAAGCACAAGTGTCAGAAATAGGCTTAGGCATGCAAGGGTTAAAAAAAATACTCAAGTACCTACGGCCTGAAAAGATCTAAAATAGGATATTTAAGGGCCAAATGGACTTTCTTGGTACCATCAAGGAGATAACAACACACGTTAGGTTAAAAGTAAAAATTCTATATTACAAATATTGTCATTAAAACTTCCTAAAAAGCTAACAAATGTTTGCTCCAGTAACTCCCTCACGGCTAAACTATTGTTCCCATGTTAATGGGACATGTTGCTATTAATACATATTAGGAACAGATACATAGTCAGCCAGTCTCGACGTGTTTCGTGAATTGCCCACATCTTCAGAAGGAGTATAATTTCTGTAAAGAACAAAAAAAAAAAAAGAAAAAAATTGTATACTTACCAAAATTAACATCACAATTACAATGTAAATTTGCTGGGGTAAATAGAATATCCGGAACCTATGGCCAAATGGGTCCATTTGTACCTAAAATTTCCAATTTTAGATCTGTGCAAAAGTTGAATACACAGTTATAAGAAAATGAAGGGTGATTAAACAAATAATGCAGACATTAATAACCACTTCAGCCCCGGAAGAATTGGCTGCTCAATGACCAGGTCATTTTTTGTGATACAGCACTGCGTCGTTTTAACTGATAATTGCGCGGTCGTGCGACGTTGCACCCAAACAAAACTGACGTCCTTTTTTCCCACAAATAGAGCTGTCTTTTGGTGGTATTTGATCAGTTGATCAGTTTTTATTTTTTGCGCTATAAACAAAAATGAAATTGTCAACAAAATAAAGTAGGGTTGTCCCGATACCACTTTAAGACCGAGTTGCAGCACCGATGGGCACTGATAGGTGGCACTGATGAGGCGTGGACTGTGCCAGTAGCTTTTTTTTTTTTTTTTGTTACAATTATATTTTTTACAATTGTAGCACCCTGATATTTAGGTAGGGTTGCTCCTAAATTTACCTGTCAGGTGTATTTGATTTCAGAGATTGTATAATCTCTGCAGGCCCGGACTGGCCATAGGGAATACCAGGAGTTTGCCCGGTGGGCCGCGGTCCCTGGGCTGCATGTTGAAGGAAGAGCGGCCTCTTGATGGCTGGGCTGCACAGCGGGAGGTAAGCGGCGGAAGAGAAGGCTCCTGTCCTGTGACATGCAGGAAGCGCATGCAGGGGACAGACACTGCGCGGGCCGGCCGCGCTGGAGGTATAGCTACACTGAAGGAGACAGGCAGCAGCCTCTCTCCTAACACCGGCCGGGACACTGATGACTGCACAGGGAGGAGGAGGAGGGTGAGTGCAGTGGAAAAAATAATGTGTTTCAGTGCGTTACATGATCCAAAAGCCCGTTCTGTAGTGGCAGGGAAACGGAGTGGATTGGGGCTGTCTGTTTATTGGTATGGCGCTGTCTCTTCACTGGTATGGAGCTGTCTGTATGGCGCTGTCTCTTCACTGGTATGGAGCTGTCTGTATGGTGCTGTCTGTATGGGGCACTCTTCACTGGTCTGGGGCTGTCTCTTTACAGGTATGCTGCTGTCTGTATGGTGCTGTCTCTTTACAGGTATGGGGCCATCTATTTACTGGTATTGGGCTGTCTATTTACTGGTCTCGGGTATTGGGCTGTCTATTTACTGGTCTGGAGCTGTCTATTTACTGGTCCGAGGCTGTCTCTTTGCTGGTTTGGGGATGTCTCTTTGCTTGTCTGGGGCCGTCTCTTTGCTGGTTTGAGGCCGTCTCTTTGCTGGTCTGGGGCCGTCTCCTTGCTGGTTTGGAGCCGTCTCTTTGCTGGTCTGGGGCCATCTCCTTGCTGGTTTGGAGATGTCTCTTTGCTGGTCTGGGGCCATCTCCTTGCTGGTTTGGAGATGTCTCTTTGCTGGTCTGAGGCCGTCTCTTTGCTGGTCTGAGGCCGTCTCTTTGCTGGTCTGAGGCCGTCTCTTTGCTGGTCTGAGGCCGTCTCTTTGCTGGTCTGAGGCCGTCTCTTTGCTGGTCTGAGGCCGTCTCTTTGCTGGTCTGAGGCCGTCTCTTTGCTGGTCTGAGGCCGTCTCTTTGCTGGTCTGAGGCCGTCTCTTTGCTGGTCTGAGGCCGTCTCTTTGCTGGTCTGAGGCCGTCTCTTTGCTGGTCTGAGGCCGTCTCTTTGCTGGTCTGGGGCCGTCTCTTTGCTGGTCTGGGGCCGTCTCTTTGCTGGTCTGGGGCCATCTCTTTGCTGGTCTGGGGCCGTCTCTTTGCTGGTGTGGGGATGTCTCTTTGTAGAATTGGGGATGGTTCTCGGGATGAATATCTGGTCACCAACCACCCCCCGCGAATGCCCGCACCACATCTCCGACCTACTTCCCCCAGGGACTGGGCTGCCCAGTTTAAAATGCCCGGGCCTATTTCTTGTCCCAGTCCGGGCCTGAATCTCTGTATTTGAGATTGTATAATCTCCTTCCTATCTAATCACTAATGCTAGCAGCACAAGGATTAGAAATAGTTCATGTTGATTGAGAGAGTTTAATTCTGCTTCAGTTACTTTGGAGTCAACTAATTGAAGAACTGTAGGTATGTTTCTATATACAGGCTATAGACGATTTATAGAAATATATATATAAAATATAATGTATTCCATTTATTCGGAGTCCGATGTAAATTGTCCCTAGGATGCCTCTGAACTGGAAATGACAAAGTGACGTCTGACAGTTGCTCTCCACAGAGGAGAAGTGAAAAGCTGCAGGGGGGATATTAATCCGCACAGCGATTCCACGGAGAGGGCTACAACACATTAAACCGCACATAATCTTCCATTTAATTGAATGCAGGTGGTAACACAAACATCGAATTTTCAAGCCTCATTTCAGCCCTGTCACATGAAAATGAATAAACAGGAAACGAGGCAATGCTGCGATGTGTACCAGCTGCACACAGGCCGCCTATATCCACCGCCAACCCGCCCGCCCCAATCAGACCCCGGGAAAGGATCTGGACTGCCAAGGACTGGGGCATTGGACAATGATCCCAATGTCTGCTGGGCTTGTCTTCATTGATCAATCAACCCGCAATTGTGCCCATTAGGTGAGAGGGGTTCAACTTTGCTATATCTGCACTGCAGAATTTAGGAAGCCATTTAGTGCCATAGGGTGCTTATCCCTACTAGTAGTCTTCACAGTGATGTCACCGGTCTCTAGTGAATGGATAGGCTGAATTCTCTGTGATGTCACTGATCCCTAGTGAATGGATAGCTTTCCTTCTCAGTGATGTCATTTGTCTCTAGTGAATGGCTAGGCTGCATTCTCAGTGATGTCACCTCTCTCTAATTAAGGGTTAACCTTCCTTCTTGGTGATGTCATTTGCCTCTAGTGAATGGATAGGTTGCATTCTCAGTGATGTCACCTCTCACTAGTGAATGGATAGGCGGCATTCTCAGTGATGTCATTTGTCTCTAGTGAATGGATAGGCTGCATTATCAGTGATGTCACCGCTCACTAGTGAATTCATAGGTTGAATTTTCTGTGATGTCACCGGTCTCTAGTGAATGGATAGGCTGTATTCTAGGTGATGCCGTTGATCTATAGTAGGCAAAATCTAATTATTGACACAATTAACAAAGACATGTGTTTAAAGGGATTGTAAAGTCTCATGATTACCTTCTATGCATTAAGGTGTGTAGCGCCATAACCCCTTGGGGCGGCTGAGTTTTTCTGGGCTTACCGATTACCTCCTCCAGCTCGTACTCGTTGTTCTTGTCTAGGGGTTCCCAGGGTTGATACTCAGTAACTGCGGAGACTGACTTCCTTTTTAGGATTTTTATTTGCTTAAAACGTTGAACAGAAACACAGTCTCTCAATTGGGTATAGAGGGTAAGGATATAGAAGCTCAGGCACTTTGGAACGGCTGACACTCAATAAATGTCTCTCTCTAGATGATCCAGGGAGTAGCCACTCGCAACTGGATAACTCAACTGTTGGATAAATCCTCGCTTGTAGATCTAGCAGCCAACAAGTGATTTTAGCTTAGCAAAGTCTCTGCCACAGACTTGGTTGTGAAACTTTAGATGAACGCAAAAGTCTCTCGCAGGAACTTGGTTGTAACTGAAGGATAAGGTTAGGAACTTTTCTTACAGTACCGGTATCTTGCAGCCGGTCCGGCGACACCGTAAGAAATGTGGATTCAATTAGTGTCCTTACAGCTCAGCTTCCAGGCTCTTACCGAGCAGCCAGCCTTGTGCGTGGCCCTTCTCCGAAGAGTCCTCCCCTGGTTACATGTAGAGTTGCCGAGCCTCTCCAAACCCGAGATGGCACCAGAACACCTTAGAATCCTCCCTCCAGTTACTGCGCATCGAACTAGCCAGTTCCGAGGCTTGGAAACAGATGGATCCGCACCCCATGCCATGAGGGCCTCTGGGTGCTGGTCAGGAGGACCAGGACCACGGAGTCAGCAGACACTCCTGGACCGGAACCCCTCACGGGGCTGGTCAGGACCGGAACGGAACCACGTGACTTCAGCACCTTAAGTCCCCTCTCCCGGAATACACAGCGGAACAAACGCGCCCACTGATTGGCTCCGGGGAGAGTTTGGTACCCAATGCGTCCAACCAGACTGCGTTTTAAGGCCTGTCACAGGTGCAAACCCACCTATGAACAGGCAGAACCTCAATACAGCCCAGCCAAACTGATGCCAAAGCTTAATTTAGAGCAATTAACCCCAAAACACAACTATAGTTTTGTGTAAAAAATAAATTTAAATACATAGCGCGTACTTATGAAAAGTACCGGCGCTACAGGTGAAAAACCTTCTTTGCGGCAGCTGCCCCCAGAGCCCCCCTTTTTCTTACCTGATCCCATCCGTTCCAGTGATGTGCACAAGCCCAGTGGCTCCAGCCGCTGTCTCGGTCCTCATTTGATAGATTGATAGCAGCAGGAGCCATTGGCAAATGCAGTGACACGGGAGCCGGGTGTGTGGGGCTGAGTCCCGCTGGCTGTGTCAATGGACGCAGCAGCAGGACTCGGGAGCGCGCCCCCACATGATTTCCCCAATGGAAAACAGCTATTTGTGGGGGGCACCCGATGAAGGGGAGGAGCGCTGGCGGGGCACCCGATGAAGGGGAGGAGCCAGGAGCGCTGGCGGGCACCCCAGAAGAGGAGGTCTTCGGGGCTGCTCTGTGCAAAACCATTACACAGAGCAGGTAAGTATAACATGTTTGTTTTTTTTTTTTATTTAAAAGAAATCTAAACCTTTACAAACTCTTAAAGGGGGTTATCTAGCTTTATCTTTATTAGTGAAGGAACAGCAAGGTATCAGCCTTCCCAGAATCCCCTGCAGGCTGTGGGCAGAGTGACTCATTAGCTCTACCTGCAGAGATCAATTTAACCCGATAATTAACACGGCCGGTGCTTTCAATTAACTCCATGCAGGAGGCAGCAGAGGAAAATGAAATATGAACCGGCTGAATTATATATGTACAGTGACCACCACATTTCCCTCTTGGTAATTATCACCTTGTTAAAGGTTCTCTGATTAATGACATTCCAAGACATTCGATGTGACATCTCCAGATGACATCACGTGTCTACACTTATTACGCTGTGTGATACTATCAATGGGTTCTTTATGTTATACATTTTTACCGACTGTTACATTTCGTTAATTTTTCATTACAGGTACTTGTATAGTGCCAACAATTTACGCAGTGCTTTACATATGCTGCATACTGTACAGTCACATTAGTCCATAGTTACCCTCCAGGAGCTTACAATCTATGGTCTTTAAGTTTTTTTTTTTTTTTGCAGTTAGCTTTAAGTGATTGTAAAGGCTTAGTTTTTTTTTTTTTTTTTTTTTTTAAACAACATGTTATACTTACCTCCTCTGTGCAGTTGGTTTTGCACAAAGCAGCCCGGATCCTCCTCTTCTTGGGTCCCACTTTGCTGCTCCTGGCCCCTCCCTCCTATCCAGTACCCCGACAGCCTCTATTGGGGCACTCGAGCCGAGTCAGAGCCCCATGTGTCCATTCAGACACGGAGCCTCAAGCTTGTCCCGCCCCATCCCTCCCCTGATTGGCTGACTGACTTTGATTGACAGCCGCTGGAGCCAATGGCGCCGCTGCCATGTCTCAGGCCAATCAGGAGGAGTGTTCCGGACGGCTTAGACACTCGTGGACATCGCTGGAGAGAGATGGGGCTCAGGTAAGTAACTGGGGGGGGGGGGTGCTGCGGAGACTGGTACACGCAGGTTTTCTATCTTAATGCGTAGAATGCATTAAGATAAAAAACCTTTTGCCTTTACAACTCCTTTAACCACTTCAGTCCTGGAAGGATTTGCCCCTGTGACGGACCTCGTACTCAATATGTCCGCCGTAACTGCTTCCTCCGTCCGGTACCACACAATCCAAGACCCATTAGCTTAGCCAGTCACCAGACAACACCAATGTAGGCTACATCAGGAATGAATCTTTATTTGACATGTCACACTTATATACAGCTAGATGACTCACACCTAACCTAATTAGCATGAGCTAATTATCTTAATAAACACTGGACTCCTTCATTCAATTGCAGGGTTAATTAGCACACACAACAATAGGTGAAAAGCTTCTACAAGCCAGACTATACTCATTAACCCAACAGACAGGTGGCTGGAGTTCATGAGTCATCACATTAGCGTCTCTTGCTAATATGCCAAATACACATACAGATTCTATGTGTATTGGGGGGCCAGCATGGACCTGAATCCAAGTATCACCAGCTCAGGGGTCCCAGGCTTGCAGCTCAAAGAGCACTGTTCCCCCAAATGCCAGGGCCCATAGTCGCAAGGCAACAGGCTCGCACTCAGTCCCCTCCAACAGCCCGTGTCCCGGCTAGGTCCGTCACATTTCTCCCCTTTCGGCAGGAGACTAACACAGGAGGAGACCCCAGACGGGTTGACTCCGAAGTTAGTCAGTGGTTCCAGTCCTCTAATGCCTGTACACACACAGTGCCCCAAACAAATTGTTCCAAACAGAGCATGACTCACCCAGCCAACCTCTGCCTCTCTCATAGAACATATCCGCCGCTGGGGAGAGGCCTGGACTGGCCATTCTCCCTGGAGTCTTTTCAGCCGCTGGAGAGAAGGCAGGGTGACTGGGCTCACTCCATCCTGCTGTTGGGGATCTGGGCCGACCGCCCAGCATCCCTGGGGTATACAGGTGGAGACTGAATTCCCATCCACCTTTACAGGAAATCTGTCCTGTGTCAGTTGAGGGCAGAGGCCAGCAGCGCTCTGTTCCGTTGCCAGCAGTTCAGCTGGGCGTAGGAGCTTCCCTACATCATCTGCTCCAGCTAACTGTTGGGGAGAGAGGCCGACTGCCCCAGCTCCCTGGAACTCCGCAGCTGTTACCGGTGCTGGGCAGAGGTTGGTAGCACTCTGCCCGGTTGCCAGCACTTCTGCTGGTTTTCTGTTAGTGGAGACCACAGGCCCATCCACTGACACCAGATCAAGCTGCAGTTGTGAGGTGACAACTGCATTCTCTCCTTGAACCCTGATCTGCAACTCGTGATGGACTGCCACCTCCTCACCCTTCTCCCCCTGTATCTGCTGCTGGGAAGTGATCGCCACCTTCTCACCCTGAGCCTCCAAAACTGACACAGGTGTGGGGCAGAGGTCTTGGACCCTCTGTCCGGTGACCAGCGCTTCAGCTGGGGAAGTTCCTTGTAGCTCCCCAGATACTGCTGTTGATGCTGGGCAGCAGTTAGCAGAGCTCTGCCCTATTGTCAGCACTTCAGGTTTGGGGACGGCAATCTCCAGAGTTTCCACTGCCGATTCTCTTGCATGCTGCTGGACAGGCATATTCCTCCGTCCAACCTCGTTTTGTGCCGTAACAGGATCATCAAGGTCAGTCAGCACTTGCTGCATCCGCCATAAGACCTCCGCGTCCATAGCTGCGGGGGCAGGTGGGCAAAGCACTCTGTTACTATGCCCCATTGCTGACTCCTCAGCCAGGATTTCAGAGCTGTCTGCTGGTATTTCCTGATAGTCCCAGGCAAAGGGAGCCCCACCCTGCTGCTGAGCAGTGTCTAGCAGCTGTATGTAGGCAATCTCCAGCTCCCATTCCTGAGCGGCCAGGAACTCCAAATCTTCCTGTGCCCAGAGCACTTCCGAGACATTCAATCTTTGCTCTCTGTGCTCCATTATTTCCTCCAAACGCCACTCCAGATCACTCCCAAAGTTGGGGTCCTCAGACAGCCTGCAGTACAACAATCCCAGGCCATTATAATCAAAGCCTTCCGTGGGCCTGTCATCCGCTGTCCACGGGCACACTTGGGCTACATACCACCGGAGGGCTCTGTAGCTCTCGTCCAAACGCATTTCTGCCCGGATCAGCCTGCTTAACTCCGCTGTCCACTCCTGCTTCGGTTGTTCCCCCAATAACAACATTCGTACTTCATACTGCGACCAGTACCTTACATGGATGGAGGGGAGAACTTTTCCCTGGTGTCGCTGCTCACAGGCTAGCGCTTCTTTCCAGAGTTGTAGGCGAACAGAATCGTACCATCCCAGCAGGACCTGCACCGATACTGGTCCTCTGTGCTGTATCCGCATCTCTCGCAACCTCCTTCCGAATTCCTCTTCCATGACGTATCTGTACCTCTGCTATCCGGGCCTTGGATCCAGGTGATGGTTTGGATGTGTTCACGACAAGGAAGCACGATCCCACTGCTGCCACCAATTGTGACGGACCTCGTACTCAATATGTCCGCCGTAACTGCTTCCTCCGTCCGGTACCACACAATCCAAGACCCATTAGCTTAGCCAGTCACCAGACAACACCAATGTAGGCTACATCAGGAATGAATCTTTATTTGACATGTCACACTTATATACAGCTAGATGACTCACACCTAACCTAATTAGCATGAGCTAATTATCTTAATAAACACTGGACTCCTTCATTCAATTGCAGGGTTAATTAGCACACACAACAATAGGTGAAAAGCTTCTACAAGCCAGACTATACTCATTAACCCAACAGACAGGTGGCTGGAGTTCATGAGTCATCACATTAGCGTCTCTTGCTAATATGCCAAATACACATACAGATTCTATGTGTATTGGGGGGCCAGCATGGACCTGAATCCAAGTATCACCAGCTCAGGGGTCCCAGGCTTGCAGCTCAAAGAGCACTGTTCCCCCAAATGCCAGGGCCCATAGTCGCAAGGCAACAGGCTCGCACTCAGTCCCCTCCAACAGCCCGTGTCCCGGCTAGGTCCGTCACAGCCCCCTTCCTGACCAGGCCATTTTTTGCGATACGGCACTGCGTCGCTTTAACTGACAATTGTGCGGTCATGCAATGTTGTACCCAAACAAAATTTATGTCCTTTTTTTCCCCACCAATAGAGCTTGCATTTGCTGGTACTTGATCACCTCTGCGCTTTTTATTTTTTGCGCTATAAACAAACAAAGAGCGACAATTTTAAAAAAAACATAATATTTTGTACTTTTTGCTATAACAAATACCCCCCTCCCCCCAAAACAAAAAATTTATTTCATCATCAGTTTAGGCCGATACGTATTCTTCTACATATTTTTGATTTTAAAAAAATTGCAATAAGCGTATATTTATTGATTTGCGCAAAAGTGATAGCGTCTACAAAATAGGGGATATATTTATTGCATTTTTATTATTATTTTTTTTTTTTACTAGTAATGGCGGCGATCTGCGATTTTTATTAGGACTGCAAAATTGCGACAGATACATCGGACACTTTTGACACTTTTTGTTGGGACCAGTAACATTTATACAGCGATCAGAGCTAAAAATAGCCACTGATTCCTGTATAAATGTCACTGGCAGGGAAGGGGTTAACACTAGGGGGGGGTGAACAAGGGGTTAACTGTGTTACCTAGGTGTGTTTCTAACTGTGGGGGGAATGTGGCTGACTAGAGGAGGAGAGAGATCGTTGTTCCTACTTAGTAGGAACAACAATCTCTCTCCTCTTCCCTGACAGAACCGGGATTTATGTGTTTACACACACAGATCCCGGCTCTCGCTCTGTCACGAGCCTACGCGGGTGCCCAGTAGTCATCGCACTTGCCGGCCACGCACATCCGCTCCGGGGACACGTTGCGGGCGCACGCCTGCTACAGCGTCTTGAAGAGCCGACTACGGCGGCTCGCACAGCTGTGCCAACCTGCCGCAGTATAACTGCGGCGGTTGGTCGGGAAGCGGTTAAAATGGAAATGAGTGCACAATTTTAAAGTGTGGCATGATAGGTATCTATTTACTTGGCCTAACATCATCTTTCACATTAGATATAAAAAAGGGGGGGAAATATTGTGTTTTGTTTGTTTTAATTCATGAAAAAAGTTTTGCTGGCAAATACTGTGTGACATAAAAAATTGCAACAACCACCAAATTTATTCCCTAGGGTCTCTGCTAAAATAATTATACACACACACATATATATATAAATATAAATAAATAAATAAATAAATATATATATATATATATATAATGTTTGGGGTTCTGAGTAATTTTCTAGCAAACAAATCATGATTTTTTTATTCATGTAGGGCAGGAAAGCCCGAATTGGCCCAGTATGGAAGTGGTTAACATGTTAATGTTATTTCAAAAGTTATTTTCATTAGACATGTGCAATTCGTTTCGTTTTTTTTGTTTTTTGTTTTTTTTTCGTTAATTCGTTTTCGTACGAATGAACGAACGATTCGCTAAAAAATTTAACGAATCGTTCGAATCGAACGAATCTGAAAACAACGAAAATCCAAAAAAAAATAATTAGAAACAATGAATGTACGAAAGAAGAAAAACCGAAAAACGAAAACGGGAACAACGAAAATCAAACTTCGTACATTCGTAACTTTTTTTTTTTTGTTGAATTGGTAATTTTCCGTGTCTCTTACAATGGTGCTGCTTAACGTGCCTCGAATGGATTGAACGAAAACATTTGTAAATTCGTAACTTTTTTTTTTTTTTTCGATTCGTAATTTTCCGTGTCTCTTACAATGGCGTTGCTTAACGTGCTTCGAATGGATTGAACGAAAAATTCGTACATTCGTAACCTTTTTTTTTCGATTCGTAATTTTCCATGTCTCTTACAATGTAATAATAGCATACACATTACATAACATTATGAATTATGCTCCGATTACGAATCTACGAATGTTACGAATGTTCCGAATGTACGAATGCGTCCGAATTTCGAATAAACGAATAAACGAAAATTAAACTAACGGAAATACGAATCAACGAAAAAATAACTTACGAATCGTTACGAACACCGACGACTTACGAATTTACGATTTGTTACGAATCAACGGAAACGAAAAAAACAAAACGAAAACAAACAAATTTTTTTGTTGTGCACATGTCTAATTTTCATTAGTTTGTGGCTTTCAGTAAATTTCCTGGTGGTTCTGCCATGGAACCCTGTTGGGGTACTTTCTGTTTAAATCCCCCCCCCCCCCCCCCGAATTTCTTGATTTTGGAGAATTGCAAACTCCTAATTTTGCTCAACCCTAATGAATTCTGTTAGCAACACGGAGAAAAGAGCGCCTTGTGCAGCAATTAAGATCAGCCAATCTGAGATCAGCTTTCACTACCTTAGCGCAAGGGCGGCCCATAAAATCTCAATTCTTATTGGTCCTGCTCTTTTAATGCTTACCATCATTAAGATTCTGTATATAAAGGAACCGCAGAGCGCTTCCAGATGACTAAACCACCCTTTCACATTTCCTCTAAATTCATTACAACGTATCGACTCCGCGATCCCCCGTCCTCCATCTTATCTCCGTCTGAATGGCAGATTTTCCCCGGGTATAATTTATGCTGCCGCCGACACAGCCGCAAATTCTCTAAAAAATAAGAGCATAAAGCATTTACTGGGTCCGCTCTGTATATAAATCTGATTCGCGCATTAAGTGACTGTATGTATTTGTTCACAGTGGTGAAGCATCTGGATAAATCCAATTTATTCTTTGCTGTAAGTGTGTCATTGCAATTTATGACTATATATCAGCACAAAACACATTCCCAAACAAGCGCCCTAAATCTTCCTCTCCTCCATCCAACAAGAAAAGGGTAATCCTAAATATGGAGCGTGCGCTACACAAACTGTACGGAGCGCTACAAAAGAATTAGGCTTCGTAATCGTAGATAGCCCGGAATCCAGGGCTGCGGGGCCAGAGCAATGGTTTTAGAAATTTGCTACAATACATTATGAAAATTTACTGGAATTTTATTTTTTATGCATGTAATTCTCACAGACTGCAAAAGAAATCTGTGTACAAAGTCCAATGCACACGTGTCGAGCACAAGGCCCATGGGTCAAAGCCATGTGACCATCACACCTCTCCTGCATCTGCGGCACTCCTCCTCCTCTGCCGGCACTCCCCCTTCTCTTCCGGTGTTCTATCACGAAGTTTCCGGCTGTCACTAGGTGTCCGAAGTGTACTGCGCATGCGCAGTCCGAAGTGTACTGCGCATGCGCAGTACGGAGCATGAAGATTTTCGGAAATTGTCGGAAGATGAACGGCGCCTGCGCCGTGAGTCGAGGTGAAGCCCCCACCATCCAAGCGGACATAGGGCTACACAAACTTAGAGGGCCCCTCACGGGCTCGCTTCGCTCACCACGCTTCAGGCACGGCCTCGCTGCGCTCGGCTCTTTTATATTCTAACTCTATGTCCACTTGGATGGTCGGGCTTGAAAGTGGACTCATCCTCGGCAATTTTCGGAATCGCAGTACACAGCATGCGCAGTACACAGCGGACACTTCGTGATGGGGGACGGCTAATGATACAACACCGGCACTCCCCCTCTTCTTCCGGCACTCCTCCTCCTCTGCCGGCACTCCCCCTCTTCTTCCGGCACTCCTCCTCCTCTGCCGGCACTCCCCCTCCTCTGCTGGCACTCCCCCTCCTCTGCCGGAACTCCTCCTCCTCTGCCGGAACTCCCCCTCCTCTGCCGGCACTCCTCCTCCTCTGCCGGCACTCCCCCTCTTCTTCCGGCACTCCTCCTCCTCTGCCGGCACTCCCCCTCCTCTGCTGGCACTCCTCCTGCTCTGCCGGCACTCCCCCTCTTCTGTCGGCACTCCTCCTCCTCTGCCGGAACTCCTCCTCCTCTGCCGGGACTCCTCCTCCTCTGCCGGAACTCCTCCTCCTCTGCCGGCACTCCCCCTCCTCTGCCGGCACTCCCCCTCTTCTGCCGGCACTCCCCCTCCTCTGCCAGCACTCCCTCTCTTCTGCCGGAACTCCTCCTCTTCTTCCGGCACTTCCCCTCCTCTGCCGGCACTCCCCCTCCTCTGCCAGCACTCCCCCTCCTCTGCCGGCACTCCTCCTCCTCTGCCGACACTCCCCCTCTTCTGCCGGCACTCCTCCTCCTCTGCCAGCACTCCCCCTCCTCTGCCGGTACTCCCCCTCCTCTGCCGGCACTCCGCCTCCTCTGCCGGAACTCCTCCTCCTCTGCCGGCACTCCGCCTCCTCTGCCGGAACTCCTCCTCCTCTGCCGGCACTCCCCCTCCTCTGCCGGCACTCCCCCTCCTATGCCAGCACTCCCCCTCTTCTGCCAGAACTCCCCCTCCTCTGCCGGAACTCCCCCTCCTCTGCCGGCACTCCTCCTCCTCTGCCGGCACTCCTCCTCCTCTGCCGGATCCCGCGCCTCTCTGTGCAGCTGCAGCAACCCCCCTCGTCTCCACCTCTCCTGGTCTTATAGCATACCTCCCAACATTTTGAGATGGGAATGAGGGACACCTATCAGCAACAGTAGGCAGGCATAGGACACACCCCATGCCACTCCCCCTTAAAGGAGAATTGTACAAAAAAACAAGATTGGTTGAACCCACAAGTGCTTTTTTTTTTACCACTACTATTCCATTATATTGGCTGTTGGAATTTACAAATGCAGCAATTTAGAAATCAGATGAAATGTTTAGTGCTGGAACACACTTTTTGATAGATAAAAAAGTGCATTTTATATACAACTATATAGATCAGACCATTTTGGTCTGATCTATATAGTTGTATATAAAATGCACTTTTTATCTTTCAAAAAGTGTTTCCCAGAGCTAAACCTTTCATCTGATTTCTAAATTGCTGCATTTGTACATTTTAAAAGCCAATATAAAGGAATAATAGTGGTAAAAAAAAGCACTTGTGAAATGAATTAACCTTTTTTTGGGGGGTTAATTCTCCTTTAAGGGGGTGTGGCAAGGGGCGCGTCCTATGCCTACATACATTTGCTAGTAGGTGTCCCTCATTCCCATCTTAAAATGTTAGGAGGTGTGTCTATATAGTTTAATATAAAATGCACTACTTATGTATCAAAAAGTGTTTCCCAGCGCTAAACCTTTCACCCACATTTTAAATGGCTGCTTTTGTAAATTCCAAAAGTCAATATAAAGGAATAGTAGTGGTAAAAAATAAATAAAAGCACTTGTGGGTTTGACCAATCAGATGATGGATTGAACAGAGCTCCGCGAGATGTTCAAAGCTTGGGATATTTTTTTATAACCTGTCTGGTGTGTTCCTTCGCCTTCATGATGCTGTTTGTTCACTAAGGTTCTCTAACAAACCCCTGAGGGCTTCACAGAACAGCTGTATTTATACAGAGATTAAATTACACACAGGTGGACTCTATTTACTAATTAGGTGACTTCTGAAGGCAATTGGGTCCACTAGATTTTAGTTAGGGGTATCAGAGTAAAGGGGGCTGAATACAAATGTACCCCCCACACTTTTCACATATTTATTTGTAAAAAAAATTGAAAACCATTTATCATTTCCCTTCACAATGATGTACCACTTTGTGTTGGTCTATCACATAAAATCCCAATAAAATACATTTACGTTTTTGGTTGTAACATTACAAAATGTGGAAAATTTCAAGGGGTATCAATACTTTATATGATTTTTTTATAATGGATTTTGTCATGATTATCATTTCTTTATATCTATCGGCCAATTTCACATGGGTGGCAGGCTCTGCCCCCACTCTAAAAAAGCAATCTGCAGTGGATCACTTTTTCAAAGGTGGTTTAAACCAAGTATACAGGCATTTGGGAGGCAATTCTGCCACTTCTCGAATGCCTAGGGTTTACAAGGTGATTTTTGGTACTTTGTGGGCATTTCACATGCGCAGTTTTAAAGTGATACCAAAGTCTGTTTTTTTTTTTGTTTTAAATAACAAACATGTTATACCTACCTGCTCTGTGCAGTAGTTTTGCACAGAGCAGCCCAGGTCCTCCTCGCCAGTGCTCCTGGCCCCTCCCCCCTGCCGAGTGCCCCCCACAGCAACCTGCGCCGAGCAGCTGCTCTGTGTGTCCATTCAGACATGGAGCCACGGCCTGGCCCCCACCCCCTCTCTCTCTCCTGATTGGCTCACTGACTTTGATTGACAGCAGCGGAAGCCAATGGCACCTTGCTGCTGTCTCTGGCAATGAGGAGGTGAGTCCCGGACAGCCGAGCCTCTCGTGCAAAATCGCTGGATCAAGAGGGGGGAGTCTCCTGCTCACGATCGCTTGTGGCCGGCAGTCATTGCGACCATCGGCCACGAACATCGGCACCCCGGCTGTGCAGCGGGCGCACGCCTGCTATCCCGACCCCGCGAGCCAACGTATATCTATGACGGCTTGCGCAGGGGAGCCAACCTACCGCAGTATAACTGCGGCGGCTGGTCGGGAAGCGGTTAACTTAATAAATCCTGCTGTACACAGAAGTTTATTTTATTAATGCGCAGGATTTATTAAGTTAACCGCTTCCCGACCAGCCGCCACAGTTGTACTGCGGTAGGTTGGCTCCCCTGCGCAAGCCGCCATAGATATACGTCGGCTCGCGGGGTCGGGATAGCAGGCACGTGCGCGCGTTGCACAGCCGGGGTGCCGATGCTCATGGCCGACGGTCGCAGTGACTGCCAGCCACAAGCGATCGTGAGCAGGAGACACAGAACAGGGACGAGTGTATGTAAACACACACTTCCCTGTTCTGTTCTGACAGGAGTGACAGATCTGTGTTCCTATTAGCTAGGAACCACAACCTGTCACTTCCTCTAATCAGTCCCCTTCAGTTAGAATCACCTCCCAGGGAACACAGGTAACCCCTCGATTGCCCCCTAGTGTTAACCCCTTCACGGCCAGTGAAATTTTTTACAGTAATCAATGCATTTTTTATAGCACTGATCTCTGTATAAATGCCAATGGTCCCAAAAATGTGTCAAAATGTGTCCACCATAATGTCGCAGTCACGATAAAAATCACAGATTGCCGCCATTACTAGTAAAAAAAAAAAAAATAAAAAAATGCTATACATCTATCCCCTATTTTGTAGACGCTATAACTTTGCGCAAACCAATCAATATACGCTTATTACGATTTTTTTTTTTTAACCAAAAATATGTAGAAGAATACACATCGGCCTAAACTGAGAAAAAATTTGCTTTTTTAAAAAAAAAATGGGGATATTTATTATAGCAAAAAGTAAAAAAATATTGTGTTTTTTTTTCAAAATTGCCGCTCTTTTTTTGTTTATAGCGCAAAAAATAAAATAAAAACCGCAGAGGTGATCAAATACCACCAAAAGAAAGCTCTATTTGTAGGGAAAAAAAAGGACGTAAATTTTTTTTTGAGTGCAACATTGCACGACCGCGCAATTGTCAGTTAAAGCGACGCAGTGCCGAATTGCAAAAAAGTGCTTAAAGTGGAAGTAAACCCCCCTATCGTTTTCAGCCAAGGAAGCTGCCATCTTTGCCTCTGTTTAATCTTCAACTGCCACAGTGCTGCACATGTGATCCGTTATGACTCCAGCCATTGGATGGTTTGACTGTTTGGTTGAGAGCACAGCCAATGTGCAGTTAGCATTCATGGCATGCCTTTTTTTTTTTTTAGACTGTTAAATCGATGGGTTTACTTCCGCATTAAGGTGGTAAGGAAGGAGGTAAATTCTTCTGGGGCTGGTTAAAAAAACGTTCTCACTTTAGAACCACTTTAAAGGGGTGTTTCACCTTAAAAAAATTTTTTTTAAAAGTCAGCAGCTGACCTTTAATAAGTACACTTACCCTCCCAGGGCGCCCGCGATGTCGGTCGTGGAGGCCGAGATGTCCCTCGGCGATCCGGATCCAGCGCCGCCATCCTCAGTAAGGGAAACGGCTTTGCCGTTTCCTACTGCGCATGCGCAAGTCGGTGCGCGGCCTACTGCGCATGCGCGAGTCGGCGCACGGCCTACTGCGCATGCGCGAGTCTAATTTGTGAATGAGGAACGCAATGTGTTGTGGGACACAGTTCCCATAACACACCGCGCCCCATTCACTAGAAGACGGAAGGAGAGAAGATCACCGCGGCGCTGGAAGAGGCAGATTAGGACGATCTGCCTAGCAACAGCCATTTCTGGTAAGTAAAAAAAAAAATTTTAACGTTTTTTTTTTTTCAGGGTGTCCCACCACTTTAAGACTTGACATGTTTGGTATCTATTTACTCGATGCTCCACCCACTCCAGGCTGCCTGCAGAAAACGACAGGAGGGGGCGGTGACAAGACCAGTCCCCCTGCACAAGGAGAGGGAGCGGCAGTGAGCGGTCTTTATTACAGGAAGTCTCACTGGCACAGATCTGGAAAAAACACACAAAGCACATCAGAGATTCAAGACGAATACACACGACTTGTATTGAGACAATATTTGCTCATCCCGTTCAGCAAACTGAGAGCGCACCCGGGAAAAACTTTCATCGCGCTGTGACCGGTGGTAACTCGTTGACCTTCCCTGATGTATGACGCATCATGTCCACATTTATTAAACCTTAATGTTTTTCCGTTGGCCAAAATAATTGCCGGTGAGTGGTGGCGGGCAACATACATATTAGCCTGCAAACAACTCGATCTTCGCTCCTAGCCGTAAATTATCCAGACTCCAGGAAGTCGCTTATTAACAGAGCAATAAGCGGCAATTGTCGTTAATTTCATTGACCGAGCAGGGCTGCCTGTTGGAGCGATAAATGTGTCCTCAGAATCATTCTAACACACAGATACGTCAAGTGGGGGCCGAGACGCGGCTAATTTATGAATACAATATGGGGCAATGTGCCGGTTCTTTTGAAGCTGATTAATTCACAATCTCCGACTGTTATATAATCTTATGAATATTAACAAGACAAAGAAATACGAGGGAGAGAATATGAACATTTTTTTTTCTTCTTCCAAACTTTGGGCTCTAGAGGGTCTGAGGAATCCGGGAGGGGTATCAGGCTTGGTAAGGGGCACTCGGGGGTCTCTCTAGGCACTGGGTAGGCAGGCACCATGTTTAAGGTGGACACCTTCCAAATTATGTGACGCTCAAAGACCTTTTAGTAACATTATGAGTCAGCTTGAATGAATTCTTTACATGTAGCAATATACAGTAACAATATTATTTTTCAAAAAAGCCAATATTATTTTTCAAAAAAGCCCCACCTTTTATCATTAAAGCGGAGTTCCACCCTAAAGTGGAACTTCCGCTTATCGGATTCCTCCCCCCCCTCCGGTGCCACAATTGGCACCTTTCAGGGGGGAGGGGGGTGCAGATACCTGTATAATACAGGTATCTGCACCCACTTCCGGGACTTCCGGGACCGCCCATATCCGAGGATGCCTACCCCTGTCCGAGGATGCCCCGTTGTGTCTTGGGAAACACAGTTCCCAGGACACAGCGGGGACCAATAGAGAAGCGCATGCGCAGTAGGGAAGCGGGCAGTGAAGACGTTGCGTCTTCACTTCCTGATTCCCTGACCGAGGATGCCGACACCGCTGGAACCTGGAACAGGTAAGTGTCCATTTATTAAAAGTCAGCAGCTGAAGTATTTGTAGCTGCTGACTTTTAAAAAAAAAAAATCGGGTGGACATCCTCTTTAATCACTTCAATAGGGGATACTTTCACCCCCTTCCAGCCCAGGCCAATTTTCAGCTTTCAGCGCTGTCATGTTTTGAATGACGGATACTCAGTCATGCAACACGGTGCCTAAATGACATTTTTATCATTTTATGAGACAGATAGAGCTTTCATTTGGTGGTATTTAAAGTGATTGTAAGGGTTGTTTTTTTTTTTTTTAAATAACAAACATATCATACTTACCGCCACTGTGCAGCTCATTTTGCACAGAGTGGCCCCGAACCTGCTCTTCTGGGGTCCCCCGGCGGCTCTCGCAGCTCCTCCCCACATCAGATAATTCCCTAGGAGAAGCGTTCTCCCGGGGGATTACCTTGTGGACGCGCTCCCGAGTTCAGCATTTGGGTGTGTGTGGGGAAGGTGTGTGTGTGGGGGGGGGGGGGGGGGGGGGGTACGGGGCAGTGGATGGTGTCAGTAGTTTTTTATTACTATGTATTTATTTTCATATAGTTTCATTTGATTTTCATGGGTGGGCTTTAGTGAGATATCAGGGGTCTAAAAAGACCCCTGATATCTGCCCTGTTCATTCATAAACTGAAGCAGAGTAAACAGAGTTCAGTTATTACAGGACGCAGGAGCGATCGTTAGCGATCGCTCACTGTGTCCAATTCAAAAAAGGAAGGGGCTGGTAAATTACATGTTTATCGACCCCCTTCCTCCGCTCTCCATCCTGACAGATCCCCCCAGCAGTCGGCGGGAGAGAAGGCACCGATCAATCATTGTGTTCATTCAGGAAAGGAAGGGGCTGATAATTATGACATATATACCGGACCCTTCCCCTATTCTCAATATTGAAAGTCCCTATTGTGTGCTTGCAGCTGGGAAGAGAGGGGGAAGCTGGCAGCACTGTGAGGGTGGGAGGGGGCACACAGGGGGGCCTGGGCAGCAGGGGGAAGCATATGGTGCACAGGGAGGATGATCAGTGTGGCGGGGCAGTTAGTGGAAGCTACCCTTTTTATGGCTCTCTCTGCAGCAGCCAAAGTCCAACTGGAGGGAGAGAAGAAGAAGCCAGCTTTCAGCTGCTGCAGAGAGAGCCAAACAGGGGATTGGTTCTAGTAATTGCCCCCCTGCCGCACCAACCACCCTTCCTACCCACATCCGATTCACCCTGCTGGCCCAGGCCCTGTACAGGAGGACTGATGGTACCCCCTTAATCACATCCCTGTGCATGCTTGGTGTATCACATAATAGGGATCACATGAGGGGGCAAGACAAGATAAAGAAGATGCAGCACATATTTCTAAAGTGCAGTGAAGCTTTTTGGAGAGCTTATATTGCTGTTGCAATCGACTACAGTACTAGTGTCAAGTGCAGAAGCAGTCAGCCAGTCAGGAAGTGGTGGTGACTTTGCATAGGCAATGGAGGGCTCTGTTAGTGAAGGAACTTGTGTGCTTAGGTTCCTTCCCTAACAGTTGTAATCCCAATACTGGGTCCGACATAGTGGCATTGTCATCCTAGGGACCGGAAGATGGAGTGAGGCCTCAGAAGAGAATAAGGGTGTTGTATAAGAATCAAGCTTCCTAGTATTCAAGTGTAACATACAAATCAATATCACTTGGAGTTTGGTGCAAACTAAGGGGTACCAGCTCATAAATGCTGCACAACTAAAGAGAGAAGAGTTATGAAGTGTAATGAGTAACTCTTATCCATAGTGCACAGAGTGTAATGAGTTAATAATCTGTGCCATGGATTACAAAGAACTCCTCTGCCAGATCCTTTGCTTCTCCGTCCAGCCTTCTTCTGGTCCTACTCCAGACTCTGCAATTTCTGCTTCCCAGCTCTGCTCCCAGCTTCTTTCTGGCAGCAGCACATGGTAAGGGGGAGGCACTGTGATGTAAGGGAGGGTGGGCGACTCTTGACTTCTGATGGTGAGGGGCTACAGATAGAACCGGTGTTGTATCATTATCCGTCCCCCATCACGAAGTGTCCGAGGTGTACTGCGCATGCGCAGTACACTGGACACCCTGATTCCGAAAATAGCCAAGGATGAACGGCGCCTGCGCCGTGAGTCCACTTTCAAGCCCCACCATCCAAGTGGACATAGAGTTAGAATATAAAAGAGCCGAGCGCAGCGAGGCCGTGCCCGAAGCGTGGAGAGGGGCCCTCTAAGTTTGACTAACCCTATGTCCGCTTGGATGGTGGGGGCTTCACCTCGACTCACAGCGCAGGCGCCGTTCATCTTCCGACAATTTCCGAAAATCTTCTTGATCCGTACTGCGCATGCACTTCGGACACCTAGTGACAGCCGGACACTTGGTGATAGAACACCGGCCCTCTTAGGGTGACCATAATGCTGATGCGGCCCGCAATGAAATTTTGACACCCTTGTTATACAGGATTTATGTTATTATTATTATTATAGAGGATTTATATTATTATACAGGATTTATATAGCGCCAACAGTTTGCACAGTGCTTTACAACGTTAGGGCAAACACTACAGTTGTGATACAATTCAATACAGGAGGAATCAGAGGGCCCTGCTCGTTAGAGCTTACAATCTAAAACAGGCAATCCTAACTTGGGAATTCTGGGTATTTCTTTTCTTCTTAAAGCCGATTCTAAAAATAAGTCATTTATCGGGAACCCTTGATTCTCCATATCAAACAGATGGAGACAGGGTCATCCACAGTTCTCCATCAGACTGCTTGTTAACTCAAGTGAAGTCTTCGATGTAAATTGAGGAATGGAGACGTATTTAGTAACTCTCACTTTTCTCCCCTCCATGAATAAAACATCCTCAGACCTGTATTTCTCCCTTCGCCGAAGAATTCCAGCAGAAGATGACACCATAGTTCCTAACATCTAAAAATAATTCGCACAGATACTTTGTTGCAAAGGCTGAACTTCAGGAAAACAGCTAGATATGTAACAGCTGGTGTAACATATGCAGTTGAATGCTATGGCAAGTTGGTTCACATCTACCCAACCAGTCCTGAGATTTACAAAGAGAGCAAGGTTGGTGACCTTACCTTTTTACAGCTGAACAATATAGCTGGGTCACCTCCCCACACCCAGCATGTAATAAACGAAAGGCAAAACCCCCTTTAGTGGGACTTTAACAGCCTAAATAAATAATTAGAGAAGAAGGTTTTTTTCAAACAGGAAAAACATAGGAGAGAGGGGATAGGGCACAGGACACCCTTAGGCCCCTTTCACACTGGGGCGGGAGCCGCGGCGATGGTAAAGCAGCGCTATATTTAGCGCTGCTTTACCGTTGTTTTAGCCGCGGTATTCGGCTGCTCGCGGTGCGGTTTTACCCCCCGCGAGCGGCCGAAATAGGGTTAAAATCCCCCGCAAAGCGCCGCCGTAGCGCTGCTTTGCGGCAGTATTGCCGCGGTATTACTGCAGTGTCCCATTGAAATCAATGGGTAGGAGCGGTATAGGAGCGGTGAATTTTTTTACCGTCCTGCTAGCGCACCGCTCCAGCGTGAAAGCCCGCCGGCTTTCACACTGGAGTGAATGGGGCCGGATTTTTTCAGGCGGTGTACAGGCGCTATTTTTAGTGCTGTACCGCCTGAAAACCGCCCCAGTGTGAAAGGGGCCTTAGTAACGACCAGCAACAGGCGGATTGGCAGACTCCTTAGAAAAAAATAGGTGAGATAAGGTAGACAGTAGTACAGGGAAAAGAGCCTTTAAGCTGAACCAGCACATCTGTAATTTGTAGGATAGGCTGTCTCCTCTAGTAACTGAACTTTACTCAGTATCATACACAGATTCCCTTGGATGAGTTCTCTCTTGAAGTCCTCCCAGCAAGGGTTGTCTTAATGCATGGGCACCCCTGGGCATTGCCCAAGGGCCCCAGGAGCATGGGGGCCCAATAATATTCTTGCATTACATCATATTTTCTAACTGTCCCAGATTTGCCGGGATAGTCACACTTTTTACTAAGCTGTCCTGGGATGGCTGTGTCCCAGGAAGCATCCCAGAACCTGTACTGAGCCCTCCTGATCCCAGTATTGTGCTCTTTTGACCTCCCTGTACTGTGCCCTTCTGATCCCAGTAGTGTGCCCTTCTGACTTACCCCTGTACTGTGCCCTCCTGATCCCAGTATTGTGCCCTTCTGACCCCCCCCCCTGTGCTGTGCCCTCCTAATCCCAGTATTTGTTTCCGTTATAAAATTTTGCAAATAATTGTTCTTCATAATTTTAGCCCAATCTGTATTTTGCTGTGCCATCATGATCCCAGTACGGTGCCCTTCTGATCCCCCTGCACTGTGCCCTCCTGATCCCAATATTGTGCCTTTCTGAGTTCCCCCTGTACTGTGCCCTCCTGGTCCCAGTATTTTGCCCTTCTGACCCACACTGTGCCGTGCCCTCCTAATCCCAGTATTTGTTTCCCTTATAAAATTTGGCAAATAATTGTTCTTCATAATTTTAGCCCAATCTGTATTTTGCTGTGCCATCATGATCCCAGTACTGTGCCCTTCTGATCCCCCTGCACTGTGCCCTCCTGATCCCAGTATTGTGCTCTTATGACCCTCCCCCCCCCCGTACTGTGCCCTCCTGATCCCAGTATTGTGCCCTTCTGACTTCCCCCTGTACTGTGCCCTCCTGATCCCAGTATTGTGCCCTTCTGACCCCTCCCCCCTGTGCTGTTCCCTCCTAATCCCAGTATTTGTTTCCATTATAAAATTTTGCAAATAATCATTCTTCATAAATTTAGCCCAATCTGTATTTTGCTAAATATTTTGAGTGAAAATAACCCAAATCAGTGTATATTATTTAGTCTGTAGGAAAGTCATAGAGACCACAAACTATGGGATTTATATCTGAAAATGGATCAATCCTGATGTACTAATTTCTTGAGACCCTAAAACACCAGTACAAATACCCCCGCCCCCCCAAATTACCCCTTTTTGGAAAGTAGACAGTCCAAGGTATTTAGAAAGAGGCATGGCGGGTTTTTTTGATGTTTGAATTTTTTGTCATCATTTTTTTTTATTTTTTTACATACTGTCACCAATGCAGTGACTGGTGACAGTACAAAAAAAAAGTTATCAATTTTTTTTCTTTTATGATTATGATTTCTTTGAACACACTGTGACCAGAGCAATATAATGTTACCATAGTAACATTGTACTACTCTGGGGAAGTGATCAGGATTTTTTTTTTTTTTACATATACATTATGTTTGCTTATAGCAGTGAATTACATTGCTATAAGCAAGCATTTTACTGAATGAAACTGAATAATTTAGTCTGTTTTGTTGTAATTATCTGTGATTGGTTAAAGCTAATCACATGGTTCAGATGGGCTGTGATTGGCCCTGTCTGTGTCAAGTGATCAAATTGACAAATCACAGCTAGCAACACAAGTGAATACAATGGATGGCATGCAAGGAAGCCATCCATTGTGTACAACTGTTATGTGACCTGCTGTGATTGGAGCACAGGAACACGTGCGATAGGTCACATCATACTGGTGTGAACCTAACCATAGTCTTGGAATGCAGAGATAAGGTGTAATACTTACCTTATTCCTGGCAGGCTCCCTCAATCCAATTCCGTTGACCTTTTTGACCTCTTAGAACATATTGCAAAGATGTGTTTGTGTTCTATCACATGGCAAATTTCATCCAAAGAGAGCATATATGTACATTTTTTTATGAATGTTTTTTATACTTTCTATAATAAATAATATTGGGTCCCGGATATGTTGTGGTGTGGCAGTCAGTGAGATGCATGCAGTGGCAGGGTATGGCAGTATGTACTGATAGGGTATATAGTTGTAAGGTAGTCAGTGAGCAGTATGTAGTGGTAGGGCGGTCAGTGAGCAGTATGTAGTGGTAGGGCGGTCAGTGAGCAGTATGTAGTGGCAGGCAGTCACTGAACAGTATGTAATACTAGTGCAGTGAGTGAGTAGTATATAGTGACAGGGTGATCAGTGAGCAGTATGTAGTGGCAGAGCGATCACTGAACATTATATAGTGGCAGAACAGTCAGTGAGCAATATGTGAGCAGTATCTAGTGTCAGGTAGGGCAGCCAGTAAGCAATATGTAGTGGCAGGGCAGACAATGTGCAGCATGTAGTGGCAGGGTGGTCAGTGAGAAGTATTTAGTGGCAGGGTGGTCAGTGAGAAGTATTTAGTGGCAGGGTGGTCAGTGAGAAGTATGTAGTGGCAGGGCAGTCAGTGAGCAGTTTGTAGTGGCAGGGTGATCAGTGAGCAGTACGAATGGCAGGGTGATCAGTGAGCAGTATGTAGTGGTAGGGCAGTCAGTGTGCGGTACGTAGTTGTAGGGCACTGGGCAGTCAATGAGCAGTATGTAGTGGCAGGCAGTCACTGAACAGTATGTAATGATAGTGCAGGGAGTGAGCAGTATATAGTGACAGGGTGATCAGTGAGCAGTTTGTAGTGGCAGAGCAGTCAGTGGAACAGTCAGTGAGCAATATGTGAGCAGTATGTAGTGTCAGGTAGGGTAGTCAGTGAGCAGTATGTAGTGGTAGGGCAGGCAATGAGCAGTATGTAGCAGTACGGCAGTCAGTGAGCAGTATGTAGTAGCTCAGCTATGAGTAAGCACTGAAATACAGTGCGAAACGCGTCAGCTCTGTACCCCCCTTTTTGCCGTGTTTGGATTGTAGTGTCTTTTTGCTTTTAAATAAACCCTTTGGATTTTATTTTCCCGGTGTGCGGCTGTCCGGAGTTCTTCCTTTTGATTTCTGAGCAGTATGTAGTGTTAGGGTGTTCAGTGAGCAGTATGTAGAGGTAGGGTAGTCAGTGAGCAGTATGTAGTGGCAGGAGGGTCAATAAGCAGTTTGTAGTGTATGGATAGGGCAGTATTTAGTGACAGGGCAAACAGTGAGTAGTATGTAGTGGTAGGCCAGTCAATGAGTAGTATGTAGAGGTAGGGTAGTCAGTGAGCAGTATGTAGTGGTAGGGCAGTCAGTGAGTAGTATGTAGAGGTAGGGTAGCCAGTGAGCAGTATGTAGTGGTAGGGTGTTTAGTGAGTAGTATGTAGAGGTAGGGTAGTCAGTGAGCAGTATGTAGTGGTAGGGCAGTCAGTGAGTAGTATGTAGAGGTAGGGTAGCCAGTGAGCAGTATGTAGTGGTAGGGTGTTTAGTGAGTAGTATGTAGAGGTAGGGTAGTCAGTGAGCAGTATGCAGTGGTATGGAAGTCAGTGAGTAGTATGTAGCGGTAGGGCAGTCAGTAAGCAGTATGTAGAGGTAGGGCGGTCAGTGAGTAGTATGTAGTGGCAGGATGGTTAGGGAGCAGCATGCAGTGGAAGTCAGCACAGGGTATGGCAGTATGTAGTGGTAGGGCAGTCAGAGAGCAGTATGTAGAGGTAGGGTGGTCAGTGAGCAGTATGTAGAGGTAGGGCGGTCAGTGAGCAGTATGTAGAGGTAGGGCAGTCAGTGAGTAGTATGTAGTGGTAGGACAGTCAGTGAGCAGTATGTAGTGGTAGGGTGGTCAGTGAGCAAAATGTAGTGGTAGGGCGGTCAGAAAGCAGTATGTAGTAGTAGGGCAGTCAGTGAGCAGTATGTAGAAGTAGAGCAGTATGTTGTGGCAGGGTGGTCCGTGAGCAGCATGCAGTGGCAAGGTATGGCAGTATGTAGTGGCATGGCAGACAATGTGAACATTTAGTAGTGGCAAGTCATTCAGTAACAGTATGTAGAGGTAGGGCAGTCAGTGAGCAGTTTGTAGTGGCAGGAGGGTCAATGAGCAGTATGTAGTGTCAGGATAGGGCAGTATTTAGTGACAGTGAGCAGTATGTAGTGGTAGGGCAATCAGTGAGTAGTATTTAGTGGTAGGGTGTTCAGTGAGCAGTATGTAGTGGTAGGGTGTTCAGTGAGTAATATGTAGAGGCAGGGTAGTCGGTAAGCAGTATGTAGTGGCAGGAGGGTCAATGAGCAGTATGTAGTGTCAGGATAGGGCAGTATTTAGTGGCAGGGCAGACAGTGAGTAGTATGTAGTGGTAGGGCAGTCAATGAGTAGTATGTAGTGGTAGGGTAACCAGTGAGCAGTATGTAGTGGTAGGGCAATCAATGATCAGTGTGTAGAGGTAGGGCAGTCAGTGAGCAGTATGTAGAAGTAGAGCAGTCAGTGAGCAGTGTGTAGAAGTAGCGCAGTCAGTGAGCAGTATGTAGAAGTAGAGCAGTCAGTGAGCAGTATGTAGAAGTAGAGCAGTCAGTGAGCAGTATGTTGTGGCAGGACGGTCAGTGAGCAGCATGCAGTGGCAAGGTATGGCAGTATGTAGTGGCAGGGCAGACAGTGTGAGCATTTAGTAGTGGCAGGTCATTCAGTAACAGTATATAGTGGGGGGGGGGGGGGTATCCAGCTCAGATTATGATGCAAGGGAAGTTCCCTAGTCATCCGCCTGTGAGCAGGGGCCCCTGAGCGGGACAGATGGACATAATTCCTGCTGGGAATGCCTCTCCATATCAGCCACTTACTGCATGGCTGGGGAAGGAAGGCTTGCAGCTCTGCTATTTCTGCTCTTCCTTCTGCTTCATCTTCAGCTTCTGGATCCGCCAGAATGAAGCTAAGTGTGTGTTCAACATTTCTGGTCTATCCAAAACGAATGAAAACATTTCTGTTTGTAGATACGCTATAATGGTTAATAATCCTTGTAGTTGTTACTATTATTAATACTCCAGGTGTTACTTTGGGCACCAAAACATTGCGTGCCTACAGACTGAACAGCGTCCAGTTATCACCAGGAGAAATAAATTATTTTATCGTTTTACTTATTATTTTTGCTCCTTTTGTGCATATCATTCTTGTTTAACTCTTTGTTGCCTTGTTCCTTGTCCCCAAGCAGTAGATAAATTCCCCCAAACCCCCTTCCTTCCCTCCATCATTACTAACAATGCTAATTTTGTTTATTCAGTGCCTTTGTCAAACGGCGTAGAAAATTGACTGCGCTAGACCCCGGCGGCAATCTGTTACGCTAATAGTGATCGGGGTGAATAATTATCGCCCGGGGTCAATGAAGCTAAAGAATGTTAAAGGCAAGATGAAGCAACAAGCGCCAAAGACTCTCCTAATGAATAGTAAGGGTAATGGAGATTCACGCCTGCTCAACGTTAAAAGCGCGCCTTCCCTCTGCAGTCCTGACAGATTAAGAGACGGATGAGGTGGCGTGATCCCTGATGGGAATCTGGAAACATCGGCGGGGGGGGGGGGGCTTCCTGGCTCCATTAAAAAAGCTAAGGCATGTTATGACATTTTTTTTACCACGGCTCGTATGGTTATTCTTCGCCATTGGTGTTCACTGCCCGCTCCTGCTCTCCTAGAATGGGTCACTGAAATGGATCACATTGCACACATGGAGCCACTCTTGAATCAAGAAATGGAACATATGAGCGTTGCAGTAGAACCTTTTTAACATGGAGGAACCCTTGAAATAACTTTCCAGATTTAGGGAAGCCCTACTAATGATTACCATATATACAGATCCCAGTACATTAATGTGATGGTCATTGGTAAGAATGCTCCTTACACTTGTGGTCATTGGGAATAATCCCCCCTTACAGATGGCTGAAGAGATCATTGGTGTCAGTAGTTACTTATCTGAGAGACAGGAATTGCCCATTGCTCCATAAACCCCTGGAAACCTCTGGAGGAACCCAAGGGTTCCATGGACCCCTTATTGAGGAAGGCTGCAGTAGAGCATGGTTTTCCTGGAAAGAATCACAAGAGTTCAAGGATTTTCTCAGGATTGGGTGCCTGATGTATTTGGTTTACCTTTTTACAGTGGGGCCCTGAGCAGTCATCTCCTAACTCTCCTCCCTTCCCCGGTGTTTCTCTTCCTTTTTCTCTTGTAGCACCCTTCTAGTTCAGAGTGGGCTGCTAGGTAAATTTAGCTTAGCTCACAGGCTGCTGTTCTGCTACTTCCCACCTGTCTTTTAGTGGCTTCTAGAAGTATAGTGGGGGGGAGAACAGGACAGACAGTCTGAATATTTATAGAACTCTGGCCAAATCCTGGGGAGTTGTACCCAGAAGGTGGAGGGAGAGCCCATAAGTAGTCTGAGGCCTGGCAGCAGAGGGAGAGTTCCTGGGTCCAGTCCTGCAGGAGGAGACCCCTGTGCAGGGTCTCTGCCCCTAGCTCAGAGAGTGAGGGAGCTAAAGGTGCCAAATGGAGACACCAAGGACCCAACATAGGCTTAGCTGAGGGCCCACCAAAGATAACCTTGTCGAGAGACTGAGTGGAGCCGATGGAAGTTGGTGGGAGGAAGACAACAATTCTGGGACTGAGTGAGTAACTGACCTCCCCCTCCTTTTGCAGAGAAGTGGCTGTTGGGTTGTCTGGTCTCCTAAGCAAGTGCAGTGCAGTCAGAAGCATGCAACACTGCTAGAAATGTGCCCAGTACAGCTAGGAGTTGTACAAGACAGCCAATAGACTACAGTGCAGCCAGAGGTTGTACAGAGAAAACAGAAGTCAGCAGTCTTCAAGCTGTACAGCTCTACAGTTTCAGGGTATCCCATGCTCCCCCATCACTATCCAAGTTACTGTTTCAATAAAAAAAATAAAAAAAGAAGAAAATCCCCTAGACCAGGGGTCTCCAAACATTCTAAACAAAGGGTCAGTTTACTGTCCTTCAGTACAGGGGGCCGGACTGTGGCCATCAGGAGTACAAAATGTACCAGCATCAGTGGGGGTAAAAAAATCCCCCTTCATTGGTGTCATTGGGAGGAATTGTGCCCCATTGTTGGTGTCATTAGGAGGAATTGTGCCCTTATTTGGTGTCATTGGGAGGAATTGTGCCCTTAATTGGTGTCATTGAGAGGAATTGTGCCCCATCATTGGTGTCATTGGTAGGAAATGCGCCCCATCATTAGTTGCAATGGTAGAAATTGTGCCCTTAATTGGTGTCTTTGAGCGGAACTGTGCCCCATTGTTGGTGTCCTTGAGAGAACACTGTGCCCTTCATTAGGGCCAGTGAACGAAATAGATCCCCAAGGGCTAGATAAAAGCAAGAAAAGGGTGGCATCTGCCCCCCATGCCGCAGTTTGGAGACCACTGCCCTAGATTGATCATTTGAGCCAGAGGAAGAATGCAGAAAATTCTGTGTTCCTGGCTGTGTGTGAACTGATCTGGAAATGGGACCAAACCACCAGTAGCTCCAGCAGGGGTAGCACTACACTCTTCTCTCCCTCTCTTTATTTGCACCTCCTAGTCTATTTCTACTCCTTTCTTTTCTTTCCTTATACTAGATCCTCTATAGTTGCTATATATATTTGTTCTTTTTTTAGATTTCTTTGCCATACCCTTCTGTATTTTTTTTTTTTTACTTGACTTCAGCATTAAGAGTCTACCCAGTCATATTCTACACATACTGCCTTTCATTGAGTAATGAATGAATGAATGAATGAATGATTTGTATAGCGCTGCAAATGCGAACTGAATCGCCTCAAGGTGCTTGTCATGGGGATGTATTGGTATTTTTCTGTATCCATGATCTGTTATGCTATATTACTTTTCACTGTTAAGATACATCATCTTACAAAGTTATGTTGTGAAATGGAATCTGATGCCGCCATTTTCCTTTTCCCTTGAACATCCCTTTGTGTGAAAAATGTTTGAGTAAAAAGATTAAACAAAAATGAAGACAGACAAACTCAGAACCTGAAGTCTCTTTTTAATGAAAACACTTCGTAAATTCCCCTTTGTGCTTGTGTGGAACTGCTGAGCCTGCAAAACAGAAACCAACAACGTGGCACGGCCACCATTTTGATTTTCCTTTGTTTTTGGAGGATTTGGTGATGGCGAGACCTTTGAGACTGGATAGGTGCAATGGTCATGCTCGAGCGTCCCTGCTCAGGATACAGTCAGTATTGCACTTATAAAAGGAAAAAAAAAAAGACCAGGGACTGGACCGGACCAGCACATCACCTTCCTCGAGCTCTTTGTCGCCTTCTGTCTTTGAGAAGGCCCAGCTGAGGCCTAGTATTCTTGTTGTGAAAGAAAGGCACGCATTTGCCAGATAAGGCCTCCGGATTAACCTCAGACTGTGGTGACTCTCATGACAAACTCTCTGTTGGCGTTAGTTTGGCTTCTCTGTTCGTGCGGTCTAAGATGGCTGAGGATGTGAAATAGGGTGTACGCACAGTGATGGTCCGACAGGGTTCCCGCATGGCCGTTACTATGGTTACCACTGTCGACAGGGGTGGAGTTATTGGCTGTACCAGCTGGGGTGGTTGAGTTATTGGTTTGGGAAGAATTGCGTTGGCTGGGCCGCTGGCCCGTCCCCAGTTTCTGGTCCTCCAAGTCTTTCGATTTGTCGTAATTGAGCACCTTCCACTGTTGGTTGACGGCCTGCCATCGTTTAAATATCCTATAAACAGAAGGTCCTTCGTGGATGATCAATCCTGCAAACAATCACACACAAAGAAGGGTGATTAAAACATAGAGCAATAGCAAAAGTTACAGCTAAACATAATCAGACTCATTAATGATGGCAAAGGGCAATGGCAGCATGCAGTACCCATACAAGGCCAAATTTCACTGGAGCCAAGTTAGTGAAACTGGTAGAAAGAAAAGGAAGCAACAATCGAGGAAGGAAGGAAGGAGCAAAGTAAGGAAGGAAGGAGAGGACAAGGATTGAAGGAAGGAATGAATATGGAAGGGTTTGAGGGAGGAAGGAAGAAAGGAGTAAATATGGAAGGAAAGAAGGATAGAATGGAGAATGAATGAGGGAACAAGAAGGGTAAAAAAGAAGGCAAGAATGAAGGAAATAAGTAGGGAATGAGTAAGAGAATAAAGAAGGAATGAACAAGGAAGAGTTCAAGGAAGGAATGAACAAGGAAGGGTTCAAAGAGAGCAACAAAAGCAGGAGGGGAAGAGGAAATGAAGAAGGAGCAAAGAAGGAAGGAAATATATAATGTGGAACAAAGGGAATAAGGAAAGAAGGAGGGGAGGGAATGAGAAAGAATGGAAAGCAGGAATGAGGGAGCAAAGTAAAGAAGAAGGTAGAGAACAAAAAGGTATGGAAGGAATGAATATGGAAGGGTTTGAGAAAGAAAGAAAGAAGGGAGAGAACAAAAAGGTACGGAAGGAATGGAAGGGTTTGAGAAAGAAAGAAAGAAAGAAAGAAAGAAAGAAAGAAAGAAAGAAAGAAAGAAATGAGGAATGGAAGGGATAAGGAATGAATGAGGGAACAAGGAGGGTAAAAATAAGAAAAGGATGGAGCAAATAAGTAAAGAAAGAAAAAGAGAATGAAGAAGGAATGAACAAGGAAGGGTTCAAGGAAGGAATTAAGAAGGAAGGGTTCAAGGAAGGAATGAACAAGGAAGGGTTCAAGGTAGGGAACAAAAACAAGAGGGAAAGAGGAAATTAAGAAGGAGCAAGGAAGGAAGAAAATGTTTAATGTGGAACAAAAGGAACAAGGAAAGGAGGAAAGGATATAAGGAAGGAGAAAGAAAGGGGATGAAGAAGAAGGGCAGTAGTGAAGAATGAGGGAACAAGGAATTAAGTAGGGAGGGGTTGAGGTAGGAATCAAAAGAAGGAGGGAATAAAGAAGGAGAAAGAAAGGGAATGAAGGAGGAAGGCAGTAGTGAAGAATGAGGGAACAAACAGGGAGTTAAGTAGGGAGAATTTGAGGTAGGCAACATAAGAACGAGGGAAAGAGGAAATAAAGAAGGGGCAAGGAAGGAAAAAAATATTTAATGTGAAACAAAAGAACAAGGAAAGAATAAAAGGAGGGTGGGAATAAGGAAGGATGTAAAATGGGGAAAAAGGAGCAAAGTAAGAAAGGAGGGAAAAAACAAGGATGGAAGGAAGGAATACATATAGAAGGGTTTGCGGGAAGAAGGAAGAAAGGTGAAAATGAGGTAGGAAAGAAGGTAGGAAAAAGGAATGAATGAGGGAAAAAGGAGGGTAGAAAAGAAGGAATGGGAGAAATAAGTAAGAAAGAAGAAAGAATGAAGGAGGAAGAATGAAGGAGGAATGAACAAGGAATGGTTCGGGGAAGGAAGGAAAGGAGGGATTTGAGGTAGAAATCAAAGGAAGGAGGGAATCAGGAAGGAGAAAGAAAGGGAATAAAGAAGAAAGACCGTATTGAAGAATGAAGGAACAATTAGGGAAGTAGGAAGGGTTCAATGTAGGCAACATGAAGGAAAGAATAAATAAAGGAGTAAGGAAGGAAGGAAATATTGAATGTGGAACAAGGTAAGTAAGGAAGGAAGGAGCAAAGTAAGGAAAGAGAGAGAACAAGGATGGGAGGAAGGAATAAATAGGGGGTTTGAGAGAGGAAGGAAGAAAAGGAAAAGGAAAAGAAAGAGGAAAATAAAGGAAAAAGGGAATAGGAAATGGAAAGATAGTAGGAGAAGGGAAAGGAAAAGTAAAGTAGTACTTCATCTTCCAGCTGCCAACAAATGACAAAGGGAACTATCACAAGAGGACTCCATAGCAATGACATTATAATATCTTCATCCCACTGATCATCATACACGAGCCATGTAACCAGGAGATTCCACACATAGTATACAATGTCAATTTTGTCTAAAAAGTGAAGTACAGTAAACCCCCCTCCATCGCTGGGGTTACATTCCGGACCCACCCGCGAAAAGTGAAAAACCGCGAAAAGTGAAAAACCGCGAAATAGAAAGACCCTATTTAAATACACCCTAGGCATGTTTTGGTAATTTTTTAATAGCATTTAAAGGTCTTTAAACACACTTTTACGCAATAGAAACACATAAAAGATAGAGAAAGAGATCAAGAGGATTTTTAAAACATAAAAATATTGTCTTAACAGTACAGTAAAAAATAGAGTAAATAACTGCAAAATGGCGAAATATTAGTGCAATATCAGAATAACAGGTCCTAATTAAAATAGCGCGATATACCGGGACCGCAAAAACTGAACCGCGATAGAGCGGGGGGTTTACTGTAACACTAAACAAAGAGTCAGACAATTCATAGCAAAATTCTTCACCACACAGCAAATTAGTGCATGAATCGTATACATTGTGGGGCTTCCTGTATAAAAATGTCTTAAACAAGAACTGTTGATCCTGCCCTTAACAGTACATGCTCCATTTTATTTTCTGCCTTAGGAACATAAAACGCAGAATATACTAATTTATTTTACAGTTTTTTTTTTTTTATTGAAAATAATTTCCACCATAAGCAAAAATTAGGACGGCTGCAAACATTTGGTGTACCTTCACACATTTATATACACGCGATTCGCTGATATGTTTTATGATAAGCTCATAAAAAGCAACAATTCAGTGTATACAACCATTGCAGAAGAGCATTGTAATCCGAATATGGCAAACAAAGGGAGCCGAGTCCCTGAATGGACTCAGCAGGATGAATGGACTAAGCCCTTTTGTATTCCTTCTCCTTTTCAGTACTTAAAATTGGGTATTGATTTGGTGTGTGGGGATTGGGACGGAGCAGAATGAGAGATGGAGGTGAAAAGCAGCTGCAAAAAATGATTTGAATGCAACAGCCCTTACAATAAGGCATTGAGACAATGTTCTGCTCTATAAAAACATGAATTTAAAAGAACAATGTGAAAACAAAATTGTTAGTAAAGAATCACATTGCATAGCACATGTTACATAGTCATCCACTCCTTCTACAGCAGGGGACTTCAAACTTTCTAAACAAAGGGGCTTACTGTCCTTCAGATTTAAGGGGTGTAGACTGTGACCACTGGGAGTAGAAAATGTCCCAGAGTTGGTGCGAGTAAAAAAAATACGTAGTGTCTTTGGTCAGTAGGAAAAGGAATAGTGCCCTGTTGTTGGTGTCAGTGGAAGAAATAATGCCCCCTTGTTGGTGTCAGTGGAAAGAATAGTGTCCTATCATTGATGTTGGCAGAAGGAATAGTGCCGCATCGTTGGTGTGAGTGGGAGGAATAGTACCCCATCATCGGTGTCAGGGGAAGGAATAGTTCCCTATCATTGATGTTGGTGGAAGAAATAGTGCCCCATTGCTGGTGTAAGTGGGAGGAATAGTGCCCCATAGTTGGGTGTCAGTGGAAGGAATAGTGTTCCATCATTGGTATCAGTGGGAGGAATAGTGTCTCATTATTGGTGTCAGTGGTAGGAATAGTTTTCCATTGTTTATATCAGTGAAAAGAATTATGTCCCATTGTTGGTGTCAATGGAAGGAATAGTGCCCCATTATTGGTGTCAATGGAAAGACTAGTGCCCCATCATTGGAATAAGTGGGAGTAATAATGCCGCCTCGTTGAATAGTGGGAGTGGGAGGAATTATGGTCCACTCTTGGTGTCAGTGGAAGGTATGGTGCCTCATCATTAGCATCAGTAAAGAGAATAGGGCTTTTTATGAGTGGGAAGAATAGACCTCAAGGTTGAGATAAACGCAAGAAAAGGGTCACGTCCAGCCCGCGGGCCACAGTTTGGAGGTGACTGTTCTAGAGCCACCACAGAACCCCCTCAAAAAATATAGTTACCAAACTATCTGGGCCATGGGCAATAGCCCGCCTCTTCCTCAGTCCTGTGAATCACTATTGATTGGCCCCTTAAAGTGGTGAGTTGTCTCTCTGACCAATAGTGAGGCTTAAGCCCCTTACACACGATCCAAAAAGCGTACAAAAAATGCCGCATTCGAATCGATCGTACGATAATTGGATCGTTAGTACAGAGCTTTCGAGAGCCGATCAGGACAGTTCATCCGATATTATTCTATTGGACATTTTTCTTTCGGACGATGCCAGATCGTACGGTTTTCGTTTAAGCAGTACTGCTGTCGTTCGAAAATGCAATACTAATGCACTACAAGACATGACATCACTTCCGAATTTTTATTCTGTCGTACGAGAATTTTCGTGAACTCATCAGATTCGATGTGAGATTAGCATGCCAAAAAAAAACGGACGATAATCGGATCGTGTGTACGGGGCATTAGTAGGTAGCCAAAGCCCATGATCCATTAGCTTGGCTGGTGTTTGCAACATTGTGTTTGAGGGTTCGTGAAGAACGCAATACCAGTAGGTACTGGGAGAAGCCTGCTATGCAACATAAATGCTAAATATTTTTTGCTTGAGATATATTGTACCAATCACCTACAGAAGCATCCATTTCAGCCTATGAACCAGGGCAGCTTTAGGGCAGAAAGTAAGTCTAGAAAAACAGCAGGTTGGGTATGTTAAATTTCTACAAAAATATTCTGCAAAACCTGTAAAAGTAGATCTAAATCCAATCAGCAAAGTCCCATTTAAGCCTTAAAGAGGAAGTAAACCCCCTTTTACAACTTTAGCTTACAGGTAAGCCTATATTAAGGCTTACCTGTAGCTAACAAGGATATCTCCTAAACCTGCACGGTTTAGGAGATATACCTGTATTTGCATGTGCCGACGTCATGCGGCACATGCGCACTAGCGACAACTGAAGCAACGGCGCTATATGCCGATGCTTCAGTTGTTATATGCCGCTCTCGTGCGCATGCGCGTGACGTCATTGCGGCTCCGGCAAATCACAGCGCCGGAGCCGCGATACCCGGAAGTCACTCCGGGAGAAGAGGTCGGTGGTCGGAGGGGGAGAAGAGGACCGATGCCGAGGCTTCGATCTCAGGTAAGTGATGCATAATTAGCTAGTATGCTATGCATACTAGCTAATTATGCCTTTGTCTTGCAGGTTTTTTTTTTTTTCGTTTTTGTTAAGAGGGTTTACTTCCTCTTTAACATGTTAATGTTAGATGAAAAACAAACAACCACCGCTCCAAGACTCTCCCTACAAGCGAATGCTCCTGCCCCTGTGTGGGAGCCCCAGGTGCTGGCTAATAGCACAATGATTAGAAATCAAAAAGAAGAACTCCGGACAGCCGCACACCGGGAAAATAAAATCCAAAGGGTTTATTTAAAAGCAAAAAGACACTACAATCCAAACACGGCACAAAGGGGGGTAGAGAGCTGACGCGTTTCGCACTGTATTTCAGTGCTTACTCATAGCAAACATTGCCGTGTTTGGATTGTAGTGTCTTTTTGCTTTTAAATAAACCCTTTGGATTTTATTTTCCCGGTGTGCGGCTGTCCGGAGTTCTTCTTTTTGATTTCTAACATGTTAATGTTACTTTTGTTCTTATTTAAATCTCTAGCTTCCTTTAATACTTTGAGATTGTGTCATGCTTGTTCTTGTCCAAGTGCTTCCTGATTGTTCAACTGTCTCCCGATTGTGCTCCTGAGTTGTTACCCTGTCGTATGCACTACTGGTGGAGACTACAGCTACCCATGCGGATACACATTGTGCAGGCATGACCCAAAGTCGCCTCTATAATCCTGGCCATACACGGATTGAGATTTGGCCAGTTCAGCAGGACCGGTGGAGATTTGATCCATGTATGGGCAGGCTGATTGTACCCAAGTCAACTTGGATATTAAAGTCCTTACAAGATGTCTCCAACTTACAAGCTAACCTCAATGCACTGTTTAATTGGACAACTATGTGGCAACTGAGGTTTTATGTTGATAAATGTAAAGTTATGCACTTAGGGGTTAAGTATATGCATGCATCATACTAGGGGGAGTACAACTGGAGGAACCCATAGTGGAGAAGGATCTAGGCTACTGTTTCCAAAGCAAGCAAAATCCTTTCTTGTATTAAGAGAGGTATGGACTCCAGAGAGAGAGATATCATTTTATCTCTGTACAAATCATTACAGGGGGTCCCCAGGTTACGAACCCGTTAGGGACTTTCCTCCTGTTTGCAAATCGGAAATGTTTGTAAGTCGGCCGCGCATGTGCAGAACTTCAATTACAGACATTTCCGATGTTCCGTCGAATGCCGTTCTGCGCATGCGCGGAAAATAACGGACATTTTAGATGTTCCGTTAAATGCCGTGCTGCGCATGCACAGCAATTTACGGACATTTCCGTCATTTTCCGTGGCTCCATCTGGCCGTGCATGTGCAGAACGGCTGATTTCCCCGCAGAACGGCAGAGGGTCCCCGCAGCGCCCGGTTCACAAGTAGGAGTCGTTCATAGGTCGGGCGTTCGTAAGTCGGGGACCCCCTGTAGTAAGATCTTATGTGGAATATTTCGTTAATTTTTGGGCTCCAGTTCTCAAAAAAGGATATCGGGGAACTGGAGAAAGTGCAGAGAAGGGCAACCAAACTGATAAGAGACATGGAGGAGCTCAGCTATGAGGAAAGATTAGAGGAACTGAATTTACAGTGCCTTAAAAAGGATTCATAGCCCTTGAAATTTTCCACATTTTGTCATGTTACAATCAAAAACGTAATTGTATTTTATTGGGATTTTATGTGATAGACCAACACAAAGTGGCACATAATCGTGAAGTGGAAGAAAAATTATAAATGTTTTTCCAAATTTCTTCCAAATAAATATGTGAAAAGTGTGGGGGGTACATTTGTAGTCAGCCCCCCTTACTCTGATACCCCTAACTAAACTCTAGTGGAACCAATTGCCTTCAGAAGTCACCTAATTAGTAATTTAATCTCATTATAAAAACAGCTGTTCTGTGAAGAGGTTTGTTAAAGAACCTTATGCTGTGTACACACGACCGGACTTTGACGGACTGAATTCCGTCGGACTTTGACGGACTTCCGTCGAATCGGACTTGTCTACACACAATCACACCAAAGTCCGACGGATTCGACCGTGATGACGTACCACCGGACTAGAATAAAGCGGAGCTGCACCCGCACCAAAAATATTAAAAGTCAGCAGCTACAAAATACTGCAGCTGCTGACTTTTAATAAATAGACACTTACCTGTTCCAGGTTCCAGCGATGTCGGCAGAATGTGACGAGAGACCGCTCGTCTCTCAGCTGCCCCGCCGCCATCCTCTGTCAGGGAATCAGGAAGTGAAGACGCAACGTCTTCACTGCCGGTTCCCTACTGCGCATGCGCGAGTCGCGCTGCGCGTCTCTATTGGTCCCCACTGTGTCCTGGGAACTGTGTTTCCCAAGACACAACGGGGCATCTCTGGATAGGGGCGGGGCAGCTCCGGATAATTCGTCACGAAAGTGGGTGCAGATACTTGTATTATACAGGTATCTGCACCCCCCCCCCCCCTGAAAGGTGCCAATTGTGGCACCGGAGGGGGGGAGAAATCCTATAAGCGGAAGTTCCACTTTAGGGTGGAGCTCCGCTTTAAGGAAGTTCATAGCCAGTAGCCAATAGCTGCCCTGGCGTCGGTTTTCGTCCGTCGGACCAGCGTACAGACAAACTGATTTTTTGATTTTTTGACCGGACTCGAGTCCGTTGGAAAGATTTGAAACATGTTCTAAATCTAAAGTCCGTCTGATTTGCGACAGAAAAGGTCCGCTGAAGGTCCGATGAAGCCCACACGCGGTCGAATTGTCCGACAGATTCGTTCCATCGGACCAGTTTGGTCGAAATCTCCGGTCTTGTGTACACGGCATTAGTGAACAAACAAACAAACAAACAAAACAGCATCATGAAGGCCAAGGAACACACCAGACAGGTCAGGGATAAAGTTGTGGAGAAGTATAAAGCAGGGTTAGGTTCTAAAAAAATCTCCCAAGCTTTGAACATCTCACGGAGTTCTGTTCAATCCATCATCCGAAAATGGAAAGAGTATGGCCCAACTGCCAACCTACCAAGACATGGAAAAGGAAAGGCACTCAGACTGACGCGGGCAAACGAGCTTGCCGCTCGTAGGAGCTAGGTCTATTGTTTTGTAGACATGTGCAATTCGTTTCGTTTTTTTCGTTAAAATTCGTTTTATTCATTCATTCGTTATCGTACGAATGAACGAACGATTCGCTAAAAATTTTAACGAATGTTCGAATCGAACGAATCCGAAAAACAACGAAAATCCGAAATAACCAAATTAGAAACAACGAAACTACGAAAGAAGAAAATCCGAAAAACAAAAACAGGAACAACAAAAATCAAAATGAACGAAAAAATTTGTACATTCGTAACTTTTTTTTTTTGTTGAATTGGTAATTTTCCATGTCCCTTACAATGGCGCTGCTTAACGTGCTTCGAATGGATTGAACGAAAAAATTCGTACATTCGTAACTTTTTTTTTTCGATTCGTAATTTTCCGCGTCTCTTAAAATGTAATAATAGCATACACATTACATAACATTATGAATTATGCTCCGATTACGAATCTACGAAAACAATGTTACGAAAGCACGAATAAATCAATCTAACGAAAGTACGAATGTAACTAAATCTACGAAAATACGAATGCGTCCGAATTTCGAATAAACGAAAATTAAATTAACGGAAAAACGAATCAACGAAAAAATAACTCTTACGAAAATACGAATCGTTACGAATACGAACACTGACGACTTACGAAATTACGAATCGTTACGAATCAACAGAAACAAAACGAAAATAAACAAATTTTTCTATTGTGCACATGTCTATTGTTTTGTGAGTACCCCTTTGCTGTTGTCTTAATAAACACCACTTATGTTTTAAAATACTACAATATCCGGAATCCCCCTTCTTTTTATCACTCCCATGAGAATTAAAGACAAATATGTAATGTAACCATATTGGTCCAGGAAAACAGCCATCCCAGGTATACATATATATGCGGTTACCTCATTGCCGCAAGGTAAGAGGCCACTTCTATTGGTGTGTACCTTTGCACAAAGAGGAGATGTGTACTTCTCCAGCACGTTCTTTGCACATTTGAATGCTTATTTGCACAAAGGAAGAAAATAATCAATTTTACTACTGGATTTACTACTGGATTTACTACTGGATTTAAATTTTCTGCACATTTGGAATCTGATTGGACTTTATAATAGACTTACAGCTAACACAACTGAAGTTTGTTGTTTGCACTTTTGCACAGGCTATTTGCAACTAACGCAATTGAAGATTTGCGCTTGTGTGTGGTGGTTTGCACGTTTGCACAGGCCATTTGCACATAACACAGGCAGTTTCCATATTGCCATAATTGCACATTTGCTATTTTTGCACAATTGTCATTCTGCACATTTTTTGCACTACTGCTTATTGAATAGTTCCTTCTCAGTGGTATTAGCAATTTATTTATGCACTTTGCACTGCTTTGACATACAATGTTAAATTTATTTTATAATTTATTTATTTTATGATTATTGTTGATTTATCACTATTGAAATTTCCCATGTACTGCTACCTTTAGCAGCGACATTTTTATTTTATTTTTTTCTTTGTTGGGAACAGCGCAGCACTACCTTTCTTTGATTCTACCAAGACATGACCGTCCACCTAAACTGACCGGCCGGGCAAGGAGAGCATTCATCAGAGAAGCAGCCAAGAGGCCCATGGTAACTCTGGAGGAGCTGCAGAGATCCACAGCTCAGGGGGGAGAGTCTGTCCACAGGACAACTATTTTGCCGCATACACACGATCGGAATTCTCGTCGGAAAAAAACTCTGACGGTTTTTCCAACGGAATTTCGCTCAAACTGTCTTGCCTACACACGATCACACCGAATTCCGACGGTCTGTAACACAGCGGCATAAAACACGTTTGACAGCACTATAAAAGGGAAGTTTAATGCTTCCGAGCATGCGTCAAATTGTTTCCGAGCATGCGTCGGAATTTTGCGTGTCGGAATTGCATACACACGATCGGAAAATCTGATAGAGAGGTTTTCCGTCTGAAAAATTGAGAACAGGTTCTCAATTCAAAGTCCGTCGGAAATTCCGACAGAAAAAGGCCGATGGGCATACAAAATCCGATGAAAAGCTCCTATCGGACTGTTTCCATCGGAAATTCCGACCGTGTGTACGCCGCATTAGTCGTGTTCTCCACAAATCTGCCCTTTATGGAAGAGTGACAAGAAGAAAGACATTGTTGAAAAAAAGTCATAAGAAGTCCTGTTTGCAGTTTGTGAGAAAGCCATGTGGGGGAGGGGAGCAAACATGTGGAAGAAGGTGATCTGGTCAGATGAGACAAAAATTTAATTTTCTGGCCTAAAAGCAAATCGCTATGCGTGGTGGAAAACTAACACTGCCCTGAACACACCATCCCCACCGTGAAACATGGTGGTGGCAGCATCATGTTGTGGGGGATGCTTTTCTTCAGCAGGGACAGGGAAGCTGATCAGAGTTGATGGGAAGATGGATGGAGCCAAATACAGAGCAATCTTAGAAGAAAACCTGTTAGAGTCTGCAAAAGACTTGAGACTGGGGCGGAGGTTCACCTTCCAGCAGGACAACGACCCGAAACATACAGCCAGAGCTACAATGGAATGGTTTAGATCAAAGCATATTCACGTGTTAGAATGGCCCAGTCAAAGTCCAGACCTAAATCACATTGAGAATCTGTCGCAAGACTTGAAAATTGCTGTTCATAGAAGTTCTCCATCCAATCTGACAGAGCTTGAGATATTTTGCAAAGAAGAATGGGCAAAAATGTCCCTCTAGATGTGCAATGCTGGTAGAGACATCCCCAAAAAGACTTGCAGCTGTAATTGTAGAGAAAGGCGGTTCTACAAAGTATTGACTCAGGGGGGCGCTATACAAATTCCCCCCCCCCCCCACACACTTTTCACATATTTACTTGTAAAAAATGTTGAAAATCATTTTATCATTTTCCTTCCACTTCACACTTAAGTGCCACTCTGGGGGTGATTTACGAAAGCCATGCGCCATCAGTAGAGGCGCACGGCGAGGCACAATGCACATTTTCATATTTACCAAATGGTGCGCCGGTAACAGAGCGCGAATCCCCCATTTACTGTAGCGATTTCGGCACACGGGAGAATTAAATCTATGCGCCACTATGGACATGGCGCACGGCATCTCCAAATCAGTATTGACAGAAGATGGAGTTGCCAATATTATGGGGTGATGTGAGGAAGTTTAGTAACAACTGCCCAAGTAACAAATATGGCCAAAATAGAATGAGAAAGTATGTTTTTCAGAGAAAGCCTGCTGTGCCCGCAAGTACGTTTAGAACTGTGTGAGATCAATGTAAAGCACTGCGCATGCGCAAGCGGCTATTGCGTTCGTTCACATGCGTTTGTTTCACTGCTCGGCCAAAATCTTAGTAAATGTTAAGCAGCGTACATGCAATTTTATGGGTTGACCGGGCCCACTTCTAAACTTGACACATTTTTTTTTTACGCTGGTTCACCTTTTATGTTTTTGTTTTTTTATTTTTTTCTTGTCAATTTTGTTTATTGATTTTGAAAATATAAACATTGGTACAATTAACAAAATATTGATTACATGGTAGCATTAGTTGAATCTACATGTCAGATCTTAGTATTTCTTGTAGTTACAAGCATTTAAAGATTTAAGTAGGTTATATGTTTTTCGAAAGACTAATGCCGCGTACACACGGTCGGAATTTCCGATGGAAACAGTCCGATGGGAGCTTTTCAACGGGGCTGCATGAGTGCTGCCGGCACTGGGGAGCTACAGATCATTGAGGGAACCATGAATGCCAACATGTACTGTGACATACTGAAGCAGAGCATGATCCCCTCCCTTCAGAGACTGGGCCGCAGGGCAGTATTCCAACATGATAACCACCCCAAACACACCTCCAAGACCACCACTGCCTTGCTAAAGAAGCTGAGGGTAAAGGTGATTGACTGGCCAAGCATGTCTCCAGACCTAAACCCTATTGAGCGTCCACAAACGGAAGGTGGAGGTCTCTAACATCCACCAGCTCGGCGATGTCACCATGGAGGAGTGGAAGAGGACTCCAGTGACAACCTGTGAAGCTCTGGTGAACTCCATGCCCAAGTGGGTTAAGGCAGTGCTGGAAAATAATGGTGGCCACACAAAATATTGACACTTTGGGCCCAATTCGGACATTTTCACTTAGGGGCGTACTCACTTTTGTGAGATACTGTAATTAGTACAATGAGGGGGACCTATGGCTGCAAATGGGCACAGTGAGGCTGCAAATGGGCATTTTTTGACCCTCTTTTCCACTTACAGTAGCTGCGCATTTCTCACCCTAGGCTTATACTCGAGTCAATACGTTTTTCCAGTTTTTTGTGGTAAAATTAGGTGCCTCGGCTTATATTCGGGTCGGCTTATACTCGAGTATATACGGTACTTTGTGTGTGTATATAAAGTATATAGGCTATATTTGTATCAGACACCCTATTACAATGTATCTACAATGAGATTTAAGTTTCCTTTTAAGCAAAACCAATATATTTAAAGGTCATCTCCATCTAAAATGTGTATTTCAGTTTCATCTCACTGCAAACCAGTTAAGTCCCTTTAAATTACAATATACCGCCGGATTTGCGCTCCCCGTACACGATAAAAGGAATTAGTCACACGGCCTTGTTCCTTATGTAAGCTCTGCTAATTCTTTGTAAAATTTTGTGTCTGCGTTATCAGTTCTTCCCTGCGAGAGAATTATTTTCACAGTTTTACATTTCTGGTACGACTCGGCAAAGTGCCGCTCACCGCTCCATCCCTCTGTTTATTAAACACACGGGGATTTGGCTCCTGAAAGGTCATTTCCCGAGTGAAAAGGCCACCGGCACCATATAGGATTCACTCACACAGAGCCGCATGCAATTCTTTCCATAAACTGGAAAAAAAAAAAAAAGTCTTTCAGCTTTCTCCTGTTATTTTGGCTACGGGGCTAACACTCGTCTCCGGGGAGAGGCGATGTTATTACCTTAAAATAACTGCCTATAAGAAGGAGCACAGGTCTGAGTGACAGCTGTGGGTATACGGGGAAGAAGGTGTATGAACACTAACAGAATGTGAAGCAATCAGGTCACATTGCATTCCTATGGTTCAGCAAAGAATCTTCACCAGCCAAGGGTCTGATCCTTCTGCTGAACCGGGGGAACGGGTCATCAGTTCTTCTACTGAATCACTGAGGGACGAAACATATCAGGAGAGACTGTAAGAACTCAGTATGTACAGTCTTAAATAGGGTTGAGCTACCGGTGCAGTAGACTTGATTTTGTTTTTCAGATTCTTTATTTGTCAATGAGCATGCATTAAAATAAAAGAATGAGTGTAGATCAGAGGTCTCCAAGCTGTGGCCCACAGACTGGATTTGGCCCTTTGCTAGCCCTTATCAGGCCCTTGAGGCCCTATTCCTCCCAATGGACACCAACAGAGGGGCATACTTCCTGCTACTGACACCAATGATAGGACACTAATTCTCCCACTGATATCAATGGTGGGGCGCTATTCCTCCCACTGATATCAATGATGGGGAGCTATTCCTCCCACTGATATCAATGGTGGGGTGCTATTCCTCCCACTGATATCAATGGTGGGGTGCTATTCCTCCCACTGATATCAATGGTGGGGCGCTATTCCTCCCACTGATATCAATGATGGGGCGCTATTCCTCCCACTGATATCATTGATGACTATTCATCCCACTGATATCAATGATGGGGCGCTATTCCTCCCACTGATATCATTGATGACTATTCATCCCACTGATATCAATCATGGGGCGCTATTCCTCCCACTGATATCATTGATGACTATTCATCCCACTGATATCATTGATGGGGCGCTATTCTTCCCACTGATATCATTGATGACTATTCCTCCCACTGATATCAATGATGGGGCGCTATTCCTTCCACTGACTTCAATGATGGGGCACTATACCTCCCACTGATACCATTAATCGGAGAACTATTCTTTCCACTAATAACAATGAAGGGGCACTATTCCTCCCACTGACATCAACAACGGGGCACTATTTCTCCTACTGATACCAATGCTGGGGCACTCTTCCTCCCACTGATACCAGTGATTGGAGAAATATTCTTTCCACTAATAACAATGATGGGGCACTATTCCTCCAACTGACACCAATAAAAGGGGCACATTTCCTCCGACTGATAGTAATCAAGGGGCACATTTCCTCCCACTGGACATCAAAATGGGGGCATAATTCCTGCCACAGACATCAATAAATGGCACTATACCACCTACTGATACCAGCAATAGGGCACTATTGCTCCCACGTGTATGAGACACTATTCCTCCCAACTAACTCCAACACTGGGGCATAATTCCTGCCACTGACACCAAAGATGGGGTCCCATTCCTCCCACTGACACCAATGATGGGCCACTATTTCTCCCACTAACACCAGTGATGGGGCACTATTCCTCCTCCTATGGGATAGCAGGTGCTATGCTATTTTTTTTACTCCTGCTAGCTTACCACTGATGCCTAGACATTTTATTTATCAACAATCATACAGTCAAAGGATGAGTATAGATCAGTGGTCTCCAAACTGTGGCTCTTTGCATAATTCCTGCCATTGACACCAAGAATGAGGCACTTTTCCTCTGCTTGACACCAACAAAAAGGCACTATTCCTCCTACATACCAATGATGGGGAACTATTTCTCCCTCTGACACCAATGACGGGGCACTATTCCTTCCACTGACAACAATGATAGGGCACTATTCCTCCCACATAGCAATGATTGGCCACTATCCCTCCCACTGACACCAATGATGGGGCACTATTCCTCCCACTGACACCAATTATGGCGTACTATTCCTCCCACTGACAGAGATGATGGGGCATTATTCCTCCCACATACCAATGATGTGGCACTATTCCTCCCACTGATACTAATGATGGGGCACTATTCCTCCCACTGACACCAATGATGGGGCGCTATTCCTCCCACATACCAATGATGGGGCATTATTCCTCCCACATACCAATGATGTGGCACTATTCCTCCCACATACCAATGATGGGGCACTATTCCTCCCACATACCAATGATGGGGCATTATTCCTCCCACATACCAATGATGGGGCACTATTCCTCCCACTGACACCAATGATGGGGCGCTATTCCTCCCACTTACACCAATGATGGGGCGCCATTCCTCCTCCTACTGACCACAGGTGTTATTTCTGACCCCCCTGAGGTCTGAAGGAAAGTAATCTGCTCCTTTGTGAGTGCTAAGACATTCCCACAGTAATTGTGTTTATAAATGGACCCTGTGCATGTAGATGTGCAGAATCTTTGTAGCTTTAGTCTGCTGTGCTGTCACACATCAACGGGCGGTACCATCGTGCGCTGACAGATTTTTTGATGCGCCTTCCCGAATTTATAATTTGGAATGGATTTGGTAAACAGCCATGGACCGACTCTCGGTGATGTGAAGTAAAGCAGTTCTCAGGAGGCGCACAAAAATAAAATAACATAAAATCTTATATGATAAACTAAACTTATAATTAGTTCCCAAAAGTGGAGACCATTTTTTAAAACTTTAAATTAAAAATTTATTAAACTGCTCCAAGTAAAAATAATAATAAATCCGTAAGCGGCGCGTCGGCTGTTTTGTAAGCGAGCTGTACGGCGGCTGAGCGCTGACGGCGTATTGATAGAAAGTCGATGAGAGATGTCACAACACTGTAACAATGAACATCAAACAAAGCCGGTGTTGTAGGAAAAGTTACTTAAAGGTAATTAAACACACTAACGAGTGTAAATGATGGAGGAAATGAGGCAAAGGGAGTTCATTTCTGGATTGGCGCATCATAATCAGCAGACCTCCGAGAACGCGAGAACCGCGTGATTAAATAGCATTCATTCTCCTGGACACAATTCTCTGCTGATTCCGCATCCCTGACCGAGATCAGATGATGAGATGTATCTATATCCGTACATTGATTCTTCCAGAGGATTGATTCCATTGTGAAGAGGATCTACAATCAAATAACACCCCCCCTACTCCAGACCTTCCTCCCTCAACCCCCCCTACGCCTTCCTCCCTCAACCCCCCCCACACCTTCCTCCCTCAACCTCCCCCCTTCACCTTCCTCCCTCAACCCCCCCTACACCTTCCTCCCTCAACCCCCCCTACACCTTCCTCCCTCAGCCCCCCCTACACCTTCCTCCCTCAACCCCCCCACACCTTCCTCCCTCAACCTCCCCCTACACCTTCCTCCCTCAACCCCCCCACACCTTCCTCCCTCAACCTCCCCCTACACCTTCCTCCCTCCCCCCCCTCAACCCCCCCACACCTTCCTCCCTCAACCTCCCCCCTTCACCTTCCTCCCTCAACCCCTCCTACACCTTCCTCCCTCAACCCCCCCCACACCTTCCTCCCTCAACCCCCCCCCCCCCACACACCTTCCTCCCTCAACCTCCCCTACACCTTCCTCCCTCAACCACCCCCCTACACCTTCCTCCCTCAATCACCCCCCTACACCTTCCTCCCTCAACCCCCCTACACCTTCCTTCCTCAACCCCCCCCCCCACACACACACACCTGCCTCCCTTAACCCCTCCTCCCCCCTACACCTGAGCCCCCCCCCTCCTTTATATCAGAGGTCCCCCTACTTTACATCAGAGGTCCCCCATCACATCAGAGCCCCACTTTATATCAGAGGTCCCCCATCACATCAGAGTCCCCCTTTATACCAGATGTCCCCCATCAAATCAGAGGTCCCCCATCACATCAGAGCCCCACTTTATATCAGAGGTCCCCCATCACATCAGAGTCCCCCTTTATACCAGAGGTCCCCCATCAAATCAGAGGTCCCCCATCACATCAGAGCCCCCCTTTATATCAAAGGTTCCCCATCACATCAGAGTCCCACCCTCCTTTACATCAGAGGTACCCCATCACATCAGAGCACCCCCTTTATATCAGAGGTCCCCCATCAAATCAGAGCCCCCCCCTTTATACCAGAGGTCCACCATCACATCAGAGCCCTCCCTTTATATCAGAGTTCCCCATCACATCGGACCCCCCCCTCTATATCAGAGGCGCCCCATCACATCAGAGCTCCCCCTCCTTTACATCAGAGGTCCCCCATCACATCAGAGCCCCCCTTTATATCAGAGGTCCCCCATCACATCAGAGCCCCCCTTTATATCAGAGGTCCCCCCTCACATCAGAACCCCCTCCTTTATATCAGAGGTCCCCCATCACATCAGAGCCCCCCCTTTATATCAGAGGCGCCCCATCACATCAGAGCTCCCCCTCCTTTACATCAGAGGTCCCCCCTCCTTTATATCAGAGGTCCCCCTCACATTAGAACCCCCTCCTTTATATCAGAGGTCCCCCATCACATCAGAGCCCCCCTTTATATCATAGGTCCCCCATCACATCAGAACCCCCCTCCTTTATATCAGAGGTCCCCCATCACATCAGAACCCCCCCTTCTTTATATCAGAGGTCCCCCATCACATCAGAGCCCCCCTCCTTTACATCAGAGCTCCCCTTTACATCAGAGGTCCCCCATCACATCAGAGCCACCCCTTTATATCAGTGCCTGACCTCACAAACGCACTTCTGGAAGAATAATCAAACATCCCCATAGACACACTCCTAAACCTTGTGGACGGCCTTCCCAGAAGAGTTGAAGCTGTTATAGCTGCAAAGGGTGGGCCAACTCAATATTGAACCCTACGGACTAAGACTGGGATGCCATTAAAGTTCATGTGCGTGTAAAGGCAGGCGTCCCAATACTTTTGGCAACATAGCGTATATAAGCAAATTAAACTTCAGCTTTAAATCAGACTATAGACAAAGTGATGGCCTCTTTGCTGGAAGCTGTTTAAGCCAAAACCCGACCAGATGTACCTGTGTGCTCCGCTGCCGCACGAAGCCTCCGGTAGCGCGCCGCTGACAGCTGTCTCACAGCCAGACAGAGTCGCCTCTCTCCAGCCCCGCGCAGGACAAGAGCCTCAGAGCAGCTGGGAACCATCTTCAGCTTTGAACTGCAGACAGAAGGGCGGGGGGGGGGGGGGCACATCTTTTCTGGCAGGCTGCCCTTCCTTCACAGGCTGCACAATGACTTATCGGAGATCTCATCGCATTCATTGAGAATAAATGAAAAGCTGGAGATGACAGGCGCGTGCTGCGATTGGATGAATGATGCAGATGTTCTGGATACGGATCTGACAGGATGCCAGACTCCTGAATTAAAGCTGAATTTCGGGATTAGTGAATTATGTCTAAATCCATTCCGCATGTGTATTCTGCTGGAATCTTGATGTGATTTGTGTATTTCTTCCAGATCTGTAAAGTAATCCACTGTGAGACTTCCTGTACTAAAGACCGCTCACTGCTGCTCTCTGTCCTTGTGCAGGGGGTCTGGTCTTGTCTCCACCCCCTCCTGTAGCTTTCTGCAGGCAGCCTGTAGTGGGTGGAGCCTGTTGGGCCCCTCCCACAGCTCTGTTCTCTCTCTCTCTCCTTGTGCAGGGGGTCTGGTCTTGTCTCCGCCCCCTCCTGTAGTTTTCTGCAGGCAGCATGTAGTGGGTGGAGCCTGTTGGGCCCCTCCCACAGCTCTTTTCTCTCTGTCTCTCTCCTTGTGCAGGGGGACTGGTCTTGTCTCCGACCCCCTCCTGTAGTTTTCTGCAGGCAGCCTGTAGTGGGTGAGCCTGTTGGGCCCCTCCCACAGCGCTGTTCTCTCTCTCTCCTTGTGCAGGGGGACTGGTCTTGTCTCCGCCCCCTCCTGTAGTTTTCTGCAGGCAGCCTGTAGTGGGTGGAGCCTGTTGGGCCCCTCCCACAGCTCTTTTCTCTCTCTGTCTCCTTGTGCAGGGGGACTGGTCTTGTCTCCGCCCCCTCTTGTAGTTTTCTGCCGGTGTCCTGTCAGATTGTGTCCCCCATCACATACTGTCCGCTGTGCACTGCGCAGTACACAGGACAAGCAGATTCCGAAAATTGCCGAAGATGAACGGCGCCTGCGCCGTGAGTCCAGGTTCAAGCCCCACCATCCAAGTGGACATAGAGTTAAAATAAAAAAGAGCCGAGCGCAGCGAGGCCGTGCCCGAAGCGTGGCGAGCGAAGCGAGCCCGCGAGGGGCCCTCTAACTTTGTGCAGCCCTATGTCCACTTGGATGGTGGGGCTTGCACCTGGACACATGGCGCAGGCGCCGTTCATCTTCGGAGATTTTCCGAATCTCCTTGTCCTCCGTACTGCGCAAGCGCTGCGCCTGCGCAGTACGGGCCGGACACTATACGATAGGCGGACACTATCTGACAGAACACCGGCAGCCTGTAGTGGGTGGAGTCTGTTGGGCCCCTCCTACAGATCTGCTCTTTGCACAGCCTATGCACAGCACAGAGATGATCTCACTACTACTTTTACAAGGTGAAAAAACACAATTTCTCTTTATAGGACTTTGAAGGCAACGTCTAACCCCAAAAAATAGGATTTAACCACTTGCCGCCAAATCATGTACCTGTACGTCATTGGCTTCAAGTGGTTGTACAATACCGTTTTTTTTTAGCGCCGACGGACGGCTTTCTTGTAATAATAACCGATGTGGCTAAGCAGCCACTCGGCTGTTATTACAAGCAGCGGGAGGGGACGCCCCCCCCCCCCACCCCTCCAGCGAAAATCTCCACCGGCTGGCTGGAGACCCAAACAAAGCCGGCAAAAATACTATATTTTTCACTATAACGGGCTGATAAATTAGCGAGATGTTCTTTAAGCGCGGCGCCCTCTGTGCGGACACAGAAAATAAATACATCAAAAAGTGTGCGTTTCCTTTTTTTTTTTATTTCCTAACCGTTAACATTCCACGCCGCGCGTCTCTGGCATCCCAAAGTGAACAATAGAGCGCGGATAGCACAAACAGCAACACACTCGAGTAAATAATTGCTTGCCATTACCATCTGTCAAGATCAGACGGATGTGAGCCTGAGCGGAGGAGAGACAGCAATCTACATAATGAGAGCAGCGGAGACAACACTGCGCCAACGCCACCTCCATCCGACTTCCCCGTTTTATGACCACACGAGCGAGCCTACGGCGCCGCACAGCCATCAAAACCGCAGCCTGGAATCTGTGATTAATTTGCATACAAAGAATGGATAATATAAAAAAAAGGGGGGACGTTCGGCTCGGCGCTCGTGTTTGGCTCATGTAGAAGCCTAAAAATGGAACTCCGGGCAGAATTTTAACTCATGTTTTAGACGAGGCTTGGAAGGGTAAGATCGTTGGTAAGGTTTTTATCGCTTTTGGGCCTGTAGGTGGCCTGCCACTGGCACTTCACAGAGCGCTGGCACAGCAGCAAATCAGCAAACAGCTCAATGGCACTGTGGCAAATCCCAGATTCAGATGTCCATATGTCTCCTACATCCTATGCCTGAGCATAAGAGCTACCTAGGTCATTGTTTGACCCTTGTGCACCCCAAAAATCCAGTGCACCCCAAGAGAATCTTGTGTCATCTACTGGCCAATGTGCACCCCAGGGTGCCCCATAACTCCAGTGCACCTCAAAGCGTCAGAGCATCCTGGGTCATTTATTGACCCTTGTGCACCCCAAAAAATCCAGTGCACACCAGGGAATCCTGTGTCATTCACTGACCAATGTGCACCCCTCTGTGCCCAATGACTTCAGTGCACCCCCGAGTATCAGAGCATACTGGGTCATTTATTGACCCTTGTGCACCCCAAAACTACAGTGCACCCCAGAGCATCAGAACAACCTGGGTCATTTATTGATTTATTGACTCTTGTGCACCCCAAGAGTATCCTGTGTCATTTACTGACCAATGTGCACCCCTGTGTGCCCCATGACTTCAGTGCACCCCCGAGTAGAGCATCCTGGGTCATTTATTGACCCTTGTGCACCCCAAAACTATAGTGCACCCCAGAGCATCAGAACATCCTGGGTCGTTTATTGACTCTTGTGCACCCCAAAAATCCAGTGCACCCCAAGAGAATCCTGTGTCATCTACTGGCCAATGTGCACCTTAGTGTGCCCCATGACTCCAGTGCAGCTCAAAGCGTCAGAGCACCCTGGGTCATTTATTGACCCTTGTGCACCCCAAAAATCCAGTGCACACCAGGGAATCCTGTGTCATTCACTGACCAATGTGCACCCCTCTGTGCCCAATGACTTCAGTGCACCTCCGAGTATCAGAGCATACTGGGTCATTTATTGAATCTTGTGCACCCCAAAAATCCAGTTCACCCCAAGAGAATCCTGTGTCATCTACTGGCCAATGTGCACCCCAGTGTGCCCCATGACTCCAGTGCACCTCAAAGCGTCAGAGCACCCTGGGTCATTTATTGACCCTTGTGCACCCCAAAAATCCAGTGCACACCAGGGAATCCTGTGTCATTCACTGACCAATGTGCACCTCTGTGTACCCAATGACTTCAGTGCACCCCCGAGTATCAGAGCATACTGGGTCATTTATTGACCCTTGTGCACCCCGAAACTACAGTGCACCCCAGAGCATCTGAACAACCTGGGTCATTTATTGATTTATTGACTCTTGTGCACCCCAAGAGAATCCTGTGTCATCTACTGACCAATGTGCACCCCTGTGTGCCCAATTCAGTGCACCCCCAAGTATCAGAGCATCCTGGGTCATTTATTGACCCTTGTGCACCCCGAAACCACAGTGCACCCCAGAGCATCAGAACATCCTGAGTCGTTTATTGACTCTTGTACACCCTAAAAATCCAGTGCACCCTAACAGAATCCTGTGTCATCTACTGACCAATGTGCACCCCAGTGTGCCCCGTGACTCCAGTGCAGCTCAAAGCGTCAGAGCATCCTGGGTCATTTATTGACCCTTGTGCACCCCAAAAAATCCAGTGCACCCCAGAGTTTCCTGTGTCATCTACTGACTGATGTGCACCGCTGTGTGCCCCATGACTCCAGTGCACCCCAGAGTAACAGAGCATCCTGGGTCATTTATCGACCCTTATGTACCCCTGTGCACCCCACAACTTCAGTGCACACCAGAGTATCCTGTGTCATCTACTCACCAATGTGCACCCCTGTGTGCCCCTTGACACCAGTGCACCCCAGCGTATCAGAGCATCCTGGGTCATTTATTAACCCTTGTGTACTTCTGTGCACCCCAGAGTATCCTTTGTCATCTACTGACTGATGTGCGCCTAATAAATTCAGTGCACCCCAGGGGCATCATGGGTCATTAATTGACCCTTGTGCACCCCAAAAATTATGCACCCCAGAGTATCCTGTGTCATCTACTGACCAATGTGCACTCCTGTGTGCCCCATGACACCAGTGCACCCCAGAGTATCAGAGCAACCTGGGTCATTTATTGACCCTTGTGCACCCCGCAACTCCAGTGAACCCCAGAGTATCATCTACTAACCAATGTGCACCCCTGTGTGCCCCATGACACCAGTGCACTCCAAGGGAGTTATGCATCAGCAAGGTCTCTCCCAGGCAAAGATTTCAAAGCAGACTGGGGTTTCAGGCTGTACTGTTCAAGCTCATTTGAAGAAGCCCAAAGAAATTTACAACGTTGAGAAGCGTAGATGCAGTGGTTGGGTAGATGTAGATGTCCAGCATTGCCATTGGCACAGAACTGGAGGAAACCAGTGGGACCCAGGTACCCCCCATCTACTGTCTGGAGAAGTCTGGCCAGAAGTGGTCTTCATGGAAGAATTTCATCCAAAAAGCCAAACCTCCGTTGTGGAAACAAGGCTAAGCGACTCAACTATGCAGGAAAACATAGGAACTGGGGTGCAGAAAAATGGCAGCTGGTGCTCTGGACTGATGAGTCAAAATGTGAAATATTTGGCTGTAACAGGAGGCAGTTTGTTGGCAAAGGGCTGGAGAGTGGTACAATAATTGGCATCTGCAGCCAACTGTGAAGCATGGTGGATATTCCTTGCAAGTTTGGGACATTAAAGCACCTACCGCTTCAACACACTTTTCTAATGTGTTTATGATACTTTGGTGGTGCTTTTTTGAATCTTTAGTGAAGCTTGGCAAATGCCCTGTGTGTTGAATTTTTTGATTTGTTTTAAAGGGGCCCAGTAGTACCCCCACTCAGCAGATCCCAGCTCATTGGTACCCCTGTTCAGCAGATCCCCAGTTAATGTGTTCCCTTGTTCAGCAGATCTCCTGCTCAGTAGTATCCCCAGCTCTGCTGATGCCCCACTCAGTAGTAACCCCCAGCTTTGCTGATCCCTTGTTCTGCTGATCCCCCACTCAGCAGTAACCCCCAGCTCTGCTGATCCCCCACTCTACTAATTCCCTGCTCAATAGTAAATTCAGCTCTGCTGATCCCCCATTCAGCAGTAACCTACAGCTTTGCTGATGCCCCACTCAGTAGTAACCCCCAGCTTTGCTGATCCCTTGTTCTGCTGATCCCCCACTCAGCAGTAACCCCCAGCTCTGCTGATCCCCCACTCTACTAATTCCCCGCTCAATAGTAAACCCAGCTCTGCTGATCCCCCATTCAGCAGTAACCTACAGCTTTGCTGATCCCCGCTCAGTAGTAACCCCCAGCTCTGCTGATCCCTGGCTCAGTAGTAACCCCCAGATATGCTGATCCCCCGCTCAGTAGTAACTCCCAGCTCTGCTAATCCCCAACTCAGTAGTAACCCTTAGCTCTGCTGATCCTCCACTCAGTAGTAACCCCCAGTTCTGCTGATCCCCCGCTCAGTAGAAACCCCCAGCTCTGCTGACCCCCCTGCTCAGTAGTAACCCCCAGCTCTGCTGATCTCCCGCTCAGTAGTAACCCCCAGCTCTGCTGACCCCTCCTCCCCGCTCAGTAGTAACCCCCAGCTCTGCTGATCTGCGCTCAGTAGTAACCCCCAGCTATGCTGATCCTCCACTCAGTAGTAACCTCCAGCTCTTCTGATCCTCTGGTTTACTGATCCTCCTCTATCTCTGGTCCCCACTTATCAACCGCTATATTGTTCCCATGGTGCTCACATCATGTGGCATCGCTAGTTTCTCTTGCTCCACTCCCCTAGCTCTGCTGATCCTCTGCCACATATGCCATCGGCTAGTTGCTCTGCTCCAGTCTGGACCCCATTCGCCTTCCTGCTGCTCCATGTTGCACACCAGATGTGACATCTGCACCAGACACTCCCAGAATATATACACATGAACTGGAAGTGACTGCTGATGACATCTTTCTGTTTTGCTTGCAAGGATGAGCTCCGGCATGTTCGCATATTCCACGTGCAGAGCCCGCCATAAAGTCGGCGCAGCACTGCGCTAATCACAGGCAGGGAGACATTGCCCCGATGCGCGGCTGCAGAGATCGGGCAATGTCTCACTGCCTGTGATTAGTGCAGCGCTGCGCCGACCTCCTGGCGGGCTCTGCACGTGGAATATGCGAACACGCAGGAGCTCATCCCTATTCGCTTTTTGTTTACGCAGTGCATCCTGGGATATATCATACCTGCAATACCCCCATAACAAAGTGAAGCTAACACTGAATAAAAAGCCTCTCAAAAGCTTCACGTGCTGTAAGCGAGACTTCTATGGAGGCTTTGGAGATGCTTTGAAGCACCAAGAAAGCAACATGGGGGATAATTTTTTTAAAGCAAGGCAAACGCAATATGTGACCAGGACTGTAAGGTAAGCATTTTATTTAGTGGCAGGCGCTTTGATTGGCATTCAGAATGGCACATTTGTGGTCCGCATTGCTGTGTGACTCCTATGCCACTCAGTGTGGTGCGATTTTCAGCTCATTCCTTTGAATTTGATGAAATCGCACGAAAGTCCATGCATTACTGTTAAAAAACGCACCGCACCAGATCACATGGTACTGCGGTACTATGCGATCCGGTGAAGGCAGGCAAGACCTGCATTTGGGGTGTCGTTAGGATTAAACTGACACCTGCAGCAGATCGCACACCCAGTGCATTTTAAACGCAGTGCAGGAACATGTACTGGTGTGAATGGGCCCTTTGAGTTTCCTCCAAATCACTTATGAAATGGTTACAATCGGTTGTACGTTGTTGACCGACCCAAAGACGTATTTCTCACTTCAGTGACCGTCCTTTCCATGGCTGATGTCACGGAGCGGAGGAGGCTCACGTCTCCCCTTTAGGCGATGATGATTCATGCGGCAGAAGCCCCGTTCTGGCAGACCTCAACTACGCACTCCACGAAGCGCGATAGGAGGGGATCGTTCCGGCAAGTAATCGCCGAGCCTCCTGCTGCTTCCCTTCCCTTCTGCAGATGGGATGACGCAATGACAAAACTTAGAGGACATGCGCCCAAGTTTATGGCGTTTTTCTGTCTCATTGACTTGCAGGGGCATTAGCCGGCTTCATTGGGCCTGGCAGAGGCTGTTCCAGTGCCCAGCGGCTGCCATTGCCCGGTTTGGAAGGTGGAATTATGACTTGGTGATAGAAATTCGTTTTTTACTGCGCAATTTCATAAATGACTGGTGCGGAAAATGACAACGCGGTCTGTACAGTCCAAGTGCAGTCTTAAAGCTGTACTCCATGCAAGTATATTAGGAATTTATATAGTGCGGACCAGTTTTACTTTATTCACATCAGTCCAGGGCCATCTTAAGAGCATTATAGGCCCCCGGGCAATACAGTGCCCTGGGGCCCTGTCTACACAATATCACACATGAGAATAAAAATGCAAATTTTCAATAAGGCTATATTTATTGGTACTTCCAACAAAATCAGTGTTTAAACATTAACACAATGTTTGGACAATATAACACGAGTTTGATGGGAAGTGGCAGCTTTGATGGGCACAGTGTCAGTGTTTGATGGGCACAGTGGCAGATTTGATGGGCACAGTGGCAGCTTTGATGGGCACAGTGGCTGTGTTTGATGGGCACAGTGGCAGCTTTGATGGGCACAGTGGCAGCTTTGATGGGCACAGTGGCTGTGTTTGATGGGCACAGTGGCTGTGTTTGATGGGCACAGTGGCAGCTTTGATGGGCACAGTGGCTGTGTTTTATGGGCACAGTGGCAGCTTTGATGGGCACAGTGGCAGTGTTTGATGGGCACAGTGGCAGATTTTGAGGGACACAGACAGTGGCTGGGTTTGATGGGCACAGTGGCAGCTTTTGAAGGGCACAGAAGTGGCTGTGTTTGATGGACACAGTGGCAGCTTTTGAGCGGCAAAGAAAGTTGCTGTGTTTGATGCACAACTTGAACAAACTTAAGTAGACTTGAGGCCGCCGGCCTGGTGCAGTACAATGTGTTACTCACAGCAGAGCAAGGCAGCGCCAGCTATCAAGGGCCGTCTTTACGCTCCGCTCCCTCTCCGCGCTGTCTGAAGAACATGGCGGAGTTCGTTCACTAGCCGCTGGGGCGGTGGCGGTGCGCTATGGAAGCTGGGGCAGCCGCGGCCTCTGACTGACGTCACTGGTTGCTAGCTAGACGCCGGGCGGCCGGCGATTCTAGCAAGTGAGCAATCAGTGCAGTCAGTCAAATTAAGCAGCAGATTGCAGTGCTGAGGATCGGCCCTGGATGGGGCCCTCCAGGCGAGTGGGGCCCCCGGGCAACTGCCCAGCGTGCCCATTCGAAAAAACGGCCCTGCATCAGTCCCTGCACCCAAGGAGCTTACCATCTAAGGTCCCTATCTCGCATGCATACTAGGACCGAGATAAACAGGAGCCAATTATCCTACCAGCTTGTCTCTGGAGTGTGGAAGGGAATCAGAGTACTTGAAGGAAACATATACAGTGGGGGAAAATAATTATTTGATCCCCTGCAGATTGTGTAAGTTTGCCCACTTAAAGACATGAAGGGTCTATAATTTTTTATCATAGGTGTATTTTAAATGATAGAGACAAAATATCAACCAAAATTCCAGAAGAAACACACAATACAAATGTTATAAATTGAGTTGCATTTCAGTGAGCAAAATAACTATTTGATCCCCGACCAACCAACAATAATTCTGGCTCCCACAGACTGGCTACAGTAGGTGCTCATGTGGTACACAGATTAGTCCTGTCACTTTAACTACTTGCTTACTGGGCACTTAAACACCCTTCCTGCCCAGACCAATTTTGGCACTATGTGGCACTGATGACACATGGCACTGACGTGGCACTGATGACAGATGGCACTTATACATGACACTGGGGACAGGTGGCACTGGGGGCAAATGGCACTGGGGACAAATGGCACTGGGGACAGGTGGCACTGACAGATGGCACTGGGGACAGGTGGCACTGACAGGTGGCAGAGGGGACAGGTGGCACTGACAGGTGGCAGAGGGGACAGGTGGCACTGACAGATGGCAGAGGGGACAGGTGGCACTGACAGATGGCAGAGGGGACAGGTGGCAGAGGGGACAGGTGGCAGTGGGGACAGGTGGAACATTTTATTTTTTTTATTTTTTATTTTTTTTACTCACGGCTGCTGCAGCCGTTCATCTCTCCCTCCTCACACGCTGTCTCTGTGTGAGGAGGGAGAGCGGCGCTGACAGATGATCTCATATGTTTACATATGAGATCATCTCTCATTGGTCACGCCGATCGCGCTGTAAACGGCCGCTGTGATTGGCCGTTTACAGCGATCTGTGACTGGCTGTGTCCAAGGGACACGGCCAGCCCAAAACTTCCCCAATGCTTGCTCTCAGGAGCGCACATTGCGGAAGTAAACAGGAGGACGTCCAGGGCTATTTTCCAGTGCGACTTTGATGCGACTTTCCACTCTATGCCACTCAAGTCTCATCAAAGTGCAGGAACCTTTTCAAAGTCGCTGCGACTGCACAGATCAGAGCGTGTGCCATTGAAATCAATGGGCCGTGATCAGGGGCGGACTGACCATTCGGCCACTCGGGCACTTACCGAGGGCTCCGGGCCACTAGGGGGCCCCATCAGGGTTGCCAGCCTCAGTAAAACCAGGGACAGTATGTAAAAATCATTTTTTTTTTACATCTGTCTCTGAAATGTCCCTTACCGACATCCTTTTGGAGCTGTGAACCGAGGAGCTGAAAATTCACCACGGAAGGCTCCGCTGTATATTTCAATAAGCCCCCCCCTCCATAGAGGTAAGTAGGAATAAGAGTGGACTTACCTATACAGACGATGTCCATGAAGCCGTACATTCCGTAGCAGATCTGGAAGAGCAGGTCCTGCCGCTGCCACTTGGCGGACGGGCTGAAAGTGGACCAGATGAGCCACGAGATGCTGGCGATGAGGAAGAGGGAGCCCAGGATGGCCGCTGCGATCTGCACCTTCTCTATTACTGTCAAGGAGATGGCTTGCCACTGCAGGGGAGAATTTGATCATCGTTACTGCTTTGTACTTTGGCACCAACATATAGCATGGCGCATCATAGAGGAAATCACCAGAGAGAAAAAAAATGAACATTGATTTTAATGTAACAAAACAACAAAGTGCATCTGCAATACAATGCCAACCGGGGAGCAGATCCTGAAATCGGATACCTAGAGGAGGAGGCCTGTATACACACCTCCTCTACAGAACACGTACACTCACCTCCCCTACAGAACACGTACACTCACCTCTCCTACAGAACACGTACACTCACCTCCCCTACAGAACACGTACACTCACCTCTCCTACAGAACACGTACACGCACCTCCCCTGCAGAACACGTACACTCCCCTCCCCTACAGAACACGTACACTCCCCTCCCCTACAGAACACGTACACTCACCTCCCCTACAGAACACGTACACGCACCTCCCCTACAGAACACGTACACTCACCTCCCCTACAGAACACGTACACTCACCTCCCCTACAGAACACGTACACGCACCTCCTCTACAGAACACGTACACTCCCCTCCCCTACAGAACACGTACACTCCCCTCCCCTGCAGAACACGTACACGCACCTCCCCTACAGAACACGTACACGCACCTCCACTACAGAACGCGTACACGCACCTCCCCTACAGAACACGTACACTCACCTCCCCTACAGAACACGTACACGCACCTCCCCTACAGAACACGTACACTCACCTCCCCTACAGAACACGTACACTCACCTCCCCTACAGAACAAGTACACGCACCTCCTCTACAGAACACGTACACTCACCTCGCCTACAGAACACGTACATTCACCTCCCATACAGAACACGTACACTCACCTCCCCTACAGAACACGTACACTTACCTCCCATACAGAACACGTACACTCACCTCCCCTACAGAACACGTACACTTACCTCCCATACAGAACACGTACACTCACCTCCCATACAGAACACGTACACTCACCTCCTCTACAGAATATGTACACGCAACTCCCCTACAGAACACGTACAGGTACCTCCCCTGCAGAACACGTACACTCACCTCCCCTAGAGAACACGTACACGCACCTCCTCTACAGAACACATACACTCACCTCGCCTACAGAACACGTACACTCACCTCCCATACAGAACACGAACACTCACATCCTCTACAGAACACGTACACACACCTCCCCTACAGAACACGTACACGCACCTCCCCTACAGAACACGTACACGCACCTCCCCTACAGAACACGTACTATCACTGCCCCTACAGAACACGTGCACTCACCGCCCCTACAGAACACGTACACTCACCGCCCCTACAGAACACGTACACTCCCCTCCCCTACAGAACACGTACACGCACCTCCCCTACAGAACACGTACACTCCCCTCCCCTACAGAACACGTACACTCACCTCCCCTACAGAACACGTACACTCACCTCCCCTAGAGAACACGTACACGCACCTCCTCTACAGAACACGTACACTCACCTCGCCTACAGAACACGTACACTCACCTCCCGTACAGAACACGTACACACACCTCCCCTACAGAACACGTACACTCCCCTCCCCTACAGAACACGTACACGCACCTCCCCTACAGAACACGTACACGCACCGCCCCTACAGAACACGTACACTCCCCTCCCCTACAGAACAGGTACACGCACCTCCCCTACAGAACACGTACACTCACCTCCCCTACAGAACACGAACACTCACCTCCCCTACAGAACACGAACACTCACCTCCCCTACAGAACACGTACACTCACCTCCCCTACAGAACACGTACACTCACCTCCCCTACAGAACACATACACGCACCTCCCCTACAGAACACGTACACTCCCCTCCCCTACAGAACACGTACACGCACCTCTCCTACAGAACACGTACACTCCCCTCCCCTACAGAACACGTACACTCACCTCCCCTACAGAACACGTACACTCACCTCCCCTACAGAACACGTACATGCACCTCCTCTACAGAACACGTACACTCACCTCGCCTACAGAACACGTACACTCACCTCCCGTACAGAACACGTACACACACCTCCCCTACAGAACACGTACACTCCCCTCCCCTACAGAACACGTACACGCACCTCCCCTACAGAACACGTACACGCACCTTCCCTACAGAACACGTACACTCCCCTCCCCTACAGAACACGGACACGCACCTCCCCTACAGAACACGTACATGCACCTCCCCTACAGAACACCTCCCCTACAGAACACGAACACTCACCTCCCCTACAGAACACGTACACTCACCTCCCCTACAGAACACGTACACTCACCTCCCCTACAGAACACATACACTCACCTCCCCTACAGAACACGTACACGCACCTCCCCTACAGAACACATACACGCACCTCCCCTACAGAACACCAACACTCACCTCCCCTACAGAACACGTACACTCCCCTCCCCTACAGAACACGTACACGCACCTCCCCTACAGAACACATACACGCACCTCCTCTACAGAACACGTACACTCACCTCCCCTACAGAACACGTACACTCACCTCCCCTACAGAACACGTACACTCACCTCCCCTACAGAACACATACACGCACCTCCCCTACAGAACACGTACACTCACCTCCCCTACAGAACACGTACACTCACCTCCCCTACAGAACACGTACACTCACCTCCCCTACAGAACACGTACACTCACCTCCCCTACAGAACACGTACACTCACCTCCCCTACAGAACACGTACACTCACCTCCCCTACAGAACACGTACACTCACCTCCCCTACAGAACACGTACACTCCCCTCCCCTATAGATCACGTACACGCACCTCCCCTACAGAACACGTACACGCACCTCCCCTACAGAACACGTACACTCACCTCCCCTACAGAACACGTACACTCACCTCCTCTACAGAATACGTACACTCACCTCCCCTACAGAACACGTACACTCACCTCCCGTAAAGAACACGTACACGCACCTCCCCTGCAGTACACGCACCTCCCCTTCAGAACACGTACACTCACCTCCCGTAAAGAACACGTACACGCACCTCCCCTACAGAACACGTACACGCACCTCCCCTACAGAACACGTACACTCACCTCCCCTACAGAACACGTACACGCACCTCCCCTACAGAACACCAACACTCACCTCCCCTACAGAACACGTACACTCCCCTCCCCTACAGAACACGTACACGCACCTCCCCTACAGAACACATACACGCACCTCCTCTACAGAACACGTACACTCACCTCCCCTACAGAACACGTACATGCACCTCCCCTACAGAACACGTACACTCACCTCCCCTACAGAACACATACACGCACCTCCCCTACAGAACACGTACACTCACCTCCCCTACAGAACACGTACACTCACCTCCCCTACAGAACACATACACGCACCTCCCCTACAGAACACGTACACTCACCTCCCCTACAGAACACGTACACTCACCTCCCCTACAGAACACGTACACTCCCCTCCCCTATAGATCACGTACATGCACCTCCTCTACAGAACACGTACACGCACCTCCCCTACAGAACACGTACACGCACCTCCCCTACAGAACACGTACACTCACCTCCCCTACAGAACACGTACACTCACCTCCTCTACAGAACACGTACACTCACCTCCCCTACAGAACACGTACACTCACCTCCCCTACAGAACACGTACACTCACCTCCCCTACAGAACACGTACACTCACCTCCTCTACAGAACACGTACACTCACCTCCCCTACAGAACACGTACACTCACCTCCCGTAAAGAACACGTACACGCACCTCCCCTGCAGTACACGCACCTCCCCTGCAGAACACGTACACTCACCTCCCGTAAAGAACACGTACACGCACCTCCCCTACAGAACACGTACACTCACCTCCCCTACAGAACACGTACACGCACCTCCCCTACAGAACACGTACACGCACCTCCCCTACAGAACACATACACGCACCTCCCCTACAGAACACCAACACTCACCTCCCCTACAGAACACGTACACTCCCCTCCCCTACAGAACACGTACACGCACCTCCCCTACAGAACACATACACGCACCTCCCCTACAGAACACCAACACTCACCTCCCCTACAGAACACGTACACTCCCCTCCCCTACAGAACACGTACACTCACCTCCCCTACAGAACACGTACATGCACCTCCCCTACAGAACACGTACACTCACCTCCCCTACAGAACACGTACACGCACCTCCCCTACAGAACACGTACACTCACCTCCCCTACAGAACACGTACACTCACCTCCCCTACAGAACACATACACGCACCTCCCCTACAGAACACGTACACTCCCCTCCCCTACAGAACACGTACACGCACCTCCCCTACAGAACACGTACACGCACCTCCCCTACAGAACACGTACACTCACCTCCCCTACAGAACACGTACACTCCCCTCCCCTATAGATCACGTACATGCACCTCCTCTACAGAACACGTACACGCACCTCCCCTACAGAACACGTACACGCACCTCCCCTACAGAACACGTACACTCACCTCCCCTACAGAACACGTACACTCACCTCCTCTACAGAACACGTACACTCACCTCCCCTACAGAACACGTACACTCACCTCCTCTACAGAACACGTACACTCACCTCCCCTACAGAACACGTACACTCACCTCCCCTACAGAACACGTACACTCACCTCCCCTACAGAACACGTACACGCACCTCCCCTACAGAACACGTACACGCACCTCCCCTACAGAACACGTACACTCACCTCCCCTACAGATCACGTAACTCACCTCCCATACAGAACACGTACACTCACCTCCCCTACAGAACACGTACACACACCTCCCCTACAGATCACGTACATGCACCTCAAAATTTCCCATTTAGGCGTTTAGCAAGTGGCTAGGGAAAGAGCAGTTTTCCTTATCTGATCCTCCGCTCCCGCAGGCTCCTCCGCCCTGTGCCCTGCACAATCTTATCCCCCCTATGCCCGGGATATGCCGGGATTTAAATTCAGAGTGCTGATCGATCACCCGGCACGGAGTTGCTCGGACTTACCTTTACCTGAAGAGGGTTTTTTGTGCTTATGGCAATAACGTGGTACTTGTAATAACACAGTTCACAGCTCCAGGATCCGCGCTCGCTGATCCACCGAATAAGACAGGGCTGGTGCGAACAACGTACAGATCCGTCACAGCGGCAAGGACTCAGCAGCTCCCCCTGCAGGATTCAGAACATACAACACAATTACACCAGGTCACGTGATCTCACTTATTAGATACAGAACAGTAAAAAAAAAACTAAAGACTGATAAGACTTGTTACAATCTATAGTAATAATAGAACAAGGCTAAAGAATACACTTCAAGGCTGTACAGAGATAATACAATCAGTCTGTAACAATGGTCAGCTCAGGCCGCCTAGTTTTCTCTATCAGCATATATATATATATATATATATATATATATATATATATATATTATATCATTTACAAAGAATACAAGTTCTTTTTGCAACAGTTTTAATATTTCAGAGGTTACAGATTCATGGCATGCACTTCGAAAGGAAACCATCAACACATTTTTGTCCTCACTAGCAATATAGGGAGGACTATGTTACATACCTCTGACTCCTGAACACTTTATGCTGTGCTGTATAACGCAATACCCCCGACCCTTGCACGTTATAGGCTTTGCTGTATGTTACATATTCCTGACCCTGCACTCTGTAGGCTGTGCTGTATATCACATTCCTGACCCATGCACTCTGTAGGCTGTGCTATATAACACATATTCCTGACCCCTGCACTCCTTAGGCTGTGCTGTATAACATATATTCTTGACCCCTACACTCTGTAGACTGTGCTGTATATCACATTCCTGACCCATGCACTCTGTAGGATGTGCTGTATAACACATAGTCCTGACCCCTGAACTCTGTGCTATATAACACATATTCCTGACCCCTGCACTCTGTAGGCTGTGCTGTATAACATATTCCTGACCCCTGCACTCTGTAGGCTGTGCTGTATAACATATTCCTGACCCCTGCACTTTGTAGGCAGTGCTGTACATCACATTCCTGACCCCTGCACTCTGTGCTATATAACACATAGTCCTGACCCCTGACCCCTGCACTCTGTAGGCTGTGCTGTATAACATATTCCTGACCCCTGCACTCTGTAGGCTGTGCTGTATATCACATTCCTGACCCCTGCACTCTGTAGGCTGTGCTGTATAAAATATTCCTGACCCCTGCACTCTGTAGGCTGTGCTGTATATCACATTCCTGACCCCTGCACTCTGTAGGCTGTGCTGTATAACACATAGTCCTGACCCCTGCACTCTGTGCTAGATAACACATATTCCTGACCCCTGCACTCTGTAGGCTGTGCTGTATAACATATTCTTGACCCCTGCACTCTGTAGGCTGTGCTGTATAACATATTCCTTAGCCCCGCACTCTGTAGGCTGTGCTGAGTGTATATATATATTTTTTCTAGCAGAGACCCTAGAGAAAAAAATGATGATCAATACAATATTTTATGTCACACCGGAATTGCGCAGCGGTATTACAAATACACTTTTTTGAATAAAAAAAAAAACACACTAAAGTTAGCCAAATTTTTTGTATATAGCGGAAGATGTTACACCGAGTAAATAGATACCTAACATGTCAGGCTTTAAAATTGCGCACACTTGTGGAATGGCGCCAAACTACAGTACTTAAAAAAATCTCCATAGACGACGCTTTCAATTTTTTTTACAGCTCACCAGTTTAGAGTTACAGAGAAGGTCTTGTGCTAGAATTATTGCTCTCGCTCTGACAATCACGCTGATACCTCACATGTGTTTCTGTACCAGTATATACAGGGGGGACGGAAAGTATTCAGAGCCCCTTTAATGTTTCACTCTTTGTTATATTGCAGCCATTTGCTAAAATCATTTAAGTTCATTTTTTTCCTCGTTAATGTACACGCAGCACCCCACATTGACAGAAAAACACAGAATTGTTGAAATTTTTGCAGATTTATTAACCACTTTACATCCGCGCTATGACCGAAAAACAGCCACAGCGCGGATCTCAATTCCCGGGAGGCCGTCATATGACGTCCTCCCCTGTGCACGCTCCCTGCGCGGGTGTGTGCAGGGCGCGCTGTGATCCCCGAGTCACTGAGACTCGTGTGATCAGTGATCCGAGTAAGGGGCGGGTCCCGGTCCCTTACCATGTGATTAGCTGTCAGCCAATGACAGCTGATCACATGAGCAAAACAAAAGCTCGGTGATCGCTTTTTTTTTCTCCTCACGCTGACGGCGTAGGGAAAAAAATAAATCCGATCACCGGCTCATCTTAAAGGGACATCGGTCCCCGAAAAGTCAGAGGCAATTATGCCTCATGTATGCCACGTGTCAATGCCCATAAGTGCCACCTGTCAATGCCCATAAGTGCCAATTATCAATGCCCATAAGTGCCAATTATCAATGCCCACCAGTGCTGCCAATCAGTGCCACCTAAAAGTGCTGCCTATCAGTGTAACCCATCAGTGCCCATCACTGCCACCTATCGGTGCCCGTCACTGCCGCCTCATCAGCGTACATCAATGACGGACAAAAATTACCCATTTTATATATATTTTTTTTTTTTAAATTTGGTCTTTTTAATTTTTTTTAACAAAAAATAAAAATCGCAGAGGTGATCAAATACCACCAAAAGAAAGCTCTATCTTCATTTGGGTACAGTGTTGTATGACCGCGCAATTGTCATTGAAAGTGCGACAGCGCTGAAAGCTGAAAATTGGTCTGGATAGGAGGGGGGTTTAAGTGCCCAGTAAGCAAGTGGTTAAACAAGAAAAACTGAACTATCAAATGGTCCTAAGTATTCAGACCCTTTGCTGTGACACTCATATATTTAAAGTGGAAGTAAAGTCGAAATTTTGACTTTCACCTACAGGTAAGCCTATAATGAGGCTTACCTGTAGGTAAAAAAAAATCTCCTAAACCTGGACGGTTTAGGAGATATTCCCCGTGCAATGCGCCGCTGACTGCAGCGGCGCATGCGCACGGGGGATTCTCGGCTGAAAGGCCAGGAGAATCCGAACCCTGCTGGGAAGAAATCTCCCGTGCGCATGCGCGGGAGTGACGACATCGCGGCTCCAGCCACTCGCAGCGCTGGAGTCGCGATACACGGAAGACACGCCGAGGCAACATGTCAGCGACCTCGGCGTGGACCAGGTGAATTACCGACGCCTCGTTCTAAGGTAAATATTTCATAATGAGCCAATATGCGGTGCATACTAGCTCATTATGCCTTTTCCCTTACAGGTGTATAAAAAATAAAAAAAAATGTCAGCGGGTTTACTACCGCTTTAACTCAGGTGCTGTCCATTTCTTCTGATCATCCTTGAGATGGTTCTACACCTTCATTTGAGTGCAGCTGTGTTTGATTATAGTCATTGGACTTACACACCTGTCTATACAAGTCCTTACGGCCCCTTTCACACTTATACAACTTGTCCCGCGATTTGGGACTGCAAAGTAGCAGGACAAGTCGTTCCCCAAGATTTCCAATGACAGCCATTCATATTATTACGACTTCAAGTCATTCCGACTTCAAAGTAGTCCCTGCACTACTTTGGTCCGATTTTGATGCCACTTACACAGGCATTCCTTGAAATCGCGGCGAAATCGCGCAACTTTAAAGTCGCACAAGTGTGAAAGGGGCCAACAGCTTACAGTGCATGTCGGAGCAAATGAGAATCATGGCGGTCAAAGGAACTGCCTGAAGAGCTCAGAGACAGAATTGTGGCAAGGCACAGATCTGGCCAAGGTTACTGTTAGGTTTTCTGTATTGTCCCTCTCAGCTCCTCATTCCCTCAGCTGGACTTTGGCGGTCAATGGAAAAAAACTCTCTCCTTTTCCCCCTCCCCCCCCCCTGTCTGTCCGGACAGGCAAAAAGACACCATACACCGTGTGTGGTTGATCAAAGAATACCTTTACTTCCCGCTATACAGAGCATATACAATAATCAAAAGGGGGAGGTTGCATAGGGAGAACGCAATTGAACAACCAATCACATTCAAGCATTTTGTTATACAATCAATATTGATCTGAAAGATTCATAATATTTCTGCCTTCAGACTCAACGTCATATTTACTCTAAAAATGTCCCACGCAATATATGTTCTTGACAAGGTTCTCAGCATTTTTTGGTAAACAGAAGCACAGAACAGTAAACTTGTTATGAGAAAGTAAATTTGTTATGAGAAAGTAAATTTGTTATGAGAAAGTGTGAGTGTGAGATAAACAGAGTAAAGCCCCATACACACGCGCGGATTATCCGAGGATCATGTCCGTTGTACTTTGTCCGATGTTGGTTTTGCGTACACACGGTCGGACAAAGTTGTCGGAAAATCCGATCATTCTGAACGTGGTGACGTTTGTTGCCTACGACGGGACTACGTAGAGGCTAGTAGCCAATAGCTTTGGTCTTGTAATGTGATCTGAGCATGCGTAGCACTTTGTCCGTCGGACTACCATACACACGATCGGATTTGGTGTGATCGGACCTTGTTGTCGAAAAATCTATCCAGCAGAAGATAGGACTTTGTCCGTCGGACAATCCGACGAACACTGTCCGATGGTGCCTACACGCGGTCGGATTTTTCAACAACATTGTCCGATAGGACAGAATCCATGCGAAAATCCGACCGTGTGTATGGGGCTTAACAGTGAGTTTCTACAGAAAAACAGAAAAACACCTTTGTACAATACTATTAAATCTTAAAGGGTAACTCTACACTTCCCACGTTTCCTTACAATCCCTCCTTTGATCATAGGAGACTTAAAAAAAAAGTCTCCGTTGATCACTGACTGTACCACCTATGTCCTGAGTAGAACATGGTCATGGTTGTTTCAGGAATATCAATTTACTTATCAAGCAGAACACCGATTTGATTGTCACACAAATAGCAAATGTCCAGGTGCTGCATTTTGGCTCACAGGGAAATGTTATGGCAAGAACAGTTTGGGGTTAAGGGAGCGGGTGAGAGGGGGCAGGGGGCAGTAGTGGTTGAGTCTCCTGGACATTTGCTATTTGTGTGACAATCAAATCGGTGTTCTGCCTGATAAGTAATGTGTCAAAAGTGTCCGCCGCAATGTCGCAGTCACAAAAGAAAATCGCAGATCGCCGCCATTACTAGTAAAAAAAAAATGCCATAAATCTATCCCCTATTTTGTACACGCTATAACTTTTGCGCAAATCAATCAATAGACGCTTATTGCGATTTTTTTTACCAAAAATATGTAGAAGAATACGTATCGGTCTAAACTGAGGAAAAAATAATTTTTTTTATAAAAGAAAATGGGATATTTATTATAGCAAAAAGTAAAAAATATTGTGCTTTTTTCAAAATTGTCGCTCTTCTTTTGTTTATAGCGCAAAAAATAAAATGTACAATGTAAACACCCCTTGTAATAGAAATAAGAATGACAGGTCCTCTTTATTGCGAGATCTGCAGTCAACAAGATCCCAAATCTCTCATTTACCTTTAAGGCGGCGTCCCACCCATTTTCTGAACTCTCTCCCTATTTTATCCGCTTAGCTCATCCTTGTCCAAGAGCGTTTTTAATTTTTTTCTACTTAGAAGTACCTTTTTCTGTGTTATTTCTCCTTTACTTCCGCCCGTTGCCCCCAGCCTAGGCGATTACGTCACCAGGCGATTTGCAAGGGTTCCTGGGATAGCAGCGTCATGTATCCCAGGAGCCTTTGCGAATCAACTACTGCCAAAATCTCGCGTTATTGGAAGAAGGAGAGCCGCGCGGCGGCATTACTGCGCATGCGCGCGATCGGGAGGTGCGTGCTGGGTAGCCAGCTGCACAGAAATCCAGGAAATTAACACAGGAGGGCTTCAGATGCCCACAGCTAAAATAGAACCTGCCCACTTCCGAGATCTGTGAGTAACAACAATTTTTAACTGCTTGCCGCCCACCCACTGTCAAATGACGGCGGGGTGGTGCGGCTCTCGTTCTGTGACGACGTTCTGCGGCTCTCGTTCTGGGACAGCATGGTGATCACGGACGCACCGTGTTGCTAGGCCACGGCGCGACCCCGATCTCTGGATCGTCCTACGCTCTTTAACCATGTGATCAGCTGTGTCCAATCACAGCCGGTCACATGTAAACAAGGAAGTGCCGGTAATCAGCGCTCCTCGCCTGACACTGACAGAGTGTGTGGCGAGGAGAGCCGATCAGCGGCATCTCCACGCAGGGGGACATCTAGGAATGTAATCGGGGCACTGATCATCAGTGCCCTGATTGCAATATTGCAAAATAGTGACACAAATCAGTGCCCACCATTGCCCACCAATGCCAGCAGTCAGTGCCCACCACTGCCCACAAGTGCCACCAATCAGTGCCCATTAGCGATGCCAGTCAGTGCTGCCCATCACTGCTGTCAATCTATGCCCATCAGTAATGCCCATCAGTACCGCCTATCCGTGCTGCCTATCAGTGCCCACCAGTGCTGCCTATCAGTACCCACCAGTGCCGCCTATTAGTGCCCATCAGTACCACCTAACAGTGCCCATCAGTGCCGCCTATCAGTGCTCATAAGTGCGGCATATTAGTGCCTCATCATCAGTGCCACCTAATCAGTGCCCACAAGTGCCGCCTCATCAGTGCCACCTCATCAATGCCCACCAGTTCAGCCTATCAGTGCCCATCAGTTCCGCCTCATCAGCGCACATCAGCGAAGGCGAAAAATTACTTATTTACAAAATTTACTGACAGAAAAGAAGTAAAAAAAACATTTTTTTTTTCACAATTTTTGGTCTTTTTTTTTTGTAAAAAATAAAAATCCCAGAAGTGATTAATACCACCAAAGGAAAGCTTTATTTGTGTAAAGAAAATGATAAAAAATCTGTTTGGGTACAGTGTAGCACGACCGCGCAATTGTCATTTTACGTGTGAGAGCGCTGAAAGCTGAAAATTGCCCTGGGCAGGAAGGGGGTGTAAGTGCCCGGTAGGCAAGTGGTTAATGAGGTATTGGGATGTAGAAATAGACACCCTGTATACAGTGAGACCACCATAACAATATTTAACACTTTCCCAACAAATATTAGTGATCCAATATATTCGGGGGGGATTTACCAAAACCGGAGAGTGCGAAATCTGATGCAGCTGTGCATAGTAGCCAAAATAGATTACATAGGTGTGCACCTCAAAGCTAAAACACATACAGTATCTCACAAAAGTCAGTACACCCCTCACATTTTTTAAAATATTTTATTATATATATTATATCTTTTCATATTTTATTATATCTTTTCATGTGACAACACTGAAGAAATGACACTTGTCTACAATGTAAAGTAGTGAGTGTACAGCTTGTATAACAGTGTAAATTTGCCGTCCCCTCAAAATAACTCAACACACAGCCATTAACCACTTGTTAACGTCGGCAGAATGGCACGGGCAGGCAAAAGGGCGTACAGGTACGTCCCCTTTAAGATTGCCGCCGTGCCATCGCGTGCGCGTGCCAGTCGGGACCCCCGTGAGTCCGGTCGCGGGTCCCTGCGGACTCGATTGCCGTGGGGACACCCGCGATCAACTCATGGGAATGCTGAATGGGGAGATGCGGAAGTAAACAGCATCTCCCCGCTCTGCCTAGCAACTAGTGACACTGATCTCTGCTCCCTGTGATTGGAGCAGAGATCAGTGTTCACTAAATCACAGCCACGCCCCCACAGTTAGTAACACGCCCCTAGGAACACTTAACCCCTACACTGCCACCTAGTGGTTAACCCCTTTACTGCCAGTGTCATTTACACAGGAATCAGTCCATTTAAATAACACTGATTGTTGTATAAATGACAATGGTCCCAAAAATGTGTCAAAAATGTCCGATGTGTCCGCCATAATGTCGCAGTCACAATAAAAATCGCTGATCGCTGCCATTACTAGTAAAAAAATAATTATTAATAAAAATGCTATAAAACTATCCCCTATTTTGTAAACGCTATAACTTCTGCGCAAACCATATTGCGATTTTTTTTTACCAAAAATATGTAGAAGAATACGTATCGGCCTAAACTGAGGAAAAAAAATGTTTTTTATATATTTTTGGGGGATATTTATTATAGCAAAAAGTAAAAAAAGAATGCGTTTTTTTCAAAATTGACGCTCTTTTTTGTTTATAGCGCAAAAAATAAAAACTGCAGAGGTGATCAAATACCACATCTCACAACCGCGCAATTGTCAGTTAAAGCAACGCAGTGCCGAATCGCAAAAAGGCACCTGGTCTTAAGCCAGCAAAATGGTCCGGGGCTGAAACTGGTTAATGTCTAAAAGTCTAAAGTGAGTACACCCCTAGGTCAAAAACCTGTATAATATAATAAATAATAATAATAATATATAATATCTGACCAGTGGATCGCATCGAGGTGGGTTCGGCGCTGTTGCGAAGTGGCTAAATCGGCGCGCTGCATGACCGGCTGAACACACATCCCACTGCGCACAACTATTTACAGCACATGCTTTGCTTACACTGTAAATTGGCGTCTGTTACGTAACTGAATGCTGCCGCTGGACCCCGGACAGCTACATCCAGGAATAATGAGGATTTTACAGCGGCGGCACCTGCTGAACAGCAATCTATCTTCCTGCACACGCTGCAAAACAGGGAAAAAAGAACATTGTAATCACAAACGCTCAACTCGTCTGTCCACCGCTGCAAAAATCAATTCAGAGCATCCGGTTTTTATAAAGCCAAGACATTCCCCGCTGGGCAGCTCCCATTCCTAATCTCTAAACTGAACTCCTGGCAGATATACACTGCACACTCACCGGACACTTTATTAGGTACTCCTTTGCTAGTACCGGGTTGAACCCCCTTTATCCCTGACCTGTCTGGTGTGTTCCTTGGCCTTTGTGATGCTGTTTGTTCACTAAGGTTCTCTAACAAACCTCTGAAGGCTTCGCAGAACAGCTGTATTTATACTGAGATTATATGACACACAGGTGGACTCTATTTACTAATTAGTGGACTTCTGAAGGCAATTGGTTCCACTAGATTTTATTTAGGGGTATCAGAGTAAAGGGGGCTGAATACAAATGCACCCCCCACATTTTTCAGATACTTATTCGTAAAAAATGTTGAAAACCATTTATCATTTTCCTTCCACTTCACAATTATGTGCCACTTTGTGTTGGTCTATCACATAAAATCCCAATAAAATACATTTAGGTTTTTGGTTGTAACCAAACAAGATGTGGAAAATTTCAAGGGGTATGAACACACCAGCCACTTCATTAGGTCCCCCTTGCTAGTACCGGGTTGGACCCCCTTTGGCCTTTCATTCTTGGTGGTATAGATACAACAAGGTGTTGGAAACGTTCCATAGATTTTGCTCCATAGTGACATGATAACATCACACAGTTGCTGAAGATTTGTCGGCTGCACATCCATGATACCAATCTGCGTTTCCCCACATCCCAAAGGTTCTCTATTGGATGAGATCTGGTGAGTGTGGAGCTCTATTGGATGAGATCTGGTGAGTGTGGAGCTCTATTGGATGAGATGTGGTGAGTGTGGAGCTCTATTGGATGAGATGTGGTGAGTGTGGAGCTCTATTGGATGAGATGTGGTGAGTGTGGAGCTCTATTGGATGAGATCTGGTGAGTGTGGAGCTCTATTGGATGAGATCTGGTGAGTGCGGAGCTCTATTGGATGGAGATGTGGTGAATGTGGTGCTCTATTGGATGAGATCTGGTGAGTGTGGAGCTCTATTGGATGAGATCTGGTGAGTGTGGAGCTCTATTGGAGGGGATGTGGTGAGTGTGGAGGCCATTGGAGTACAGTGACCTCATTGTCCAGTGGTGAGATGATTGGAGCTTTGTGACATGGTGCATTATCCTGCTGGAAGGAGCCATCAGAAGATGGGGACACTGTAGTCATAAAGGGATGGGCATGGTCAGCAACAATACTCAGGTAGGCTGTGGGGTTTAATCGATGCCCAATTGGTACTAAGGGGCCCAAAGTGTGCCAAGAAAATATCCCCCCCCACCATTACACCACCACCAGCCTGACCCGGTGATATAAGGCAGGATGGATCCATGCGCCAAATTCTGACCATCTGAATGTTGGAGCTGAAATCCAGACTCATCAGACCAGGCAACGTTTTTCCCATCTTCTGATCTTCTGATCCTGTGCCAATTGTAGCCTCAGTTTTACTGTTCTTAGCTGACAGGAGTGGTACCCGGTGTGGTCTTCTGCTGCTGTAGCCCATCTGCTTCAAGGTTGGATGTGTTGTGCATTCAGAGATGGTATTCTGCATACCTTGGATGTAACAAGTGGTATTTGAGTTATTGTTGCCTTTCTACCATCTGGAACCAGTCTGCCCATTTTCCTCTGACACCAACAAGGCATTTTCCTCCACACAACTGCCCCTCACTGGATATTTTCTCTTTTTCGGACCGTTCTCTGTAAACCCGAGAGATGGTTGTGTGTGTGAAAATCCAAGTAAATCAGCCGTTTTTGAAATCCTCAGACCAGCCCGTCTGGTGACAACAAACATGTCACGTTCAAACTCACTTAAATCTCCTTTATTCACCATTCTGATGCTCGGTTTGAACTTCAGCAAGTCATCTTCACCACGTCTAAATGCGTTGAGTTGCTGCCATGTGATTGGCTGATTAGGAATTTGTGTTACCAAGCAATTGAACAGGTGTACCTAATAAAGTGGTTGATGAGTGTATATCGCAATCCCTTTAACCCTTTTATCGCCGGTGGTGTCAAAACAGCAAAATCTTCCTGTACCAGACTGTTTTCAGGTGTTGTGTCCAAACAGCAATTTGTGGAAAATCTCCAATTCCTGATGGTTTAACCACTTCAGCCCCGGACCAATTGGCAGCCAAAGGACCAGGCCCCTTTTTGCGATTCGGCACTGCGTCGCTTTAACTGACAATTGCGCGGTCGTGCGACGTGGTTTCCAAACAAAATTGACGTCCTTTTTTTCCCACAAATAGAACTTTCTTTTGGTGGTATTTGATCGCCTCTGTGGTTTTTATTTTTGCGCTATAAACAAAAAATAGAGCGACATTTTTGAAAAAAAATGCAATATTTTTTACTTTTTGCTATAATAAATATCCCCAAAAAATATATAAAAAAACATTTTTTTCCTTAGTTTAGGCCGATACGTATTCTTCTACATATTTTTGGTAAAAAAAAAAAAATCGCAATTAGCGATTATTGATTGGTTTGCGCAAATGTTAGAGCTTTACAAAATAGGGGATAGTTTTATAGCATTTTTATTAATATTTTTTTTTTTTTACTAGTAATGGCGGCGATCAGCGATTTTTATTGTGACTGCGACATTATGGCGGACACATCGGACATTTTTGACACATTTTTGGGACCATTGTCATTTATACAGCAATCAATGCTATTTACAGTGGTGTGAAAAAGTGTTTGCCCCTTCCTCATTTCCTGTTCCTTTGCATGTTTGTCACACTTAAGTGTTTCGGAACATCAAACCAATTTAAACAATAGTCAAGGACAACACAAGTAAACACAAAATGCAATTTGTAAATGAAGGTGTTTATTATTAAAGGTGAAAAAAAATCCAAACCATCATGGCCCTGTGTGAAAAAGTGATTGCCCCCCTTGTTAAAAAACATACTATAACTGTGGTTGTCCACACCTGAGTTCAATTTCTCTAGCCACACCCAGGCCTGATTATTGCCACACCTGTTCACAATCAAGGCATCACTTAAATAGGAGCTGCTTGACACAGTAAGGTCCACCAGAAGATCCTTAAAAGCTACACATCATGCCGAGACCCAAAGATATTCAGGAACAATTGAGAAAGAAAGTAATTGAGATCTATCAGTCTGGAAAGGGTAATAAAGCCATTTCCAAAGCTTTGGGAATCCAGCGAACCACAGTGAGAGCCATTATCCACAAATGGCGAAGACATGGAACAGTGGTGAACCTTCCCAGGAGTGGCTGGCCGCCCAAAATTACCCCAAGAGCGCAGCGACGACTCATCCAAGAGGTCACAAAAGACCCCACAACAACGTCCAAGGAACTGCAGGCCTCACTTGCCTCAGTTAAGGTCAGCGTTCATGCCTCCACCATCAGGAAAAGACTGGGCAAAAATGGCCTGCATGGCAGAGTTCCAAGGAGAAAACCACTGCTGAGCAAAAAGAACATCAAAGCTCGTCTCAATTTCTCCACAACACATCTTGATGATCCCCAAGACTTTTGGGACAACATTCTGTGGACCGATGAGACAAAAGTGGAACTCTTTGGAAGGTGTGTGTCCAAGTATATCTGGCGTAGAAGGAACACTGCATTTCAGAAAAAGAACATTATACCAACAGTAAAATATGGTGGTGGTAGTGTGATGGTCTGGGGCTGTTTTGCTGCTTCAGGACCTGGAAGACTTGCCGTGATAAAAGGAACTATGAATTCTGCTGTCTACCAAGAGATCCTGAAGGAGAATGTCCGACCATCTGTTCTTGTACTCAAGCTGAAACGAACTTGGGTTCTGCAGCAGGACAATGATCCTAAACACACCAGCAAGTCCACCACCGAATGGCTGAAGAAAAACAAAATGAAGACTTTGGAGTGGCCTAGCCAAAGTCCTGACCTGAATCCTATCCAGATGTTGTGGTATGACCTTAAAAAAGGCCGTTCATGCTCGAAAACCCTCTAATGTAACTGAATTAGGACAATTCTGCAAAGATGAGTGGGGCCAAAATTCCTCCAGGACGCTGTAAAAGCCTCATTGCACGTTATCGCAAACGCTTGGTTGCAGTTGTTGCTGCTAAGGGTGGCCCAACCAGTTATTAGGTTTAGGGGGCAATCACTTTTTCACACAGGGCCATGATGGTTTGGATTTTTTTTCACCTTTAATAATAAACACCTTCATTTACAAATTGCATTTTGTGTTTACTTGTGTTGTCCTTGACTATTGTTTAAATTGGTTTGATGTTCCGAAACACTTAAGTGTGACAAACATGCAAAGGAACAGGAAATGAGGAAGGGGGCAAACACTTTTTCACACCACTGTAAATGCATTGATTCCTGTATAAATGACACTGGCAGTGAAGGAGTTAACCACTAGGGGGCGGGGAGGGGTTATGGTCTGTGACGTGTGTGTTTTTTTTACATTAGGGGGCGTGGCTGTACGTCTGACATCACTGATCGGCTTTCCTGATGACCGGGAACAGCCGATTAGTGACAGGCAGTGTAAGAAGCGCGGGGAGAGGTTTGTTTACACAGACCTCTCCCCGTTCTTCAGTTGTGTGACCCGATCGTGGGACACCAGCGGCGATCGGGTCCGCTGGTCCCGCGGCCGTGGTCACGGAGCTCCCGACCGGGTCGAGAGCGCACTGGCGCGCGCGCGCGACCCCACGGTAGGCAATTAAAGGGGACGTACATGTACGTGCTTTTGCCTAGCCGTGCCATTCTGCCGACGTATATGTGCAGGAGGCGGTCGGGAAGCGGTTAAAGAAACCGGAAGTGAGGTGGTTGGAGTTTCTGACGAGTTGGCTAATTTGACAGAACAGCGGCACGGATGGGAACTGATAGGCGCCACTGATGGGCACTGATAGTTGCCACTGATGAGGGCAACGATGGGCAATGATTGGCAGCACAGGTGGGCACAGATTGGCAGCACTGTTGGGACTGCCCTGATTATCAGTGTAGATGTCCCTTATAAAGAAACAAGTTATCGGCTCTCTTCTTCTCTCCTAATGCTGACAGCATGAGGAAAGGAGTGACGATCACCGGCGCTGTAGCCATGATTCGGCTATAGCGTGGTCGACAAGTGGTTAACTGCTTCAGATCCGTGCTATAGCCGAACGATGGCTACAGTGCGGACCTACTTTGCCGGTGACGTCCTCCCGTGCCCAAGCGGCCTGCGTGATCATCGAGTCTATGAGACTAGGCTGATCCCAGATCAGAGTAAGGGGTCGACCTCGACCTCTTACCACATGATCAGCTGTCAGCCAATGACAGCTGATCATGTGATGTAAACAGAGTCGGTAATCGGCTATTTTTGCTCCTCGCGCTGACAGCGTGCGGAGAAAAAAAAATAGCCGATCACCGGTGGCCCTCAGAGGGACATTGGTCCCCATCAAGGAGAGCTGCCGCCAGCTCATCTGTGCCCACCTGTGCCACCTTCAAGTGCCACCTACCAGGGCCCACAGTGCCACCCATCAGTGCCCACAGTGCCACCTATCAGTGTCACCAATCAGTGCCTCAACAGTGCTGCCCATCCGTGTCACCTATCAGTGCCCATCAGTGCCATCTATCGGTGCCCATCAGTGCCACCTATCAGTGGTACCTATCAGTAACACCTATCAGTGCCTATCAGTGCCATCTAATCAGTGGCAATCAGTGCCGCCTTATCTGTCCCCATCAGTACCGCCTTATCTGTCCCCATCAGTACCGCCTTATCTGTGCCCATCAGTGCCGCCTCATCAGCGCATATCAATGAAGGAGTAAAATTACCTGTATGCAAAATGTTATAACAAACTATGAAACATGTTTTTTTTTTTTCCAAAATTTTCCATCTTTTTTTGTTTGTTTAGCAAAAAATAAAACCCCCCAGCTGTGATTAAATACCACCAAAAGAAAGCTCCATTTGTGTGAAAAAAAATTATAAAAAGTTAATTTGGGTACAGTGTTGTATGACCGCGCCATTGTCATTCAACCTGCGACAGCGCTGAAAGCTGACAATTGGTCTGGGCAGGAGGGGGGGTTTAAGTGCCCAGTAAGCAAGTGGTTAACACCCCCCCCCCCCCCCCAATTTTTTTTATAGTTTATGAGCCCCCCTACCTCCACATAGGAATGTAAATGCATGCGTCAGGGGTACCTGCGCATGAAAACGTTGATTGTGATATACTTGTTACATACCACAGTCAACATGGTATTGAAAATGTGCTTTCTATAAACCATATTACTATGTGGTGCTAGTGCTTATATCATGTGACATAAAATATTGGAACTACCGCTATTTTATTCTCCATGGTCTCTGTTTATAAGTTTCATTTGGGGGGGGGGGGGTTTAACTAATCTTCAGACCTAAAATTACTTTTTTAGACAAGCGTGCAACAAAAAAACGCAAAAATCGGAATTCAATGCTTCTGCGACTGACTGCTGGGGGCCGGGGGCCGGCGGGGCGCACAACAAGTACCCAGGGGTGGACTGACAACTCATGGGGCCCCCGGGCAATAGGAGATTATGGGGCCCCCAGACAATCAGAGATTATGGGGCCACACAGTATACACATACACAGTATACAATCACACAGTATACACATACATGTACACACAGTTTACACAGACATGTTTCTATTGGCTGAGAAGGTACTGGAGAGGTGGGGCAGCTATAATCTCAGGATTTTTAGACCAAAAGGATGTCAGTAAGGGATATTTCAGAAACAGATGTAAAAAAAACACAGATTTTTACATACTGTCCCTGTTTTTTTCTGAGGCTGGCAACCTTGATGGGGCCCCCTAGTGGCCCGGGGGCCCTCGGGAAGTGCCCGAGTGGCCGAATGGTCAGTCCGCCCCTGCAAGTACCAAAGGACCGCAGATTGGGAGCTGGGGCTTTAAATGCAAGCCTGAACATGTGACATGCCCCCTCTGAGCACTCATCTTTGCCCTGATTGTAATCGCTTACACCGAGGGGATCTGCGCCTGAGATTGCAGCACAATGACTGCCGCTCTGATTTGCTGACAACGCCGGTGAACCAGAAGAGAGAAGAGCGCTCATCCTGACGGGCAGACCGCGGGCGCACTGCCTATACTTATTCCGGCGACTTACTCCAGGTGATTTTTGCTTATTTGCAGCAATTAAAAACTGCCAGTGGTTTCAGTCCACGGGGTAGGTGGCTCTGAGAGGAATACTGTAGGTCAGACCAGGAGGGATAGCAAAGAGCGCGCGACCGCAGGATGAAGTGTGACGGGTTAACCTGGCAGGTGGAGGAAAGGCCGACCAAAGGAACTGAGCGGAGCCGCGATAGAATAACGAGAAGCACATGGAAAGAGACCTGCATTCATCTTCATGTCTTATAGATATATATATATATATATGTTAACCACTTCAGCCCACGGAAGATTTTACCCCCCTTCCTGACCAGAGCACTTTTTGCGATTTGGGACTGCGTCGCTTTAACTGACAATTGTGCGGTCGTGCGACGTGGCACCCAAACGAAATTGATGTCCTTATTTCCCCACAAATAGACCTTTCTTTTGGTGGTATTTGATCACCCCTGCAGTTTTTATTTTTAGCGCTATAAACAAAAAAAAGAGCGACAATTTGGAAAAAAAAGCAATATTTTTTACATTTTTCTATAATAAATATCCCCAAAAATATATAAAAAAAATTATTTTTTCCTCAGTTTAGGCCGATACGTATTCTTCTACATATTTGTAGCGCTACCCCCAGTTAAGAGAGCCGCTGGTTTGTTTTGGGTCCCTGAGTACAGCTCCACCAACCCCCGGCAATTTGGCTCTACCCGCTCTGGCACAGTTAGTAAAGGGGTACGTCCCTATGCACATAAAACTTAGCTTATACTCTAAGTGTAATTGGTATGAACTCACAAGCAGACTGCTGAAATAAGAATAACTGGCTTTACTTTTGTCAGTAAGGAAAAAGAATAGCAACATGCATTTAAACATATATCTTACAATACTTTGGCAGGTCCCTGCAAAATGCACTTTAACATGTACACAGGTATATCAATCTAACAATGGGGAAACGGAGCGCCCAGTGTGGCGACCGTCTGCTATACACCCCTGAGGTGCAATAAATCTATCTGCGCCTACCTAATGGACCAGGCCTGATCCCTAGTAATAGAGCTCAGTCCTTGTACTAGTACAGTGTTCTTCACCGGCAATAAACCTGTAGAGGTGGTGCACATGTAGCTTTAAATGGTGTCATTTGTAATCCACAAAAAGTAACATTGCTGCTCTGAGGTAAATTGCGCCTAGGCAGTTCAGTAGGCATAAAACGTGTGTGTCAATGCAGGATGAGCCTTCCGGCTCTCTCACCAATCCTTGGGGTACCGTCCTCCGATCCGGTCCCTCTAATGGCGGCTCTGGTCTCTTCAATGGCGGCGTCCGGTCTCCTCAGTCACAGCCCTGCACTCCGGTCATCAGCTCCGTCCGACCGACAGTAAGGGGAAGTCTCCGCTCCGCTGCTGTGGATTCTGAGGGGTGAGAGTCTCACTCCATCGGCTGCAAGGCCCAGGCTTCAGGCCTTCAGCTCCGGTCCGCACAGGTGTCTCTGCTGGCTGCAGTCTCCGCGTCACACGCTCTGTCAGCAGAGGCAGGCCAGTCCTGTCCGGCCTCAGAAGAGGAAGTGTCCCAAGAGGAAGAGGCGGTCTTCGCTCTTCCCTTTTATAATCTCCCCCAGCAGCCTCCCGGGCGGAAGTCAGCAGCCCGGGGGCCTGGGGAATCATGGGAGATGTAGTCTCTAAGCCTAAAAGGGGTAGAACCCCGCTACACACTCCCCCCACTTTAAATCTTTGGTCCCCAAAGATAGTGTTCAAACTACAAACTTTCTCGGGAACAACGTTTTCACATAATTTGGACAGAGGAGCTTCCCACCAATTGGCATGAGATGGGGAGCTGTCCTGTCTACAGGTCACCTCAGTGTGTGCGACCTGTTTAACTGTGCCAGAGAGTGAGCTAGGGTTGCCCTCCACTAAATGAACAGTGGATGGGTCACGGCTTTCAGCACTTCTCCTTGCTGTGGTAACAGAGTCCTCTGAACTTTCTCCCATCTTGGGGTAAGTTAACTTCTTGGGAGGCTTCACACTCCTGCGAGCTCTCTGTTCTCTTGGAACTTCTTCAGGAACACATTCTGGCAACATCTCTGGTTCTGGAACATTTACTTCTTGTTCTGGGTAGAGACCAGGGATATCTTCCCAGCACTCAGGCACATCACTGAATGGCACAAACTCTGTGGCTTCTGGGTTCAATGTGTTATCCTCCACATCTTCAGTAGGTGGAAGATCTATGGCAGAATTCCCTGGAGTTGAGGAAGGCCATAGCCATTCAAGTTCTCCTCTTTCTTCCTCTGGTTGGGGGTCCTGTCCACCCCTAACTTGGGATGTCTGAGACCTAGTGTTAGGCCTGGGGGTATCCAGAATGGAAACAGATTCAGGTACATCTCTTACTGGAGGCATTCTGACTGCTTCAGTGAGTGGGAGCAAATGATTCCTATGCCAGGTCTTCAAAGGCCCCACTCTTCCTTCTGGCTTCAACTTGTAGACAGGCAATCCTGGAAGTTTTCTACAGATGATATATGGCTCTGATCTCCATCTATCAGCAATCTTGTGTTTCCCAGGGATCCCTAGATTCCGTAACAGTACACGGTCCCCAGGCTGTAGGTCCTGTACTCTAACTTTCAAATCAAAGTTCCTCTTATTTCGGGCCCCTCTCTGGTCAGAGGCCGCTTGAGCTTTCTCATAAGCTATCTTCAAACTGCGCCTCAGTCTGTCCACATATCCTTTGTGGGAGGCAGCAGAGGCATGGTCCAAGGAAATGCCGAAGGCAAAATCCACTGGCAATCTTGCTTCTCTCCCAAACATAAGCCGGTAAGGAGAGAAACCTGTCACATCACTTGTGGTGCAATTGTAGGCATGCACCAGAGCTGATATGTGTTGACTCCAGTGTTGCTTCTTCTCTGTTTCCAAAGTTCCCAACATGTTCAACAGGGTCCTGTTGAACCTTTCAGGCTGGGCATCACCTTGAGGGTGATATGGTGTGGTTCTAGTCTTCTCTACTCCCAGAGAATCTAGTAACTTCCTGATCAGGCGACTCTCAAAGTCCCTTCCTTGGTCTGAATGGATTCTCTGTGGCAGTCCATAGTGAACAAAGTACTTCTCCAAGAGTACCTTGGCTACTGTAGAGGCCTTCTGGTCCTTGGTTGGGAAAGCCTGAGCATAACGAGTGAAATGGTCGGTTACCACCAGAACATTTCCCAATCCGCTCAAATCGGGTTCAAGGCAGAGAAAATCAATGCATACCAGATCCATTGGGCCTTCACTCTGTAGGTGGCCCATTGGGGCAGCTTGATGGGGTAAAGTCTTCCTCTGAATGCATCTTGCACAGGAATGGCAATACTCCTCCACTTCGGTCCTCATGCAGGGCCAGTAAAATCGGTCTCTGACAAGTTGGAAGGTTCTCTCTGCTCCCAAGTGACCATGCTGGTCATGTAAGGCAATCAGCACAGTCTCTCGATGCTTTTCCGGGAGAAACAACTGCCACTTGTCTTCTGGTCCATCAGAGGGGCCCCTTCGGTAGACTACCCCCTGATGCATCTGTAACTTGTCCAACTCTCTTCTCAGTAAGCGAGCTTCTTTGGAAGGATGAAGGCGAAGTCCCTCCGAACTCTGGTCTTCCAGGGCTTCCAGGACCAATTTCCCCATGGGATCTTCCAATTGGTCACACCTTAACTCCTTCTTGGACAGCTTCGGCAGACACTCTTCTGCCAGTTGAGTTACCCCACAGTAACACTTTGGGACTCCCACTGTGGTAACTCCTATCTCTTCAGCTCTGGATCCTCCTCTGGCTTGGAGTTCAGCCCCCTGACAAAGGGCTCGCACTCCTTCTGGTGCCACTTGGGTCCAGTCTTCCCAGTCATCGACCATGACATGGGATCTTCGGGACAGGGCATCTGCATCCCTATTTCCAGCCCCTGGTCTGTACTTGAGACTGAAATTGAATCCAGACAACGCCGCCAACCATCTGTGTCCAGTTGCATCCAGCTTGGCGGTGGTGAATAGATAGGTCAAGGGGTTGTTATCTGTCTTTACAGTAAACTCGGCCCCATACAAATAGTCTCTCAGTTTGTCAACAACTGCCCACTTGAGGGCTAAGAACTCCAACTTGTGGGTGGGATAGTTCTTCTCGGAGGGGGTCAGGCCCCGGCTCACATAGGCCACTGGTCGTAGCTGTTCTTCATGCTCCTGGTAGAGCACTCCACCTAGGCCCTCATGGCTGGCATCAACATGTAGCTCATAGGGTCTAGTGGGATCAGCGTAGGCCAAAACTGGGGCTGTGGTGAGACTTCTCTTCAAGGTTCTGAAAGCCTCTTCACACCTTGAATTCCACTGGTCTTGGACCGACTCACTGGACCTCCTAGGCCCCATTCCATCTTCCTCTCCTTCTGTCTTCAGCAGCTCGTTGAGGGGTTTGGCAATGCGGGCAAATCCATCCACAAACCTGCGGTAGTAGGAGCAGAACCCCAAGAAAGACCGAAGTTCTGTAACTGTTGTGGGCCTTGGCCACGAAGTAACTGCCTCCAACTTCTCAGGGTCTGTAGACACTCCTTTTTTCAGACACTATGTGTCCCAGATAGCTCACAGAAGACTGATAAAACCGACACTTCTCTGGAGAAAGTTTAAGTCCCTCTTCACTGAGCCTCTTCAGTACTTTCTCCAGCCTGGCTTCATGTTCTTCCAAAGTCTTTCCAAAGACAATGACATCGTCCAGATACACAAGGACTTCTATGAGGTTCATGTCTCCAACAGTCCTTTCCATTAGGCGTTGAAACGTAGCAGGAGCTCCAGATAGGCCCTGGGGCATCCTGTTGAACTCAAAGAATCCTACTGGGGTTATGAAGGCAGTCTTCTCTCTGTCTTCTGGATGCATGGGGATTTGGTAATACCCACTCTTGAGGTCCATCACACTGAACCACTTAGCTCCAGATAAACTCTGCAAGGCATCTTCTATCCTTGGCGTGGTGTACTGGTCAGGAATGGTCCTCCTGTTGAGAGTCCTGTAGTCAATGCACAGTCTCAATGACCCATTCTTCTTTCTGACTACCACAATTGGGGAGGCGTAGGGGCTTCTGGACTCCCTAATCACTCCCGTCTTCTTCAGTTCCGCAAGCTGCTCCCTCAGATTCTCCAGATCTGCTAGCGGGACTCGCCTGACTCTTTCTCTGAATGGCTTGTCCTCTTGCATGCGGATTCTATGGGTGGCACTCCTCGCACACCCCACATCAAACTCATCTTTAGAGAAAATCTTCTCCCATCTGGTCAGCTGGGCCTTGGCTCTCTCTTTCCAAGCTCCAGGTAGGTTTGGGTTTTCCATGGAGAGTTTCTTCCAAACATCTTCTCCTGTACCTGTTCCCTTCACTTCTGACCAGCCAACTGGGACAGCAGGACTCACCTGCCCCAGAAGCATCCTGGCAGGGATCTCCACGGGCTGCTCCGTGGGGTTCCTCACACTGACAGGGACTCTTCCTCTAGCCTTCTTCATGTCCTTCAATGAAATTACTTCTGGTATCACTTCCAGACCTGAGTGACCCTCCATTGGGTCAGGTTCCAGCATTACAAAGGGGCCAGGCTGCTCCCAGGTAAGTTTCACCGTGGCTCTCATGCAGGTCACCTCTCCAGGCTGTAACACTGCTCCTTCTTTTCCAAGCCTCCATACCCTTCCTATCCCCTCACTTGGGGTCTTCTGCTCTAGGACCAACCGCTGATAGGCTGCCTTCAGCATGGGATGGATCTTGGGAGGTGAAAGATTCTCTTTCTTCACCAGGGGAGTCAGAAGCCTTCTGACTAGATCCGTGTTCGTCCCTATAATCAGGGACGTCTTGCTGGTTCCTGGTGGGCGGGGACACACCACTGCTAAGGTGTCGAACACTTCAGACTTCCCAGCTACGGATGGGTCAAACGTCAATCTGATGGGTAAGTATCCATCATAGGGGAAACTCTGAGTTCCCAATCCCCTTATCTCCAGCTCTTCTATCTTCTGTATAGGCAGATGACTCAGGTATCTGTCATAGAAGTCCCTGTACAACAGGGTCACTTGTGCTCCAGTGTCTAGGAGAGCCTTTGTGTACACTCCTTCCACCTGGATGGGTACAGTAGGAGATGGACCAACTAGCTCTTCTGGGTAGGGCCTAGTTGATGCTGTCCTCTTCTTTGGACTCTTTGCTTTGCCAGCACTTGATTTGCACTTGCTCCTTTCTTGAGCCTGATATGCATTGATTTTCTCCCTCTTACTGGGAGTGTGAACCCGTTGAGGGATATTGTTATCTCTCACTTGCAAGGGTTCCTGCTTTGGGGTGCTGTGTCTCTTCGGAGGGGTCTTGTCCCCTTTCTCTGGAGTGCACCTTTGTTGAGGATCCCTGGGCCCCTTCTGAGGGGTTTGGTCTCCTCGCTTTCTCTTCTTGTTGTGCTTCTTGGAGCTCACTGAAGGTGATGGGCACCCGGTTGACTCCTTCACCGGGGCCCTTTGGCGTTTCCCGCCGGCTGGCGGCTTTCTGCCTTCTTCTTCTTGGGACTGGCACATACAGCTGCAATATGACCAATTCCTCCACAATTGAAGCAAATCATCTCACCGTAGTCAGGTGGGGATGCTGGTGCTGGAACAGCTGGAAACAATTCCCTCCTGCTTGTTTCCTCCTTGGGACTGGGCGTCTCTTTCGCCACTAGAGACGTCAATATCTCCATCATCTGAGACATCTGCAACTTCAGGGCATCTACTTCTGTCTCTCTTTCAGGGGTTAAGGCCGACCTGACCGTGGCCACTGGAGGCTTTGTAGACCCCATCACCTGCTTCTCCCTTTTCTCTTCCAACATGGCCTCTTCTTCTCTGACCATTCGGATGAGGTCAGGGTAGTCCAGGCTCTTCCCATCCTGGCGGGTACGTAGAATTAGTGCGACAGGGTCCAAGGGTTGGGCTCCCCTCATCACCTGCTGGGCACGGGCTTCATCTACCTTCCCTGGATCTATCCCCTTCTTCAGGATAATCCTATGCAGGATCTTGTCTATGCGTCCCATGTACTCTGACAGCTTCTCCCCTGTCTTCTGGTAACAGTGTTCCAGTTGATAGGTAAGTTCTGTGACTTTTTCTGTCCCACCAAACACACCTTCCAGGATGTCTATGTAGTCCTGGGCAGTGCAATCCTTTTTACTTGTCTTCAGATTGCGTATGGCCTCTAAGGCAGGTCCTTTTAGGCTCTCAACAATCCTTTGCTTCTTTCTGCCTTCTGAGACCTCCCATTCTTCTAGGGCCTGCGTGGCACCATCTAACCACTCTTCAAATCCCTCTTCTCCCGAGGGTACAGGTGTCCTCCCTGAAAACATCCGGAGTTTCCTGTATCCCGACATTGGGTAGTCCCCGGGGTCTCTTCTGCACTGGGTCACAATCTCCCCTAGGACAGCACACAGTTCTGCACTAAGAGTAGTGTGTGCGGGTGCGGGACTTTCCGCGCCCTTCTGCTCCTCCTTCTTTGGGGATAGAATGGCTTTCATAGGAGAGTAGTCTCCCTTCCGCGGCAGCGCATGCAGCAATTGGTAGTGCTGACCATTCGGTGCCTGTATGCTCTGGCTCCTGAACTGCTCTGGAGTCTCTTCCTTCCATTCTATTAAGGCGTATGTGTACCCAGAATCATTTCTCATGTCCATTATCCATGACTTCTGGCATGGGGATAATGACATTATGAGCTGCTTGACTGCCTCTCTCTGCCATATCCCTGGCAGTTCAATGACTGCTGCTGCGGCTGGGTCAGCGGCCCATGTTGCGGACCACCGTCCCACTTCTATTGGGTCCATGCCGGCACCTTCTGGCGGCTTTTCCCCGCTGACTCAGGATCCCGGATTACGAGCCCCCACGTGTAGCGCTACCCCCAGTTAAGAGAGCCGCTGGTTTGTTTTGGGTCCCTGAGTACAGCTCCACCAACCCCCGGCAATTTGGCTCTACCCACTCTGGCACAGTTAGTAAAGGGGTACGTCCCTATGCACATAAAACTTAGCTTATACTCTAAGTGTAATTGGTATGAACTCACAAGCAGACTGCTGAAATAAGAATAACTGGCTTTACTTTTGTCAGTAAGGAAAAAGAATAGCAACATGCATTTAAACATATATCTTACAATACTTTGGCAGGTCCCTGCAAAATGCACTTTAACATGTACACAGGTATATCAATCTAACAATGGGGAAACGGAGCGCCCAGTGTGGCGACCGTCTGCTATACACCCCTGAGGTGCAATAAATCTATCTGCGCCTACCTAATGGACCAGGCCTGATCCCTAGTAATAGAGCTCAGTCCTTGTACTAGTACAGTGTTCTTCACCGGCAATAAACCTGTAGAGGTGGTGCACATGTAGCTTTAAATGGTGTCATTTGTAATCCACAAAAAGTAACATTGCTGCTCTGAGGTAAATTGCGCCTAGGCAGTTCAGTAGGCATAAAACTTGTGTGTCAATGCAGGATTGAGCCTACAGGCTCTCTCACCAATCCTTGGGGTACCGTCCTCCGATCCGGTCCCTCTAATGGCGGCTCTGGTCTCTTCAACGGCGGCGCCCGATCTCCTCAGTCACAGCCCTGCACTCCGGTCATCAGCTCCGTCCGACCGACAGTAAGGGGAAGTCTCCGCTCCGCTGCTGTGGATTCTGAGGGGTGAGAGTCTCACTCCATCGGCTGCAAGGCCCAGGCTTCAGGCCTTCAGCTCCGGTCCGCACAGGTGTCTCTGCTGGCTGCAGTCTCCGCGTCACACGCTCTGTCAGCAGAGGCAGGCCAGTCCTGTCCGGCCTCAGAAGAGGAAGTGTCCCAAGAGGAAGAGGCGGTCTCCGCTCTTCCCTTTTATAATCTCCCCCAGCAGCCTCCCGGGCGGAAGTCAGCAGCCCGGGGGCCTGGGGAATCATGGGAGATGTAGTCTCTAAGCCTAAAAGGGGTAGAACCCCGCTACATATTTTTGGTAAAAAAAAAAATCGCAATAAATGTATATTGATTGGTATGCGCAAAAGTTATAGCGTTTACAAAATAGGGGATAGTTTTATGGCATTTTTTTATTATTATTTTTTTTTTACTAGTAATGGCGGCGATCAGCGATTTTTATCGTGACTGCGACATTATAGCGGACACATCGGACACTTTTGACACTATTTTGGGACCATTGTCGTTTATACAGCGATCAGTGCTATAAAAACGCACTGATTACTGTATAAAATGACACTGGCAGGGAAGGGGTTAACACTAGGGGGCGATCAAGGGGTTAAGTGTGTTCTAGGGAGTGATTCTAACTGTGGGGGGGATGGGCTTCCACTGACATGACAGCGATCACTGCTCCCGATCACAGGGAGCAGTAGACCTCTGTCATGTCACTAGGCAGAACAGGGAAATGCCTTGTTTACAGAGACATCTCCCCGTTCTACCTCTCCACACCACAATCGCGGGCCGCCGGTGAACGTCGAGTTCCCGGGACCCGCGGGCACGCCGATAGGCGGCTAATTTAAAGGGACGTACCTTTAACCACGTTCCATGGCCGCCGCTGCCACCCCCTATTCATGCGCCCGGACCCTTTTCGGGCGATGGGTGCCTGAATTACAGCGGCGGGGGTGTTTTTGAAGCACCTGATTAGAGCCATAGGCTCTAATAGGCGTCAAAAAAGGTAAACAGCAGTTCACCCAGCTGTTAGAAAAGCGAATATTAGTTCACTTTTCTAACACTAAACCACCTCTCAGCCAATCAGGTGCTCGGGTCTGTTACCCTTCACCTGATTGGCTAAAACGACAGGCGCTGTGATTGGATGCCTATCCGGTGTCCTCTCCTCCAGCACGGTGGACCCCATCTAGGTGGCGGGTGGGGGGCAGCGGCTCCGGTGTCCTCTCTCCCAGCATGGTGGACCCCATCTAGGTGGCGGGGGGGCAGTGGCTCCAGTGTCCTCTCTCCCAGCACGGTGGACCCCATCTAGGTGGCGGGCAGCGGCTCCGGTGTCCTCTCTCCCAGCACGGTGGACCCCATCTAGGTGGCGGGGGCGGGCAGCGGCTCCGGTGTCCTCTCCTCCAGCACATGGGACCCCATCTAGGTAGCGAGCAGTGGCTCCAGTGTCCTCTCCTCCAGCACGGCGGACCCCATGTAGGTAGCGGGCAGCGGCTCCGGTGTCCTCTCCTCCAACACAGCGGACCCCATCTAGGCGGCGGGTGGCGGGCCAGCACAGCGCCTTCCTCCTCTCTCCTCCTCCTAGGCGTTAGGCGTCCAATAGGATCGCCTGACGTTTTGGCCAATTGGGAAACGGGTCTCAGGACCTGCTTCCTGATTAGTGTGAAAGGAGATTTAGTGTGAAATTAGCGAATATTCATTTGCTATCGTCACACAACTGGGTGGTCTCGGAGCGCAGTGCTCTACATCCCGAGCGTACCCTTTTTTTGAAGCCTATTAGAGCCTTCAGGTCTAATCACATGCTTCAAAAAAACATCCCCCCCCATTGGAATCCATAGTCTGACGCCCTGTATGTAGATCAGGGGGCTGGACACATGGATATTTATTTGTATTTGCTAATTCCCTCTAGCGTTCTCTTGACTTATTACATTGTATTTTTTTTTTGTTAGACAAATGTATTTTCTGTGCTCCTCAGCTCCTTCTAGTGGCCATAATGAGGTATTGTACCTCTGCTCATAATAAAAGAACATTTGTTCAGAAGAGGAAACAGCGATACTTCAAAGAACAACGTTTGGACTCGAGTTTTTTTTTCCCCTTCCGCTCTTGAAACGAGTTGTATGTTTTTATGTTCCAGCAGTATTTCTCGCCTCTTTAATCCCTATGTGAGATGCTGTGCTTGTAGAACCGGCCAGATCTGGTTTCTCTGCCCGAAATTCTCAGCGATGTCGGGATTAAGCGAAGTACCGGCGCAGATAGCAGAAGAAAAAAAAAAAAAAAAAATCCCGTCTTTCTAATTTGTACAACGTGTCTGACTTCCCCGAGACAATTTTCCTACATTGTGATTTAAATGATGTGAAACAAATGGGCCGGCTCCCTCTCGCTGTGCCTTGGCAGTCCGCTGCCAGAAGAACCAGGGAAGATCTTACCCGGCAATTGAATCGAAATCACAATCAATTCCGAGGAGGAAGTAATAGAGGACGGGGGGGGGGGAGGGGGGGGACTCTGCTGAGAGAAGGATTCACGAGGCTCTCCGCAGCTCTGTCAGGATTGATTTTTTTTTTTTAGTTCCAGAATTTAGGCAACAGATGCAAAAATATCATGACGGCCATGCTTGCTTTGGAAGGACTTTAAAGAAAAACGCAGCTAAGCGGTTTCCTCGCACTAAGAGGAGATTTGCCCGTCCCGCTGCGCTGCATTATGGAATGTGTTTTGTGTTATGGCAGCCAATTCAAAGGAATGGGCGGCTAATGCACCAAAACAGACTTAAAAAGGGGGACATGCGCCATTGTTTTCTTCCGCAGCAAACCATATTAGTGCGCGATAGTACGTCACCCTGCATTGCGCTACTTCACAGGTGCATTGGGGTGCCGATGAAATGAACGGCAGCGCAATAGGCTAAACTTGAAGGTAGATTTTAATTCTATACTTGAACTCAGGGGCGTAGATAAGAGGGGGGGATAGGGGGTCCAAACTAGACATGTGCAATTCGTTTCGTTTTTTTTTTTTCGTTTTCCGTTAAAATTTGTTATATCGAATCGTTCGAATCGAACGAATATGAAAAACAAACGAAAATCCGAAATAACCAAATTAGAAACAACGAAACTACAAAAGAAGAAAATCCGAAAACAGGAACAACGAAAATCAAAATGAACGAAAAAAATTCGTACATTCGTAACTTTTTTTTTTTTTTTTGCGATTCGTAATTTTCCGCGTCTCTTACAATGGCGCTGCTTAACCTGCTTCGAATGGATTAAACAAAAAAATTCGTACATTCGTAACTTTTTTTTTTTCGATTCAGAATTTTCCGTGTCTCTTAAAATGTAATAATAGCATACACATTACATAAAATTATGAATTATGCTCCGATTACAAATCTACGAAAACAATGTTACAAAAGTACGAATAAATCAATCTAACGAAAGTACGAATGTAACTAAATCTACGAAAATACGAATGCGTCCGAATACAAAATACAACGAAAATACGAATGCGTCCGAATTTCGAATAAACGAAAATTAAACTAATGGAAAAACGAATCAACGAAAAAATAACTCTTACGAAAATACGTTTTATACATTCGTAACTTTATTTTTTTTGCGATTCGTAATTTTCCGTGTCTCTTACAATGGCGCTGCTTAACGTGCTTCGAAATGGATTGAACGAAAAAATTCGTACATTCCTAACTTTTTTTTCGATTTGTAATTTTCCGTGTCTCTTACAATGGGGCTGCTTAACGTGCTTCGAATGGATTGAACGAAAAAATTCGTACATTCGTAACTTTGTTTTTTTTTTCGATTCGTAATTTTCCGTGTCTCTTACAATGGCCCTGCTTAACGTGCTTCGAATGGATTGAACGAAAAAATTCGTACATTCGTAACTTTTTTTTTTTGCGATTCGTAATTTTTACGTGTCTCTTACAATGGCGCTGCTTAACGTGCTTCGAATGGATTGAACGAAAAAATTCGTACATTCGTAACTTTTTTTTTTTTTTTGTGATTGCACTCTCTGCATTACAATCCCCCTGCGCTCTCTGCATTACAGAACCCTGACCCCTGCACTCTCTGCGTAATGCACTCCTGACCTCTGCACCCTCTGTGTTACAGACCCTGGACCCCTGCACTCTTTGCGTTACAGACCCCTGACCCCTGCACTCTCTGCGTTACAGACCCATGAACCCTGCACTCTCTGTATTACAGACCCCTGAACCCTGATCTCTCTGCGTGGCGCACTCCTGACACCTCCCCCCAAAAAATGTGAGCACTAATCTTCACACTTACCCTTTGCAAGCCAAAATTCTCCCCCCAAAATAATTCTCCCTCATTCTCCCCAACTCCCTCCACGTAGTACATATCCTTTACCTCTCAAATTTCCCAAATCCCCTTTCTACGCACTTAATCCCCCACACCCACCCCCCAAATTTCCCCTCCTATACCAAATTGCTTCAATCATCCCTGCCAACACAAATCCTCCTCCCAAACCCCCCTTCCTAACAGAAATCCCTTCTCCTAGTACAAATCCCCCTTTCAAATCACCAATTCTAGCACAACCCCCCCCCCCCCCCCCAAAATCCAAATCTCAGTGCCCAGGGCAGCCTCCCCTCCTGCCCACCCCTTGTCCCGGCCCTGCCTGACCCCTGCGCTCTCTGCGTTACAGACCCCTGACCCCTGCACTCTCTGCAATAATCACTCCTGACCCCTGCGCATTCTGTGTTACAGACACCTGACCCCTGTGTTACGCACTCCTGACCCCTGCACTCTCTGTGTTACAGACCCCTGTATTACACACTCCTGATCTCTGCGCTTTCTGTGTCACAGACCCCTGACCCCTGCATTACCCAGAGAATGCAGGGGTCAGGAATGTGTAATGCAGGGGTCTGTAACACAGAGAGCGCAGGGGTCAGGAGTGTGTAACGCAGGGGTCAGGGGCCTGTTACACATTCCTGACCCCTGCATTCTCTGTGTCACAGACCCCTGACCCCTGCATTACCCAGAGAATGCAGGGGTCAGGAATGTGTAACGCAGGAGTCTGTAACACAGAGAGTGCAGGGGTCAGGAGTGTGTAACGCAGAGGTCAGGGGCCTGTTACACATTCCTGACCCCTGCATTCTCTGTGTTACAGACCCCTGACCCCTGCGTTACGCACTCCTGACCCCTGTATTCTCTGGGTAACAGGCCCCTAACCCCATGCGTTACACACCCCTGACCCCTGCGCTCTCTGTGTTACAGACCCCTGACCCCTGCGTTATGCACTGTTGACCCCTATGCTCTCTGTGTTACAGACCCCTGACTCCTGCGTTATGCACTGCTGACCCCTGCGCTCTCTGTGTTACAGATCCCTGTGTTACACATTCCAGACCCCTGCATTCTCTGGGTTACAGGCCCCTGACCCCTGCGTTACACACTCCCCCTGTGCTCTCTGAATTATGCACTCCTGACCCCTGCACTCTCTGTGTTGCAGACCCTATTAGTCTCTTACTCGTGACACAGTAATTAAAGAATATTTAAAAGGTACAAGAGCTCATTCCAAACCACAGCAGAAGTTCTACCCCCTGTCTGTTTTGGGTGCCCGCCGTATGTGACCTATTCAAGTGAATGGGGTCGTGCTGCAACCGTGTGCAATGCACATGGTTGTGGCATGTTGTTGCGCCATTTAGGCGGTTAAACAGGTGGTGAGGAGGTGACAAACACCTCTGGAAAGGGATCTGGAGCTTGGATTGCTTTTTACAGGCGCAACAGACCTTGTCACAAGTCTAAACAAGCCCTTTTTGTGTTTTTAGTAAGTAAGCAGCTGAATTTGATTTGGTAGGACCTATTACAGCAGAGCTCAGACTGCAGGAGGGAGAAACAGCACAAGGAGCCGATCCGTTTTGCTGCTGTGCAAGCAGCATGCTGATAGGAGGGGAGAGCAGACTGACAGGGAGACAAGCTCATCAGTCTGCTGCTTCTTTCACTGTCCAATCACAGACTGGGGGAGGGACAAGACCTGTAAGGGATACTGAACCACAACAGAGAAAAAACAGGTCTCTTGCCCCGCCAGACAGGGCTGTGCTGTGTGGCAGAACTGTATAAATCTCAGGACTGGATGAACAGAATTACAAACACCTGCCAGACAACACAGCTCCCCATATATGTATTTCATCTGTTTGTCCGGAGTTCTGCTTTAACTGTGACGCCTCCGCTCCACTTATATCTGCAGATCCATCAATGCAAAAATGAGCTGACTGCGCCGATTTCCAGAGTTTGTGGATGTCGGCTCAGGGAACAATTCCGCATCCTCCACCGCAAGGCCGCGAGTTTACTATTTATTCCCAACGCCGCTTACGCTTCACACCTCCGTCTGCTAAAATATGATTTCTGTGAAAGCTGCTACGAGTTACTCCCTGGAAACCTGAAATAAGCCGTCAGATCGTTGCTTGTGAGCGCCGTGCTTTATTAGTTCTGCCGTGACAAATATTCCACGTTTCCAAGAGGCACATTAAGGATGACATGAGATTCCCATTAAAGGGATTGTTCTTAGTGGAGACCGGATCAGCAGATTGTTCTCTTCTTCCATCTGACCCAACAGTGTGCCGCAACTCCCCCCCCTCCCCCCCCAACTGGATATCTTCCTTTTATAGATTGTAAGCATGTCCGGGCCAAGCTGGCCCTCATTGCTCCATCTACCTGCTCTGGGACTGGTCAAGTGTGCCCAGAGTTCCTCCTTATATCCATGCGCACCCAGCAGAGCCCTCCTTACATCCATGTGTGCCCAGCAGAGTCCCCCCTTACATCCATATGTGCCCAGCAGAGCCTCCCTTACATCCATATGCGCCCAGCAGAGCCTCCCTTACATCCATATGTGCCCAGCAGAGCCCCCCCTACATTCATGTGTACCCAGCAAAGTCCCCCCTTACATCCATGTGTGCCCAGCAGAGTCCTCCTTACATCCATGTGTGCCCAGCAGAGCCCCCCCCCCTTACATCCATGTGTGCCCACAGAGGCCCCCCCTTACATCCATGTAAGCCCACCAGAGCCCCCCTTACATCCATGTGTGCCCAGCAGAGTCCCCCTTACATCCATGTGTGCCCAGCAGAGTCCCCCCTACATCCATGTGTGCCCAGCAGAGTCCCCCCTTACATCCATATATGCCCAGAAGAGCCTCCCTTACATCCATATGTGCCCAGCAGAGCCCCCCCCCCCCTACATCCATGTGTGCCCAGCAAAGTCCCCCCTTTCATCCATGCATGCCGAGCAGAGCCTCCCTTACATTCATGTGTGCCCAGCAGAGGCCCCCCTTACATCCATGTGAGCCCAGCAGAGTCCCACTTACATCCATGTGTGCCCAGCAGAGCCCCCCCTTACATCCATTTGTGCCCAGCAGAGCCTCCCTTACATTTATGTGTGCCCAGCAGAGCCCTTCTTACATTTGCCCAGCACACCCCCCCTACATTCATGTGTGCCCAGCAAAGCCCCCCCCTTTACATCCATGTGTGCCCAGCAGAGCCCCCCTTACATCCATGGGTGCCCAGCAGAGCCCCCTTACATCCATGGGTGCCCAGCAGAGCCCCCCTTACATCCAGTTGTGCCCAGCAGAGCCCCCCTTACATCCATGGGTGCCCAGCAGAGCCCCCTTACATCCATGGGTGCCCAGCAGAGCCCCCCTTACATCCAGTTGTGCCCAGCAGAGCCCCCCTTACATCCATATGTCCCCAGCAGAGCCCCCCTTACATCCATGTGTGCCCAGCAGAGTCTCCCCTTACATCCAATTGTGCCCAGCAGAGTCCCCCCTAACATCTATGTGTGCCCAGCAGAGTCCCCCCTAACATCCATGTATTCCCAGCAGAGCCCCCCCTTACATATATGTGTAGCCAGCAGCCCCCTCTTACATCCATGTGTGTCCAGCAGAGCTCCTCCTTATATCCCTGTGCGCCCAACAGAGTCCCCCCTACCCTGTTACATACATGTGTGCCCAGTAGAGCCCATCCCTCTTACATCCTGTGGCCAGTAACATACCACCTGTATTAGATTGAGCCCACTCTGGATGAAGGAGCACAGGTGGCCCCTTTGGACATCAGCACTGTCAGTCTGGGGGGGGGGGGAAGTGTTAGATGTACGGGCAGATTTAGATACACTAACAAATTGAAGCCGAACTCCAGCTCACACTTTATAATCAGTTACAGTAAACAGTTTTTTTTCCTTTTGGTATAAAAGTTTTAAATAAATAAAGGCTGATCATTGTAAGCACCCCTGTCAGTGGTAAATGGTTTGTCTCAACCCTCTAATTGCTAAATCTGCAAGAAAGCTTTTTCTTAAAAAAAACAAACAAAAAAACAGACTTACTGGCAGGATCACCTGATGAAAAAAAAGGAAAAAAAGCCTAAAAAAGAAAACAAATGCAGCCATCACATCTATGAATTGGTAAGAAATGTTTGCTTTTGGGTTTAATACCGCGTTAAACATGACAAAATCAGTGTGCATGTAAGGATAACACAGATTCATACGGTATCCTGATCCCTCCCTCCCAGGTTTATTACCTTCAGAACTTCTGGTCATCCTGACCATCACCCTGATACTAACCCCGTGTTCCCCACACAGACTTCTATAATAATCCCCACATTGTCTTCTCAGCTAAAAACTAATAAGACATTTGAGGTTAATTATGCAAAAAAAATTAAAAAGACATATTTGAAACCACTCCCCCCTGGAGCAATTTTTCACACCTATTATAAAATCTGCAGTTTTGGCCAGAAATTGATGACCTAAACCCTCCAAAGATGACATCTTTTCTGAATCCAGAGGCCCCGGAGAATAAAAAGATGGTAGTTGCATTTTTGTAATGTAATAGCATTAGGTAGGTGGGGGATCAGGAAGGGATTTTTTCCCCCTGCTTTAGCAGATTGGATCATGGCTCTGCTGGGGGGTTTTTTTTGCCTTCATCTGGATCAACTGTGGGTATAGAATTGGGTATATTGGATTGTACGATATTTGTTATTTTTATTTATTTTTTTTTTATTTTTTTAGGGTTGAACTGGATGGACTTTTGTCTTTTTTCAGCCTAGCTAACTATGTAACTATGTAACTATGTGACAGGCAGTGCCATCTTAATAGAATCATGGGCACAGTAATGCACTGGGGTTCCTACCAGCCTACATCAGGTATCCCCATCACAGTGCCCCCTTACATTATGTCACCCCCTCACAGTACCCATATACTGTACATCAGGTGTCCCCATCACAGTGTCCCCATCACAGTGTCCCCATCACAGTGCCCTTTACATCAGGTTCCCCCATCACAGAGAACAGAGAAGGGAAAGAGAGGGATGGGGGAGAGGGACAGGGGGGAGAGAGGGACAGGGGGGGAGAGAGGGATGGGGAAGAGAGGGTCTGCGAAAGAGAGGGACGGGGAAAGAGAGGGATGGGGAAGAGGGGTGGGGGAAGAGAGGGACGGAGGGGGAGAGAGGGACGAGGGAAGAGAGAGACGGGGGAAGAGAGGGACAGGGGAAGAGAGGGATGGGGGAGAGAGGGACGGGGGAGAGAGGGATAAGGGAGAGAGGGATGGGGAAGAGAGGGACGGGGGAAAGAGAGGGACGGGGGAAAGAGAGGGACGGGGAAAGAGAGGGACGGGGAAAGAGAGGGACGGGGAAAGAGAGGGACGGGGAAGAGAGGGATGGGGAAGAGAGGGATAAGGGAGAGAGGGATAAGGGAGAGAGGGACGGGGGAAGAGAGGGGTGGGGGAAGAGAGGGACGGGGGGAAGAGAGGGACGGGGAAAGAGAGGGATAAGGGAGAGAGGGATAAGGGAGAGAGGGATGGGGGAAGAGAGGGATGGGGGAAGAGAGGGATGGGGGAAGAGAGGGATGGGGAAGAGGGACGGGGAAAGAGAGGGACGGGAAAAGAGAGGGACGGGGGAAGAGAGGGACGGGGAAAGAGAGGGATAAGGGAGAGAGGGATAAGGGAGAGAGGGATGGGGAAGAGAGGGGGAGGGATGGGGAAGAGAGGGATGGGGAAGAGAGGGATGGGGAAGAGAGGGATGGGGAAGAGGGACGGGGAAAGAGAGGGACGGGGAAAGAGAGGGACGGGGGAAGAGAGGGAAGGGGAAAAGGAGGGATAAGGGAGAGAGGGATAAGGAAGAGAGGGATGGGGGAAGAGAGGTATGGGGAAGAGGGATGGGGAAGAGGGATAAGGGAGAGAGGGACGGGGGAGAGAGGGATAAGGGAGAGAGGGATAACGGAGAGAGGGACGGGGGGAGAGAGGGATAAGGGAGAGAGGGACCAGGAAGAGAGGGATGGGGGGAGAGAGGGATGGGGGGAGAGGGACCAGGAAGAGAGGGACAGGGGAGAGAGGGATAAGGGAAGAGAGGGATTGGGGGAGAGAGGGATAAGGGAGAGAGGGATGGAGAAGAGAGGGACGGGGAAAGAGAGGGACGGGGGGAAGAGAGGGACGGGGGGAAGAGAGGGACGGGGGGAAGAGAGGGACGAGGGAAAAGGGGACGGGGAAGAGAGGGATAAGGGAGAGAGGGACCAGGAAGAGAGGGATGGGGGGAGAGAGGGATGGGGGGAGAGGGACCAGGAAGAGAGGGACAGGGGAGAGAGGGATAAGGGAAGAGAGGGATTGGGGGAGAGAGGGATAAGGGAGAGAGGGATGGAGAAGAGAGGGACGGGGAAAGAGAGGGACGGGGGGAAGAGAGGGACGGGGGAAGAGAGGGACGGGGGGAAGAGAGGGACGGGGGGAAGAGAGGGACGAGGGAAAAGGGGACGGGGAAGAGAGGGATGGGGGAAAGAGAGGGATTAGGGAGAGAGGGACAGGGGAAGAGGGGACTGGGAAAGTGGGACAGGGGAAGAGAGGGACGGGGGAAGAGAGGGACGAGGGGAGAGACGGGGGAAGAGAGAGATGAGGAAAAGGGGATGGGGAAGAGAGGGACAGGGGAAGAGAGAGATGGGGAAGAGCGGACCGGGAAAGAGAGGGACCGGGGAAGAGAGGGACGAGGGGAGAGAGGGATGAGGGAAGAGAGGGATGGGGAAGAGAGGGATGGGGGAAAAGAGGTATAAGGGAGAGAGGTATAAGGGAGAGGTGTAAGAGAGAGAGGGACGGGGGAAGAGAGGGACGAAGGAAGAGAGGGATGGGGGAGAGAGCGAAGGGGGGAGAGCGCGATGTGGGGAGAGGGACGGGGGAAGAGAGGGACAGAGGGAAGAGAGAGGGGGACAGAGGAAGAGAGGGGCGGGGGGGGGGAAGAGAGGGATGGGGGGAGGAGAGGGACGAGGGAAAAGGGGACGGCGAAGAGGGGGATGAGGGAAAGAGAGGGATGGGGGAAAGAGAGGGATAGGGGGAGAGAGGGATGGGGAAGAGAGGAACGGGGTAGGGAAGGAGCTTCTTTGATAAAATTTTGATATTCTTCTTTCCATTGATCAGTGGGGTTTCCCTCTTTACAGTGTTCAGAGGCCTGCTGAATAGAGAATTATAAGCTGTGAATATAAACATCAGATATTAGGGCCCGGGGATTGGATGCTACACAAGACAATAATAGTAAAGGTCGTCCAGCAAACTGGCACCGGGATATAAAATATCTGCGGTATATTCATCTCTATTTGTTCATTTAGCACCTACAAAATGCTGTGTATGTGCAGCCAAACAAATTCTTACACCGCCGTCACGCGGCAGACAGACTCAATATTTGTTGGTTTGGGAAGACGCGGATCTGGCACAGAAGTCTAGAGTCCTCATTCATGATAACAGCCTGCGAGCGCGCAATGTCCCCGTCTCTGGGAGATCTAATAAAAGCTGCTTTACCTCATTTACTTTCTAACCTAAGAAGCCTCTCGCACCCCAGTGACATCCTGCACAGATATTCATCTGCCTCTTACCTTTCCTGAAAAGCTCTTTCTCTGAGTATAATGGGAATTACAGAGCCGGCTTATGGAAAAATCGGAATATTCGCTCTTAAATTATTAGGACGGCGCAGGCTTACTTATGAAAGATTTATATCTTGCTCTTTATTTAGCTTTACTTATTGTGCGTCTGAATCTTCAGCTTTGAGAGTCAGGGTTCACTAGGAGTTTAAAGCCCATCTGCGGGGAAAACAAAAATCCTCCCTCCCCAGCACTCTGACCCCTCTACATTCCAGATATCCCCCCAGCACTCTGACCCCTCTACATCCCAGATATCCCCCCAGCACTCTGACCCCTCTACATCCCAGATATCCCCCCAGCACTCTGACCCCTCTACATCCCAGATATCCCCCCAGCACTCTGACCCCTCTACATCCCAGATATCCCCCCAGCACTCTGACCCCTCTACATCCCAGATATCCCCCCAGCACTCTGACCCCTCTACATCCCAGATATCCCCCCAGCACTCTGACCCCTCTACATCCCAGATATCCCCCCAGCACTCTGACCCCTCTACATCCCAGATATCCCCCCAGCACTCTGACCCCTCTACATCCCAGATATCCCCCAGCACTCTGACCCCTCTACATCCCAGATATCCCCCCAGCACTCTGACCCCTCTACATCCCAGATATCCCCCCAGCACTCTGACCCCTCTACATCCCAGATATCCCCCCAGCACTCTGACCCCTCTACATCCCAGATATCCCCCCAGCACTCTGACCCCTCTACATCCCAGATATCCCCCCTGGACTCTGACCCCTTTACACCCCAGATATCGCCCCAGCACTCTGACCCCTATACATCCCAGATATCCCCCCAGCACTCTGACCCCTCTACATCCCAGATATCCCCCCAGCACTCTGACCCCTCTACATCCCAGATATCCCCCCAGCACTCTGACCCCTCTACATCCCAGATATCCCTCCAGCACTCTGACCCCTCTACATCCCAGATATCCCCCCAGCACTCTGACCCCTCTACATCCCAGATATCCCCCCTGGACTCTGACCCCTTTACACCCCAGATATCCCCCAGCACTCTGACCCCTCTACATCCCAGATATCCCCCCCCAGCACTCTGACCCCTCTACATCCCAGATATCCCCAGCACTCTGACCCCTCTACATCCCAGATATCCCCCCAGCACTCTGACCCCTCTACATACCAGATACCCCCCCAGCACTCTGACCCCTCTACACCCCAGATATCCCCCCAAGCACTCTGACCCCTCTACATCCCAGATACCCCCCCAGCACTCTGACCCCTCTACATCCCAGATATCCCCCCAGCACTCTGACCCCTCTACATCCCAGATATCCCCCCAGCACTCTGACCCCTCTACATCCCAGATACCCCCCCAGCACTCTGACCCCTCTACACCCCAGATATCCCCCCAGCACTCTGACCCCTCTACATCCCAGATATCCCCCCCAGTACTCTGACCCCTCTACACCCCAGATATCCCCCCAGCACTCTGACCCCTTTACACCCCAGAGATCCCCCCAGCACTCTGACCCCTTTACATCCCAGATATCCCCCCAGCACTGTGACCCCTCTACATCCCAGATACCCCCCCCCCAGCACTGTGACCCCTCTACATCCCAGATATCCCCCCAGCACTCTGACCCCTCTACATCCCAGATATCCCCCAGCACTCTGACCCCTCTACACCCCAGATATCCCCCCAGCACTCTGACCCCTTTACATCCCAGAGATCCCCCCAGCACTCTGACCCCTTTACATCCCAGATATCCCCCCAGTACTCTGACCCCTCTACACCCCAGATATCCCCCCAGCACTCTGACCCCTCTACATCCCAGATATCCCCCCCAGCACTCTGACCCCTTTACATCCCAGATATCCCCCAGCACTCTGACCCCTTTACACCCCAGATATCCCCCCCCCAGCACTCTGACCCCTTTACATCCCAGATATCCCCCCAGTACTCTGACCCCTCTACACCCCAGATATCCCCCCAGCACTGTGACCCCTCTACACCCCAGATATCCCCCCAGCACTGTGACCCCTCTACATCCCAGATATCCCCCCAGCACTCTGACCCCTTTACACCCCAGAGATCCCCCCAGCACTCTGACCCCTTTACATCCCAGATATCCCCCCAGTACTCTGACCCCTCTACACCCCAGATATACCCCCAGCACTGTGACCCCTCTACATCCCAGATATCCCCCCAGCACTCTGACCCCTTTACATCCCAGATATCCCCCCAGCACTCTGACCCCTCTACACCCCAGATATCCCCCCAGCACTCTGATCCCTCTACACCCCAGATATCCCCCAGCACTCTGACCCCTCTACACCCCAGATATCCACCCAGAACTCTGACCCCTTTACATCCCAGATATCCCCCCAGCACTCTGACCGCTCTGCATCCCAGATATCCCCCCAGCACTCTGACCCCTCTACATCTCAGATATCCCCCCAGCACTCTTACGCCCTCTACACCCTAGATATCCCCCCAGTACTCTGACCCCTCTACACCCCAGACATCCCCCCAGCACTCTGACTCCTCTACACCCTAGATATTCCCCCCCAGCACTGTTACCATATACCATAAGATACCCCTTGTATTGTGACCCCACTACATCCATGATAACCCTACACTGTGGCCTCTCTACATCCCTGATACTTCTAGCACTATAGCCACCCAAGATACCCCAAGCATTGCTACCCCCTATACACCCCGGATCCCCCCTCAGCATTGTTTTCCCCCATACACCCTTGATATCCCCCAGCACCATTATTCCATCCATGTAGTACCCCCTTTTCCAGTGGAGATACAGTGCATGTAAACTTTTGGCTATGTGCCCACTTCCAGCACTGGACTCACCTATACCAATCAAGCAGGCAGAAGGAGGGGCTGAGGAGAGAGAATCCCTCCGGGCATTCCAAGCGCTTTTCATTCCAGTGCTGAACAGCTTGGCTCCCCAGGACACCCTCCACAATGCTACTTCCGCAGGTTGGCTCTCAGTGCTGACGACTACCTGTCGAATAGGTATCGTTCTGCACAGCACGGCGCACCGCTGCCAGCCTGCCTCCCCTGTGTATCCATCACTCTCAGTGCCATCATGGGGCCCCCAATTTTGGGGTAGCGTGGGCTCAAGGACCAGCTGCTTTAGGGAAAGTGCAGGGGGCCCCCATGCAGCTGGGGCCCCTGGGCAGTGCCCAGGTTACCCACTCATTAAGACAGCCCTGTAGGGGAGAAGAGGCTGCAGGGAGCTTGAAGGGCACATGCAGGAGTCGAGGATTGGGTAGGTAAAAGTGCTTTTTCCAGTACCTTAAACATAAATGCGCATTTAACCCTTACAGTGCTGGGGCATCCCCACTGCAAGGGACACCGTACTGACACCAACGTATTGCATACATCAATTTGTGAAAAAAGCAACTGATTATCAGATTGCACAACAGAAGTGTGCACCACCCAGGGAGAATGCACATCTAAAGGGATGCCGGGAATGTGTTCCCTTCATTTAATGCTTGAGTACAAAATCAATAATAGCAGAGAAAGCTGATAGCTTTAAGAGAGGGAGGGCAACAACATTACAGATCATTGGGAGAGAGGACTGCTGGTATTTGTAGTCGTTCAGCAGGGCAGCCTCTCGGCACAGGGCCCAGAAGTTAGAGGAAATTACTGTTGCGGTGTAGTAGCGGTGCCTAATACTTACATCAACAGAAAATTCTCTCCTGCGCTGTGCGGAGGGCCTAGGTAACAATGCTATACTTCCGTTATGGTGCTACAGGATGGATTCTCCTTTTCCCCCGCTGCCTTAGCCAACTAGGGAAAGAAAAAGGCGCATGGCCTAGTGCATTATCCTTGGTAAAATTTTTTATTAAAAAGCAGAAGTAAGTGAAGTACTTACATTTGGTATCTGGAATAACATCACATCATTCCTCTAAAAGGTCATAAAACAGTACCCATATCTCATGGGATAGTAGGGTGAAGTGATTTCTAACGCGTTTCGAGGATTTTTCCTCTTCCTCAGAGCCTTATTGAACCGAGTCTGGTCTACATATTTAAATGTAGTGGACTGGATCACTTCACCCTACTATCCCATGAGATATGTGTACTGTTTTATGACCTTTTAGAGGAATAATGTGATGTTATTCCAGATACCAAATGTGAGTACTCCACTTACATCTGCTTTTTGATAAATCTTTTTACCAAGGATAATGCACTAGGCCACACGCCTTTTTCTTTCTTTCGGTGTCTAATACTTGCCAGAGCCTCATTTCGATCCAGTGATGTGCATATGTGCCTCGGTTCTCTGGGGACTCTGCTTCCTCATTGGCTGAGACTTCAGTGGGAGCCAATGTCCATCACAGCCACTGAGCCAGGAGAGAGAGGGGGCAGGGTCGAGCCGCAGCTCTGTGTCTGAATGGACACGCAGAGCCACAGCTTGGAAGCGAGCCCACTCAGGTGCCCCCCCCATTGCAAGCAAAATATTATTATTTTATGATTATTATTACTATTTTTTTAAGGGTTAGTGATTAAGTATTTATTTATTATCATATACTTTTTTTTGTGTATTTATTTTACATTTATTTATTTATTTATTATGATGATTATTATTATTATTAGTAGTAGTAGTAGTAGTATTAACACCTTAACCCTAACAAAAAATAAATAAATAAATAACCATAAGGTTACTGATTTAAATATTTATTTATTATCATATACTTTTTTTTGTGTATTTATTTTAAATGTATTCATTAATTTATTATGATGATTATTATTATTATTTTGAGTAGTAGCAGTATTAACACCTTAACCCTTACAAAAAATAAATTATTAAATAACCATAATCCCTAATCCTAACCCTAAACCCAACCCCTAATCCTAACCCCTACCTAACCTTAATGCTAAGCTCTTACCCTAACAACAAAAAAATATTAATGAATGAATAATATTAATAAAAAAATAAATAATAAAAGCTGACGGAAAAGCAAAAAAAAAGTTGAAAACCCTAACCTAAATGATACAACAGATGATAGTTTTCTCTATTAGCTAATAAAAATAACCCCAAAGCTCAAAAATGCTGTAAAAGAGTGCAAATCGCGCATAAAAATGTGCCAAAGTCACGCATAAAAACATGCAAAATAATCTGGGAAAACGCTCAAAGACGCTACGCTCAGGTGTGAATTCAGCCTCAAGGCTCCACTGGGTCCTCTTATGTAGCCACTGCTTGGAGTGCAGACAAGGACAGAGCTCGTCCTGATGGAAAAGGGAAAAGTCCTGGAAGTCACACATCTTTGTAAAACCCTATAGGCCTTCTTATGGGGTTTTGCAGAGATGTGCGACTTCCAGGGCTTTTCCCTTTTCCATCTGATCCATATCAAGCCATGCACATCCACATTGTGGAAAGGTGGACAGCACCAGAAGGTAAAAATTGTTTTCTATGCAAGTAACTAGGTGGATCCAAGAAAAAAAAACACCAAAATAATCAATACATAGCAAGTACCGTATTTATCGGCGTATAACACGCAATTTTTCCCCCTTAAAATCAGGGGAAAATCAGGGGTGCATGTTATACGCCGATCCCCCACCTATTCCCCGCCGTTGTGAGGCTCCGGGCGGCTTTCAACCACCTTCGGTCCTTCTCAGCAGCTTTCGATAGCCGCCTTCTGCCTTTTTCGGCAGCTTTCGGCCGCCTTCGGCCTTTCTCGGCTACTTTCGGAGGTTCTCGGCCGCCTTCGGCCTTTCTCGGCAGCTTTCGGCCTCTTTCGGCCATTCTCCGCGGCCGAAAGCTGCCGAGAAAGCCCGAAGGTGGTGAAGAACGGCCGAAAGTTGCAGAGAACGGCCGAAGGTGGCCGAAAGCTGCGAGAACGGCCAATGGCGCCAATTTTCAAACTGCAGTGACACTGATATGTCACTGCAGTTTAACTGCAGCCTGGGCAAGGCTGCAAATGTCACTGTAGAGGCTGCAGATGGACCCTGCAAATGACACTAATGCCCCGTACACGCGGTCGGATTTTTCGACGGAAAATGTCCTATCGGATCATGGAAATTCCGACCGTGTGTAGGCTCCATCGGACTTTTTCCGTCGGAATTTCCGACGGAAAAAGTTTAAGATCCTGCTCTCAAATTTTCCGACAACAAAGTCCTATCGGACTTTTTCCGATCGTGTGTAGCGAATTCCGACGGACAAAGTGCCACGCATGCTCAGATCACATTACAAGACCAAAGCTATTGGCTACTAGCCTCTACGTAGTCCCGTCATACGCAACGAATGTCACCACGTTCAGGAAGATCGGATTTTCCGACAACTTTGTCCGACCGTGTGTATGCAACACTAGTGTTGGACAAAATCCGTCTGAAAAAATCCGACGGATTTTGTGGTCGGAATTTCCGATCGTGTGTACAGGGCATAAGAAGGCTGTAAATGACACTGACAAGGCTGCAAATGACACTGACAATCATGCAGATGGACGCTGTGCAAGGCTGCATTGATGGGCATTTAATTTTTTTTCATTTAAAAAGATTTTTTCCTTAAAATTTCCTCCTGAAATTGGGATGCGTGTTATATGCTGATAAATACGGTATATGGAGCAATTATTAGTTGGTAACGAAAATGAGATGCCTGAATTTTGCAGTGCACCTTTAGTTGGTTCTCAAGCAGCGGCGGCAGGTCCATAAGGGGCACAGGGGCGCCGTCTCCCTAATCTCTATGCGCTGGCCCCTAAACTCCATGCGGGGCGCTGGACGTATAAAGTTCTGCAAGTTCCTTATTTTTTTTGAAGCACATGATTAGAGCTGGAGGCTCTAATTGGCTTCAAAAAGGTAGGGCTTGGGCGCAGTGCTCTGTTGCAATTTGTTTGCTGCCCCAAAAATGGAGCACCAGCCGCAACTGGTCTTAAATTCCCAGTCTGTTTTGTAAAATTTAGTACAATTTTACAAAATGATAATGAAAGAGGCTGCGGATAGCCTGGAATGTCTAATCCAACCACTTAGCGAAAGTGCCAGACACTTCCCATAAAAAATGTATAAAAAGGAAGAAGCAGTGATTAGACATAAATGCATCAATTTCAGCACTAGTGCCTTATTCCCTTTTATCCATACAGTACAGTGTCTGCAGCTGGAGGGCAGAGACACTTCCCCGCTTCAGACAGGAAATCTGTGCACTGTATGTGACCCCGGATTACCGGTGATTCATTAGCGCAGGTTATCTGGCTAGAATTCAGAAACTGGCACTTGCAGCAATGGTGAGCGGAGGATGGAATGGCTGAGCAGTCAGGATGCTAATTAGAAGCTGCTCAGCCCCAAGAAAGCAGTACTGCCTGCAAACTGAGAAGGGTTAAAGAAGCTGGGACTGTGTACAGGGAACAGAGAAGGACTGTAGAAGGTGGGACTGTGTGGAGGGAACATAAAAGGACTGTAGAAGGTGGGACTATCAATGTACAGGTAACAGAGAAGGACTGTAGAAGGTGGGACTCTCAATGTACAGGGAACAGAGAAGGACTGTAGAAGGTGGGACTATCAATGTACAGGGAACAGAGATAGTTTGAGAAGGTGGGACTATGAATAGGGAATAGAGAAGGGTTCGAGAAGGCAGGACCTGTACAGGGAACATGGAAGGGTTTGAGGAGGTGGGACTATGAATAGGGAATAGAGAAGGACTGGAGATGTTGGGACTATGAATAGGGACTAGAGAAGAGTGGGAGAAGGCACGACTGTGTATAGGGAACATAGCAGGACTGGAAATGTCCTGGGAGTGATGTCATCGCGGCTCCGGAGCCACGATACCTGGAAGTAAGCTCCGGGAGAGATGTCCGCGGCCGGAGGGGGGATGGGTCGAGGACTGCTGCGGAGGCTTCGATGTAAGGTAAGTAATACATAATGAGCTAGTATGCTATGCATACTAGCTCATTATGCCTTTGTCTTGCAGGTTTTTTTTTTTTTAGGGTTTACAACCACTTTAAGCCTAACATCAGCCTGTTCTGCAAAGGTAAGCAAATTGGAGGTGGAACCCTTTTTCAAAATAACATGGTGCCACAGCACCCTGAATTTTGGTGCATGTGAATATGCACATCTCAGCAGATGCGTGAGGGTGTCATTAACAATTAATGGCACTTCTGTGTATCTGCTAAAGGGCAGCATGTTTCTGTGGTGTCAGGAAAGCGATTTTGCATGTATTCCTGACACACACAAATGTGAATGCAGTCTAAATGTCTCAGTTACATTGGTGGTCAGTGTAAATCTTCTCATTACATTGGGCTTGGTGTACAGTCCTTTCTTTCATACTAGTGGCCAGTGTGAAGGTCCCCCTTACATCGGTGGTCAGTGTAAATCCCTCCTTACATTGGTGGTTACTGTGAATCCTCCTATTACATTAGTGGTAAGTGTAAATCCCCATTACATTGGTGGCCAGTGTAGAAACTCCTCTTCATATTGATAATCGATAAAAAATCCAAACTTGCATTTGTGATCAGTTTCAAATCCTCCATTACATTGGTGGTCCATGTAGAAGCCCCCTTTAAATTGGTGGTGAGTGTAAATCCTCCCTTACATTGGTGGCCAGTGTAGAAATTCCCTCTTTATTGGTTGTTGATGTAAAATCCCCCATTACATTGGTTGTCAGTGTAAATTTTTCACTACATTGGTGATCAGAGTACATTTCCCTTTTACATCGGTGGTAAGGGCAGAGTTGCCCTTACACTGGTGGTCAGTGTAAATCCCCCTTTACATTGGTGGTCAGTGTAAAAGTTTTTTAAGAATACCCATTGTTCTGAGGAGGGCTGGAAGATGACAGGCATTGCTTTAAAGAGTTGGTTGCACTACGCACTTAGAGACTAAACACCCAAGCGCAGGAGTAGTTTAATGTTTTTCTACCTTACATTGGTGGTCAGTACAAATCTCCTCAACAATAGTTGTCAGTGTAAATTCCCATTACATGGAGGTCATTGTAGATCCCCCCTTACACTGGTGGTTGGCGTAAATGCTCCTATTGCATTGGTGTCAGTGTAGACATCCCTCTTTATATTGGCGGGTGGCATAAAATCCCCCGTTACATGGTGGTCAGGGCAAATTCCCCCTCACATTGTTGGTCCGTGTAAATCCCCCCTCACATTGGTGATCATTGTAAATTTCCCAATACATTGGTGGTCAGTGTAGAATCCACCACTATATACTTGCCAAAGATTTCCAGCTTTGCTCTACATGATTCAGAATTTGCCACAGTGTACTGCCTACTAACTAATCCCATCCCCCCACCGCTGCCACTGATTCCATCAACCCCCCAGAATTGCCACTGATCACACCCCCCTCCCCCAGCATTGCCACTAATCCCAGGAGTCCTAGGATCCCTAGGAGTTTTCTGTCTCTTGATGGGTCCCGTTACCTCCCCAGTTCATGGTGTGCAGGCAGTGAGGAGTTGATGTTCTGTAACCTTTAGCAACCAATCATTGAGCAGTAAGGATATGCAGTAAACTCTAGCAACCAATCAGTGAGCAGTAATAATGTGCAGTAACCTCTAGAAACCAATTAGTGAGTGGTAAGGATGTCCAGCAACCTTTAGCATCCAATCAGTGAGCATTATTATTATTATTTTGTACCGTAATCTCTAGCAACCAATTAAAAAGCAAAAGTCATGTGCTTTAACCTCTAGCAATTAATCACATAATGGAGTCATAATGTGTGCTGTAACCTCTAGCAGTCAGTCAGTGAGCAGTAAAGATACACTGTAACTTCTGGCAACCAATCGCAATCGTTACCTGATCTTATTCAGTAAACTGCTATATTTTCTATGTCTCAGAGCAGGTGGAGAACGAAATTGCATGGAGGGGGGCAAGAAAATGTTTGCCCAGGGTCCAATCAATATTAAAGACGGCCCTGCCTTCAGATGAGCAGATAGAGAAAGACCAAAAAGCTCAGAGCACAATTTCTCTTAGCATAGAAGATGATCAATACATAGATGATCATACATATGCGTAAGTGTGAAACCGCTAAAGAAATGTGAGAAGGATTACAAAAGGTACATGAAAGAGCTAAGCTCAGCAGTAAAATGTATTTGATTAGAAAACTATACCGAACCAAGCTGATGAAAGGCCAGGAAATGATTGAACGCCTGTGAGGTATAGGAGGAGAAATAAAAGATTTTCATGTCGCAGCACCATTACTTAGTGGCTTACCAGAAAGTTATGAAACGCCTATTACAGCACTTGATGCACATCCAGATGGTGAACTGACATTGGAATATGTTAAGGACAAGCTTGGTGATCAATATAAGCGTAAAAAACAGAAAGCATTAATAGTGACGGTGCTTCTGTCGCAGAGTCTGCTTTAACCACTTCAGCCCCGGACCAATTGGCAGCCAAAGGACCAGGCCCCTTTTTGCAATTCGGCACTGCGTCGCTTTAACTAACAATTGCGCGGTCATGCGACGTGGCTCCAAAACAAAATTGCCGTCCTTTTTTTCCCACAAATAGAGCTTTCTTTTGGTGGTATTTGATCGCCCCTGCGGTTTTTATTTTTTGCGCTATAAACAAAAATAGAGCGACAATTTTGAAAAAAATGCAATATTTTTTACTTTTTGCTATAATAAATATCCCCAAAAAATATATAAAAAAACATTTTTTTTCCTCAGTTTAGGCCGATACGTATTCTTCTACATATTTTTGGTAAAAAAAATCGCAATTAGCGATTATTGATTAGTTTGCGCAAAAGTTATAGCGTTTACAAAATAGGGGATAGTTTTATAGCATTTTTATTAATATTTTTTTTTTATTAGTAATGGCGGCGATCAGCGATTTTTATTGTGACTGCGACATTTTGGCGGACACATCGGACATTTTTGACACATTTTTGGGACATTTGTCATTTATACAGCAATCACTGCTATTTAAATAGCATTGATTCCTATGTAAATGACAGTTGTAGTTAGGGGGTTAACCACTAGGGGGCGGGGAGGAGTCAGTGTGACGTGTTGTGTTTTTTTTTACAGTAGGGGGGCGTGGCTGTACGTCTGACGTCATTGATCGGCGTTCCCGATGACAGGGAACCGCCGATCACTGACAGTCAGTGTAGGAAGCGCGGGGAGAGGTTTGTTTACATAGACCTCTCCCCGTTCTTCCGCTCCGTAACCCGATCGCGGGATACCAGCGGCGATCGGGTCCGCTGGTCCCGCGGCCGGGGTCACGGAGCTCCCGACCGGGTCGCGAGCGCGCCGCTAGCGGCGCGCGCGCGCGACCCACGGGCAGGCACATGCACGATCACGTACAGGTACGTGATTCTGCCTGCCCGTGCCATTCTGCTGACGTATATATGCAGTGGCCGGTCGGGAAGCGGTTAAAGATGAAAAATAGGAATAAAACAGTAAGTAACATGCAACAAGAAACATGTCAATGTTTTGTGTGCAAGAAACAAGGTAATTTAAAAGCAGATTGCAGAATCTGGAAAGCTAGAATGCAAAATCAAACTAAACTACAAAAAGGTCAAAAGTATGAAGGAAAAAAATAGATTTTGCTTCAGATAATGAACATGTTTTTCAATCCAACAGTTGCAGCACATCATCTTTGCAGGCATGGTGTGTTTATTCCGAGGCTACAAGTCACATGACAAATTAAAGAAATCTCTTTATTCACTTTGACCAGTGTAAAACAGAAAAAATCACCATAGCTAATAGGCAAATAATGGAAACAGAAGGAATAGGAGATAGTTTTCTTTACTGTCCTGTTTCCCAGAGTGTCACTGGAAAGATGTCTGTGAAAAATGTCCCCTATGGAATCTGCCTCTCCTACTAGCTTAGGGCAGAGTATTTTTTTCCATTATCTGTGCCCCTTTCTGATGGTCATGTGCTGGTCGGAGCGGAGGGAATATTTCCTCAGCTTCGGGTGCATGCCCATCCAGCTCTGCTCGCATGTTCTTCTGCCTTGGCTCAAGTCCCGGCCAGCCGCCTACCTGCTTATATCCTTGCCTTCCCTGGCGGAGTGATTTCCCTCTGCTCCCCACCCAGTAGTAGTCGGGGCCCAGAGAGTAAGACTTGAGGCTGGCGGCAGCAGCGATGGGCAGAGATCGCTGATTGCCGCCATTACTAGTAAAAAAAGCAATATGTCCCCGGATTTCATTTTAAAAATCTGGTCATCTTACCTATGGCCCTATTGTTGAAACTAATCTTTTTTTTCAGCGAAGAAGCTCACAAAACAAGGCAATGTATTAACCTTCCAAGATGACAGTTGTACCATCACAAATAGAGATTATCTTACTTGCAAAGGCTAAAATTACAGATGAAACTTCAGTGAGTTCAAACTTTCGTGAACTAACACAAACACTTTAAACTGAGGGAAATTCCACATCAGTGTCACATGAAGATAGGCAATCAAGTGACATAGAAATTAATGCAGACAATCCAAATGCTGTAAAAGAAGAAACCAGGCTACAAGAGGCTTCAACCAGGAAATCCACCAGAAGCAATGAAGTCAACCCAGCCCCATGGCATTTAAACCGGAGCCAGATTCAAGTCAAGACAAGAGATGAAAAGACTTCCAACTCATGAGAAACAAAAGTGGATCAGAGCATTTGTAGTTCTTGAGAGGGGGTGTAGGCAGTGGTGTAACTAGAACCTTCAGGGCCCCGGTGCAAGAAACCATGAAGGGCCCCCCTGAACCCCAGCCGAGGCCCTTCCCTCCGAGTGGAACTCCAGGGCTTGGTCACAGGTACATCTTTTGTGAACCCTGCAGTTCCACCACTGGTATCAGCAGTTTTTTTGATTATTTTTTACAATTTTTTTAGGAGTCCCATTGGGGGACTTTGGTGAGATATCAGAGGTCTAAACAGACCTATGATGTTACACCTTTGAGACAAAAAGGGAAGAAGGGAAAGGGAAATTGGGTCCCTGTCCTCTGGGGAGAAGTGGGCCCTGTCCCCAGGGGAGATGGGGGTTCCTGTCCCCAGGGGAGAGATGGGGTCACTGACCTTAGGTGAGAAGGGGTCCTTGTCCCCAAGGGAAATGGGGTCCCTGTCCTCTGGGGAGAAGTGGGCCCTGTTCCCAGGTGAGAAGGGGTCCCTGTCCTCAGGTGAGAAGGGGTCTCTGTCCTCAGGTGAGAAGCGGTCCCTGTCCCCATGGAAAATAGGGTCCCTGTCCTCACGGGAAATGAGGTCCCTGTCCTTTAGGGAGAACTGGGCCCTGTCCCCAGGGGAGATGGGGTCCCTGTCCTTGGGGGACATATCTCCCAGAAAGACCTGTCAACATCTGTGTATGACGGGGAGGAGGGGGGGTACTGGCAGACAAGCCTGTGGTGTCCTTTGGGGAGCCGGCTCTCATAGGGCTGCACTGCATCTGTGTGCTTAAAGTTTGTTTGCCCAGGAGAAGCATGCAGTGCAGTGTGACCCGGACTCAGGGGGCGGGACAGACACCGGACTGAGCAGCACTGCATGGAGCAGGAGAGGGGGACCCGGAGGAGTGGCAGAGGACACAGGTTGTGTGGGGAATGCACAACTAAAGAGCAGCCAGTGCGGTAGTCGAGCATGGAGCTCTGCTAGTTACCCCCCACCTCCAGCCACCCATGCGCCCGGTGCCTAACCACCTATCCTGCCACCGGCCATATGTAGAGGGGGCCGCATGGGCCCCTTGCAGCACAGGGCCCGGTTGCGCTCGCGACTGCTGCAACCCCTATAGTTATGCCCCTGGGTGTAGGAATACATTGTTAATGTTTTTTTGTACAACAATTACAGATATATTCTTCAGCCAGTAGATGGAATTATTATAAGCTTGTTGCAGCTCTATGGTAAACTATATGACTTTTCTCTGTATAATAGAGTTTCCTTTCCTGTCTACAGTTAGGCAGCAAAGCCCATGTGGACTGTGGACTGTTTGTTCTGTATGGCTATATACGTAATTTCTAGAAGATGGTCTGTGTACAGGGAACATAGAGAAGGGATGGAGAAGGTGGGACAGGGAAGGGTTGGAGAAGGTGGGAAAGGGAAGAGAGAAGGATTGGAGAAGGTGAGGACTGTGAACACTGAACACAGAAGGGTTGGACTAGATGGAACTATGAACAGGGAACGGAGAAGAGTTGGAGAAGGTGATTACTGTGAAAGGGGGTGGGTTGGAGAAGGTGGAACAGGGAACAGAGAAGGGTTGGAGAAGGTGATAAATGTGAACACTGAACACAAATGGGTTAGGCCCCTTTCACACTGGGGCGGTTTTCAGGCGGTACAGCGCTAAAAATAGCGCCTGTACACCGCCTGAAAAAAACCGGCCCCATTCACTCCAGTGTGAAAGCCTTCACACTGGAGCGGTGCGCTAGCAGGACCGCAACAAAAGTCCTGCTAGCTGCATCTTTGGAGCGGTGAAGGAGCGGTGTATTTACCGCTCCTATACCGCTCCTTCCCATTGAAATCAATGGGAAACCGCGGGGATACCACCCGCAAACCGCCGCTGCAGCGGCGCTTTGCGGAGGTTTTTAACCCTTTTGCGGCCGCTAGCGGGGGTTAAAACCACCCCGCTAGCGGCCGCATACCGCGGGTAAAACGATGGTAAAGCAGCGCTAAATATAGCGCTGCTTTACCGTCGCCGCCCCGCACCGCCCCAGTGTGAAACCAGCCTTAGAGAAGGTGGAACAGGGAAGGGTTGTAGAAGGTGGGACAGGGAAAAGAGAAGGATTGGAGAAGGTGACGACTGTGAACACTGAACACAGAAGGGTTGGAGTAGATAGCACTATGAACAGGGAATAGAGAAGAGTTGGAGAAGGTGATTACTGTGAACAGGGATGGGTTGGAGAAGGTTGGATAGGGAACAGAGAATGGTTGGAGAAGGTGATGAATGGGAACACTGAACACAAATGGGTTAGAGAAGGTGGAACAGGGAAGGGTTGGAGAAGGTGGGACAGGGAAAAGAGAAGGATTGGAGAAGGTGACGACTGTGAACACTGAACACAGAAGGGTTGGAGTAGATGGGACTATGAACAGGGAACAGAGAAGAGTTGGAGAAGGTGATTGCTGTGAACAGGGAAGGGTTAAAAAGAAGGTGGGACTGTGAACAGGGAAGTGGGAACAGAGGAGCATTGGAGAAGGGGATGACTGTGAACGGGGAACAGTGAAGGGTTAGAGAAGGTGGGACTGTGAACAGGCAATAGAGAAGGCTTGAAGAAGGTGGGACAGGTAAGGGTTGGAGAAAGTGGGAAAGGGAACAGAGAAGGGTTGGAGAAGGTGAGGACTGAGGACTGTGAACAGGGAACAGAGAAGGGTTGGAGAAGGTGATTACTGTAAGGGAAGGATTGAAGAAGGTGGGACTGTGAACAGAGAACAGAGTAGGGATGGGAAAGGTGGGACAGGGAACAAAGAAGGGTTGGATAAAGCACAGACACCAGGATTTACATGACTGTGTGAGCTCTGAGCTGCCATTCCAGTCTAGGAAATAAATGGTGACCCTGGATGATGTCTAAACAGATATGGCTCTGTCCTTCTGGAGATAACAGCAGATGAGGATATTGTTAGGGGGAGTAATGTGATAGGTAATAAATAAATATACACATTACTTAGCATACTATAACTGTACATGTACCATAGATCTGATGCAAAGTCCACTTTAAATCCATATTTCTAGGCTAGCTGTGTGATTGCGGTACGCTTTCTAAGCCGCTAGCTTCTTGACGAGCAGAGTGGACAGTGTGTCTGCGCTGCCAACGAGCCGCATTGATCTGTGGAGAGCTGAGTGCTGAGTTAGCCAGTCCCGGGGGGCTAGGCTGGACGCTTTTACAAGGAGAATTACCTCTTGGAGAAGTGCAGATGTAGCGGGGAAGGATTAGATGCACTGGGCAATTTTAGCCCGTAACAAAGGAGATTAAGGCGGGATATCATAGCAATGTTTAGGAGGCTAAAGAGGATAGACGGCGACTGGAAACAGACCAATCACATGGATCAGGCCGGCGGTATCTCGGCAAACCAGAGGGCAGCCACAGAGTGGGCCAGAACCCCAGGAATAATGCAAAACTCTGACATAAATTTAGCTGTAAGGCTATTGGCTTCCCAGGGTCCGCATCGTCCGTTAAGCAGAAACAGTTAATGGAAGAAAAGACAATACCAAAGCTCAAATACATCTTCTTGTGGCTGGGAACCGGTGCTCTGGCTAAGGTGCCTCCACACTCCAATAGAAGAACTAGTAGTAGAAGCAAGCCGGCTACTCAGTTTCATTCATAAAGTGCAATTTTTTATTGGCTACTAGGGATTGGTGAACGTTTCAGCCCAAGCATAAGGGGAACCCTGCGCCAAAATGTAAAAAAAAAATGGCATAGGGTTCCCCCCAAAATCCATAAAAGACCCTTATCCGAGCATGCAACCTGGCAGGCCACAGGAAAAGAGGGGGGGGAGAGAGAGAACCCCTCCTGAACCGTACCAGGACACGTGCCCTCAACATGGGGAGGGTGCTTTGGAGTAGCCCCCAAAGCACCTTGTCCCCATGGTAATGGGGGCAAGGGCCTCATCCGGGCGGGGGGGTTAATTGGAATCTGGAAGTCCACTTTAAGAAGGGGACCCCCAGACCCCCCCCCCCTATGTGAATTGGTTTAGGGTACCCCTACCATTTCACCAAAAAAAGTGTCAAAAATAGTAAAAAAGACAGGAGACACTTTGGGACAAGTCCTTTATTAAAAAATAAAAATGTCCCGCGATGTAGATCCATCTCACGCCACCCGAAAAAAGAAAAAAAAAGTCCGCAACAGCTCTGCCTCCATGGGAGGCTCCCGCCGAGTGACGCTTCTTATCGATGACAGCTGTTATATAGCTGAGGGCGGGGCCACTCTGTGACGTAAACGGATGACCCCACCCCCATTGACACCACGGGACCGTGTGACATCAGAGGGTCACGCGTTTACGCCACCGACTGGCCCCGCCCTCAGCTCTATAACAGCTGTCATCGAGAAGAAGAGTCACTCGGTGGGGACCTCCCATGGAGGCGGAGCTGTTGCAGCTTTTTTTTTTTTTTTTTTTCGGTCCGTCGGGCGGCGTGAGATGGATCTAAGTGTCTCCTGTCTCTTTTACAATTTTTTACACTTTTTTTTGTGAAATGGTAGGGGTACCCCTTACCAATTCACATAGGGGGGAGGCCGCGATCTGGGGCTTCCAGATTCCGATAAGCCCCCCGCCCGCAGACCCCCACAACCACCGGGCAAGGGTTGTAGGGATGAGGCCCTTGTCCCCATCAACGTGGGGATAAGATGCTTTGGGGGGCTACTCCAAAGCACCCTCCCCATGTTGAGGGCATGTGGCCCGGTACGGTTCAGGAGGGGGGGGGCGCTCTCTCTTTTGCTGCGGCTTGCCAGGTTGCATGCTCGGATAAGGATCTGGTATGGATTTTAGGGGGGACCCCTACGCCATTTTTTTTATTTGCCGCAGAGTTCCCCTTAAAATCCATACCAGACATGAAGGGTCTGGTATGGATTTAGGGGGGACCCCTATGCCATTTTTTTTAATTTGGCGCAGGGTTCCCCTTGAAATCCATACCAGACCTGAAGGGGCTGGTGTGGATTTTGGGGGGACCCCCACGCAATTCCTTTTTTTAAATGTTTGGTTCTTTTTTTTTTTGCCGTTTTTTTTCAATCAGTTTTATCTATATTGCCGAGACCCAACAATTCATTACAGCCGTGATCAGTTTTAAATGACTTTTTTTCCCTTTAGAAATATCATTTTGCTGTGGTACTGTTCTAAACACGGGAAAACTGCGCCACTTTACAGGCATTCTATAGACATCCCCCAGGCACGATATTTAAAGAAATATTAAATTTTTATTGTTTCACTTTAAGCATTATTAAAATTATTATATAAAAAAAGCCTTTAAAATGAGCACTTTTGATTTTTTATGTTTGTGTCCCATAGACTTTAACGGTGTCCGTCTGTTCTTCCAAATGTTTTGCCTGTTTGCACATTCTGGTGCGAACTGAACCGGGGGATGTTCGGCTCATCCTCATTGACTACATATAGAACTACAACTGTACCAGACTAACGCGTTTCAGCCATTACAGCCGTCTTCATAGCATGCTATGAGGAAGGCTGTTATACAAAAAACAGTTGACCCAAATAAAATGACCCGAATAAAAATCTGGCCTCATCAAAAAACATTATTGTGTGCAACTGCCTTTGCTTGGAAGGTCTGCCCTGCGTTAAATTCAAATCTCCTTGTCCTTCTTCCCCCCAGGAGTGTCCCTCTTTAAAGCTGAACTTCATTTCCTTTGCATAGGATTTGTATTTTTGTCCATCCAGTCCTGAGATTTACACAGCTCTGCCACACAGAGCAGAAGACCTGTTTTTTTTCCCCTGGCGCAGTTCAGTAATGCTTGTGGGTTCTCGCAAGAAAGTTTCCCCTCCCCCCGCATGCGTGAAGATCTGCTGCAGGGCTTAAATACTGAGAGATCCTTGCGACACATCTGTGTGGGTTTTCCCACGTGCACAAACCTGCTACCAGGGAATTCTGAAACCTTCCCTGGCTTTGTGCTTGCATGGAAAATCTCCTTGGACCTGAAGGCCAGACAGAGCCTGTGGTAACATCTACGCATGCGCCATAATTGTGGTGCCTGAGGGGGGATGGAGCCACCTGAGAGGCGGGGCTGAAGTTTCACTTGAACATCATGATCATCAGCCCCATCTAGTGGCCATAATGTGGTATTTTTCGGATTTGCTTTATGAAGAACGTTCGACCTGTAGAATGCAAGTGCAGGAAGTGTCAGTGAACTACGAGAGCGCTCAACAACGCCCTTGCAGTTCATAGAGAAGTACATGCTGTCTGCCACGGAGGCAGATGGAAACTGTAATTCATTTATTCACAGATTGTTGTAAATGAATGACGCAACTATGTGGGCGGAACCCCAGCCAGCCATGCTGTTTTTAAATGGTGACAGTGGGTGCTGATTAGAGGATCTTTCGCCCGCTTCAGACGCAGCTGATCACAGATCGAGGTAAAGGGCCAATCACAGCTGATCACATGTAAACAGACTTGCTGTTACTGGCAGTCCTTTCCTTCCACACTATGTCTGTGTAAGGAAAGGAATGCCAATAACTGTCAAGCCTGTCAGCACACTCTGTGTTACACTGATAATCAGTGCACTGAATATCAGTGCAGCTCCATCAGTGCCCATCAGTGAAGCCTCATCAGTGCCCATCAGTGCAGCTTATCAGTGCTCATCAGTGCAGCCTCTTCAGTGCCCATCAGTGCTGCCTATAAGTGCCCATCAGTCCAGCCTCATCAGTGCCCATCAGTGCAGTCTCATCAGTGCAGCAAATCAGTGCAGCATCAGCAGTGCAGCCTCTTCAGCGCACATCAGTGAACAAGAAAAAAATACTTATTTGATACATTTTCTAACAGAAACTAAGAAAAAAAGTTTTTTCCCCCAAAATTTCCAGTCTTTTATCATTTGTTTTGCAAAAAATAAAAAAACCTAGTGGTGATTAAATACCACTAAAACAAAGCTCATCAGTGCCACCTCATCAATGCAGTCTCATCAGTGCCCATTAGTGTACCCTGATCAGTGCCACCCCATCAGTGCCCATCAGTACAGTCTCATCAGTGCCCATCCATGCAGCTCCATCAGTGCAGTCTCATCAGTGCCCATCCATGCAGCCTCATCAGTGCCCATCAGTGCAGCCTCATCAGTGCCCATCAGTGCAGCCTCATCAGTGCCCAGCAGTGCAGTCTCATCAGTGCCCATCCATGCAGCCTCATCAGTGCCCATCAGTGCAGCCTCATGCGTGACTATCAGTGCAGCCTCATCAGTGCAGCTCATCAGTGCCCATCAGTGCAGCCTCATCAGTGCCCATCAGTGCATCTTATCAGTGCAAATCAGTGCAGCCTCAGCAGTGCAGCCTCTTCAGCGCACATCAGTGAAGAAGAAACATGACTTATTTGCTAAATCTTCTAACAGAAACAAAGAAAATACTTTTTTTCCCCCCAAAATTTCCAGTCTTTTATCACTTGCTTAGCAAAAAATAAAAAACCTAGTGGTGATTATATACCACTAAAACAAAGCTCATCAGTGCCACCTCATCAGTGCAGTCCCATCAGTGCCCATTCGTGCACCCTGATCAGTCCCACCTCATCAGTGACCATAAGTGCAGCATCATCAGTGCCGCCTCATCAGTGCAGCCTCATCAGTACAGTCTTATCACTGCAGCCTCATCAGTGCCCATCAATGCAGCCTCATCAGTGCCCATCATAGCAGCCTCATCAGTGCCTTTCAGTGCAGTCTCATCAGTGCCACTTCATCAGTGCCATCTCATCAGTGCAGTCTTATCACTGCAGCCTCATCAGTGCCCATCAATGCAGCCTCATCAGTGCCCATCAGTGCAGCCTCATCAGTGCCCATCAGTGCAGATTATCAGTGCCCATCAGTGCAGCCCCAGCAGTGCAGCCTCTTCAGCGCACATCAGTGAAGAACAAAAATTAATTATTTGCTAAATTTTCTAACAGAGACTAATGCCGCGTACACACGAACGGACATTCCCGCGGGATTGTCTGCTGGACTCGAGTCCGCCGGACAGTCCCCTCGTGTGTGGGCCTTCGACTGACTTTTTTTCCCAAAAGTCCGGCGGACTAGGTTTTAAGTTTTGTTTTAAAATTATCCGCTGGACTTGGCAGTCCGGCGGACAATACGGTCGTCTGTAGTATGGTCCGGCGGACCAAAAAGGACGCATGTTCACTAGCAAGTATTTTTCTAGTATTTTTCTTTTTCTAGTCCCGTCGTACGTGCTGTACGTCATCGCGTGAACCGCCGGACTTTTAGCGTGATCGTGTGTGGTCAAGTCCGTTCGCTTTCAAGTCCGGCGAAGCCCAGCTGGAAAGTCCGGCGGTTTGTCCGGCGGACAAAGTCCCTTCGTGTGTAAGAAAAAAAGTTTTTTCCCAAAAAATTTCCAGTCTTTTTTCATTTATTAAGCAAACAAATAAAAAACCTTGCAGTGATTATATACCAATAGAACAAAGCTCTGTCTTAAAAAAAAAATTATAAAAATTTTATATGGGTACAGTGTTGCATGCCCGCGCAACTGTCATTCAAAGTGTGACAGAGCTGAAAGATGAAAATTGGCCTGGGCAGGAAAGTGCCCTGTATTGAGGTGGATAATATGATCATCAGCTCCACCCAGTGGCCATAAACCGGTATTTTCCTGATACACTCTATGAAGAACATTCGAAGCAGGAGAGAAAATAGCCTAATAACGTTCGATTTTGCTCCCATTGGCACAGAACGAATGCAGGGAAGGAATGGCTCTGCAATTTTATTGAATAAATTGTACAATGCTATAGATGGGCAAGTCTGCTATCTACCTGAAAGCCTAAATTAGAGGCTGTGAATGCCATGTAGGCGTCTGTAGCTCTGTATAAACAGACGTCACTGACCTTCACATCACACATCCTCTGTGCCCTACTCTGCGACTATCCATAATCGTATTTTTGGCTGCTACATAGGAAAGGTTTCTATCCGGGGCGCACTTATGCAGATCAGCAGTAATGCAAATTCTCCGGCAAACCTCACCGTGAATCTGCCGGTGTTTGGATTACGGTATAAATAATTGAATCGCATTTTAACATTTTCCTTCAATAATTAAGAAGCGGGCTATTTTCTCCGCGACAAAGCAAAGGGAGGACTGTGCGCGTTTTCCACACCAGTTGCTCTGCGCTGTTCTCGGCTCCAGATATTTAATTGCTGGTTTGTGGAATGAGTCATCCCAATGTACAGCACGCCGCGCCGGAATGCCGAGCAATGCCTCGGAAAAAAAAAAAAAAAAGGATTTCAGCTGTCGCGCAGCAGTCTGAAGGCACAAAGCAAGAATACAGGTGGGACGTGCCGCAGCCGAAGATCACAAATGACCTGTTTATGCGCGGCGGAATGGAACTGAATTGTCACAAATTGGTTCATTTAATAATGAAAAGAGTGACCGTGATGTGTAAATTGCCGTAACCCGTCACAACCCATTCTTCATTACAGTGACGAACAATGAACGGCGGGTTACTCACCTTAGACATTCCTCTCATTAACCACTTGCTGTCCGGGGCAATTTAGAATTTTTTTTCACCTACATGGTAAGATCTGAATTTGTTTTTGCTAGAAAGTTGGTTACAACCCACAAACGTTATGAGGCTGATTTACTAAAACTGGAGAGTGCAAAATCTGGTGCAGCTGTGCATGGTAGCCAATCAGCTTCTAGGATTTTCTGTCAAAGTGGCTAAGGTGCCTCCACACTCCAATAGAAGAACTAGCAGTAGAAGCAAGCGGGCTACTCGGTTTCATTCATAAAGTGCAATTCTTTATTGGCTACATTTAAAACTACAACTGGACTAACGCGTTTCGGCCATAACAGCCGTCTTCATAATGCAGCTGTGCATGGTAGCCAATCAGCTTCCAGGATTTTCTGTCAAAGTAGCTAAGGTTTCAGCACACTCCAATAGAAGAACTAGTAGTAGAAGCAAGCCGGCTACTCGGTTTCATTCCCACGAACATTATGAAGTTGATTTACTAAAACGGGAGAGTGCAAAATCTGGTGCAGCTGTACATGAGCCAATCAGCTTCCAGGATTTTCTGTCAAAGTGGCTAAGGTGCCTCCACACTCCAATAGAAGAACTAGTAGTAGAAGCAAGCGGGCTACTCGGTTTCATTCATAAAGTGCAATTCTTTATTGGCTATATTTAGAACTACAACTGTGCCAGACAAACGCGTTTCGGCCATAACAGCCGTCTTCATAATGCAGCTGTACAGGGTAGCCAATCAGCTTCCAGGATTTTCTGTCAAAGTGGCTAAGGTGCCTCCACACTCCAATACAAGAACTAGTAGTAGCAGAAAGCCGGATACTCTGTTTCATTCATAAAGTGCAATTCTTTATTGGCTACATATAGAACTACAACTGTACCAGACTAACGTGTTTCGCCCATAACAGCCGTCTTCATAGTACAGATGTGCATGGCAGCCAATCAGCTTCCAGGATTTTCTGTCAAAGTGGCTAAGGTGACTCCACACTCCAATACAAGAACTAGTAGTAGTAGCAAGCCGAATACTCGGTTTCATTCATAAAGTGCAATTCTTTATTGGCTACATTTAAAACTACAACTGGACAAACGCGTTTCGGCTATAACAGCCGTCTTCATAATGCAGCTGTCCAGGGTAGCCAACCAGCTTCCAGGATTTTCTGTCAAAGTGGCTAAGGTGCCTCCACACACCAATAGAAGAACTAGTAGTAGCAGCAAGCCGGATACTTGGTTTCATTCATAAAGTGCAATTCTTTATTGGCTACATATAGAACTACAACTGTACCAGACTAACGTGTTTCGCCCATAACAGCCGTCTTCATAGTACAGATGTGCATGGCAGCCAATCAGCTTCCAGGATTTTCTGTCAAAGTGGCTAAGGTGACTCCACACTCCAATACAAGAACTAGTAGTAGTAGCAAGCCGAATACTCGGTTTCATTCATAAAGTGCAATTCTTTATTGGCTACATTTAGAACTACAACTGGGCTAACGCGTTTCGGCCATAACAGCCGTCTTCATAATGCAGCTGTACAGGGTAGCCAATCAGCTTCCAGGATTTTCTGTCAAAGTGGCTAAGGTGCATCCACACGCCAATAGAAGAACTAGTAGTAGCAGCAAGCCGGATACTCGGTTTCATTCATAAAGTGCAATTCTTTATTGGCTACATATAGAACTACAACGGGACTAACATGTTTCGCCCATAACAGCCGTCTTCATAATGCAGCTGTCCATGGTAGCCAATCAGCTTCCAGGATTTTCTGTCAAAGTAGCTAAGGTTCCAGCACACTCCAATAGAAGAACTAGTAGTAGAAGCAAGCCAGCTACTTGGTTTCATTCTCACAAACATTATGAGCTTGATTTACTAAAACGGCAGAGTGCAAAAACTGGTGCAGCTGTGCATGGTAGCCAATCAGCTTCCAGGATTTTCTGTCAAAGTGGCTAAGGTGCCTCCACACGCCAATAGAAGAACTAGTAGTAGCAGCAAGCCAGATACTCGGTTTCATTCATAAAGTGCAATTCTTTATTGGCTACATTTAGAACTACAACTGGACAAACGCGTTTCGGCTATAACAGCCGTCTTCTTAATGCAGCTGTCCATGGTAGCCAATCAGCTTCCAGGATTTTCTGTCAAAGTGGCTAAGGTGCCTCCACACTCCAATACAAGAACTAGTAGTAGAAGCAAGCAAGCTACTCGGTTTCATTCATAAAGTGCAATTCTTTATTGGCTACATTTAGAACTACAACTGTACTAACTTTTTTCGGCCATAACAGCCGTCTTCATAATGCAGCTGTGCATGGTAGGCAATCAGCTTCCAGGATTTTCTGTCAAAGTAGCTAAGGTTCCAGCACACTCCAATAGAAGAACTAGTAGTAGAAGCAAGCCGGCTACTCGGTTTCATTCCCACACATATTATGAGGTTAATTTATTAAAACAGGAGAGTGCAAAATCTGGTGCAGCTGTGCATGGTAGCCAATCAGCTTCCAGGATTTTCTGTCAAAGTGGCTAAGGTGCCTCCACACTCCAATACAAAAACTAGTAGTAGAAGCAAGCCGAATACTCGGTTTCATTCATAAAGTGCAATTCTTTATTGGCTACATTTAGAACTACAACTGTACCAGACAAACGCGTTTCGGCCATAACAGCCGTCTTCATAATGCAGCTGTCCAGGATAGCCAATCAGCTTCCAGGATTTTCTGTCAAAGTGGCTAAGGTGCCTCCACACGCCAAAAGAAGAACTAGTAGTAGCAGCAAGCCGGATACTCGGTTTCATTCATAAAGTGCAATTCTTTATTGGCTACATTTAGAACTACAACTGTACCAGACAAACGCGTTTCGGCCATAACAGCCGTCTTCATAATGCAGCTGTACAGGGTAGCCAATCAGCTTCCAGGATTTTCTGTCAAAGTGGCTAAGGTGCCTCCACACTCCAATAGAAGAACTATTAGTAGAAGCCATTGGGCTACTCGGTTTCATTCATTAAGTGCAATTCTTTATTGGCTAGATTTAGAACTACAACTGGACTAACGCGTTTCGGCCATAACAGCCGTCTTCATAATGCAGCTGTCCAGGGTAGCCAATCAGCTTCCAGGATTTTCTGTCAAAGTAGCTAAGGTTCCAGCACACGCCAATAGAAGAACTAGTAGTAGCAGCAAACCGGCTACTCGGTTTCATTCCCACAAACATTATGAGGTTGATTTCCTAAAACGGGAGAGTGCAAAATCTGGTGCAGCTGTGCAAGGCAGCCAATCAGCTTCCAGGATTTTCTGTCAAAGTGGCTAAGGTGCCTCCACACGCCAATAGAAGAACTAGTAGTAGCAGCAAGCCAGCTACTCGATTTCATTCATAAAGTGCAATTCTTTATTGGTTACATATAGAACTACAACTGTACCAGACTAACGTGTTTCGCCCATAACAGCCGTCTTTATAATGCAGCTGTGCATGGTAGCCAATCAGCTTCCAGGATTTCTGTCAAAGTGGCTAAGGTGCCTCCACACTCCAATAGAAGAACTAGTAGTAGAAGCAAGCCGAATACTCGGTTTCATTCATAAAGTGCAATTCTTTATTGGCTACATTTAGAACTACAACTGTACAAAGCTAACGCGTTTTGGCCATAACAGCCATCTTCCTAATGTAGCTGTGCATGGTAGCCAATCAGCTTTCAGGATTTTCTGTCAAAGTGGCTAAGGTGCCTCCACACGCCAAAAGAAGAACTAGTAGTAGCAGCAAGCCAGCTACTCGATTTCATTCATAAAGTGCAATTCTTTATTGGCTACATATAGAACTACAACTGTACCAGACTAATGCGTTTGGGCCATAACAGACGTCTTTATAATGCAGCTGTGCATGGTAGCCAATCAGCTTCCAGGATTTTCTGTCAAAGTGGCTAAGGTGCAAGAAGAAGGGGGAATAGTACTGTGCTATACCAGGAATAAGTGATAAGAAAATGCTTTCTTTAGCTGCTAATAGGGATGGGCCCGGTGCTCGATGCGAACCCACGTTCGCATCGAGCACCGGGCGTTCGCTCGCTCGGCGAGCCCAGAACTATTTTGGCCGCTCGCATCACGTTCGTGTGATGCGAGCGGCCCCGCAATGCATTGCGGCCGGCGCGGCCGGCGCAGTGCATTGCTGGCTGATGATTGGCCAAGCATGCACTGTGACCCCGCATGCTTGGCCAATCACAGCCCCGGAAACTCGAAGAGCCATAATTGGCTACAGGCAGGACGCCTGTAGCCAATTACAGCTCAGGGGCTGTAGTACACGCCCCCCCCTATAAAAGGCCGCCACGCCGTCTGCGCCGGTCACATGCTGTTCCGGCGCAGATTGAGCAGGCTAGATCTGTGACACTCTGCTGGATTTAGTTAGGTAGAGAGATTCACTTACAGAGATTGAGTTAGATAGATTCAGTTACAAAGATTGATTGAGAAAGAGGGGCTTGTAGTGTGTTCGTGGCAGGCAGGCAGAGCTCCTATATTTTGTTCCCAGAAGCACCTATAGGACTTGAAGTGTGTTAGTCCCATCACACACACAGAGCTATATTTTGTTCCCAGAAGCACCTATAGGACTTGAAGTGTGTTAGTCCCATCACACACACAGAGCTATATTTTGTTCCCAGAAGCACCTATAGGACTTGAAGTGTGTTAGTCCCATCACACAGACCTTTATTTTCTTCCCAGAAGCACCTATAGGACTTGAAGTGTGTTAGTCCCATCACACACACAGAGCTATATTTTGTTCCCAGAAGCACCTATAGGACTTGAAGTGTGTTAGTCCCATCACACACACAGAGCTATATTTTGTTCCCAGAAGCACCTATAGGACTTGAAGTGTGTTAGTCCCATCACACAGACCTTTATTTTCTTCCCAGAAGCACCTATAGGACTTGAAGTGTGTTAGTCCCATCACACACACAGAGCTATATTTTGTTCCCAGAAGCACCTATAGGACTTGAAGTGTGTTAGTCCCATCACACACACAGAGCTATATTTTGTTCCCAGAAGCACCTATAGGACTTGAAGTGTGTTAGTCCCATCACACAGACCTTTATTTTCTTCCAGAAGCACCTATAGGACTTGAAGTGTGTTAGTCCCATCACACACACAGAGCTATATTTTGTTCCCAGAAGCACCTATAGGACTTGAAGTGTGTTAGTCCCATCACACACACAGAGCTATATTTTGTTCCCAGAAGCACCTATAGGACTTGAAGTGTGTTAGTCCCATCACACAGACCTTTATTTTCTTCCCAGAAGCACCTATAGGACTTGAAGTGTGTTAGTCCCATCACACACACAGAGCTATATTTTGTTCCCAGAAGCACCTATAGGACTTGAAGTGTGTTAGTCCCATCACACACACAGAGCTATATTTTGTTCCCAGAAGCACCTATAGGACTTGAAGTGTGTTAGTCCCATCACACACACAGAGCTATATTTTGTTCCCAGAAGCACCTATAGGACTTGAAGTGTGTTAGTCCCATCACACACACAGAGCTATATTTTCTTCCCAGAAGCACCTATAGGACTTGAAGTGTGTTAGTCCCATCACACACACAGAGCTATATTTTGTTCCCAGAAGCACCTATAGGACTTGAAGTGTGTTAGTCCCATCACACACACAGAGCTATATTTTTTCCCAGAAGCACCTATAGGACTTGAAGTGTGTTAGTCCATCACACACACAGAGCTATATTTTGTTCCCAGAAGCACCTATAGGACTTGAAGTGTGTTAGTCCCATCACACAGACCTTTATTTTCTTCCCAGAAGCACCTATAGGACTTGAAGTGTGTTAGTCCCATCACACAGAGCTCCTCTATTTTCTTTGCAGAAGCACCCATAGGACTTCTAGTGTGTTAGTGGCATCACACAGAGCTCCTATATATTCTTCTCAGCAGCACCCACAGGACTTCTAGTGTGTTAGTGGCATCACACAGAGCTCCTCTATTTTCTTTGCAGAAGCACCCACAGGACTAGGGATGAGCCGAACACCCCCCCGTTCGGCTCGCACCAGAACCCGCGAACGGACCTAAAGTCCGTGCGAGCTTTAGAACCCTATTAGTTATAATGGATGCGAACGTTCGAAATTAAAAGTGCTCATTTTAAAGGCTAATATGCATGTTAATGTCATAAAAAGTGTTTGGGGACCTGGGTCCTGCCCCAGGGGACATGTATCAATGCAAAAATTTTTTTTAAAAACGGCCGTTTTTTCAGGAGCAGTGATTTTAATAATGCTTAAATTGAAACAATAAAAGTGTAATATTCCTTTAAATTTCGTACCTGGGGGGTGTCTATAGTATGCCTGTAAAGGGGCGCATGTTTCCCGTGTTTAGAACTGTCTCTGCGCAAAGTGTCATTTTTGAAAGTAAAAAAGCTATTTAAAATCACTCGCGGCTAATGTTAATTCACGGCTCCCGTAACACAGAGAACAGTGATTCATTGAAACTCATTCATAAAAAAAAAGTCATTGATAAAAAAAAAAAAAAAATGAAAAAAAAAAAAAAGCGTAGGGGTCCCCCCAAATTCTATAACCAGGCCCTTCAGGTCTGGGATGGATATTAAGGGGGATCCCAGCCAAAAAAAAAAAAAAAAAAATGGCGTAGGGTCCCCCTCAAAATCCATACCAGACCCTTGAGGTCTGGTATGGATTTTAAGGGGAACCCTAGCCAAAAAAAATGGCGTGGGGTCCCCCTCAAAATCCATACCAGACCCTTATCCGAGCACGCAACCTGGCAGGCCGCAGGAAAAGAGGGGGGGACGAGAGCGCCCCCCCCTCTCGCCTGAACCGTACCAGGCCACATGCCCTCAACATTGGGAGGATGCTTTGGGGGTCTAAGACCCCTAAAGCACCTTGTCCCCATGTTGATTAGGACAAGGGCCTCTTCCCCACAACCCTGGCCGGTGGTTGTGGGGGTCTGCGGGCGGGGGGCTTATCGGAATCTGGAAGCCCCCTTTAACAAGGGGACCCCCAGATCCCGGCCCCCTCCCTGTGTGAAATGGTAAGGGGGTACAAAAGTACCCCTACCATTTCACCAAAAAAGTGGCAAAAATGGTAAAAATGACAGGAGACGGTCTTTGACAATTCCTTTATTAAAATCTTCTTTCTTCTTTCTTCATCCTTCGGATTCTTCATCTTCTCCTTCCTTCATCTTCTTCCATCTTCTTCTTCCATTTTCTTCTTCCTCCGATCCGCTTCTTCTTGCGCTGGTCTTCTCGTCCTTCTCGTCCGGCATCTTCTTCCGTCGGCGTCGGTGTCGGTGTCGGTGTCTTCTTGGGCTGCTCCGCGCAATGGGAGGCTCCCGCTGTGTGAGGCTCCGCTCCATCTGACAGGTCTTTTAAAACGGAGGGCACCTGGTGACCCCGCCCCCCTCTGACGTCATGGGAAAGCCATCATGGAATTCCCCATGACGTCCCTGTGCGTCAGAGGGGGCGGGGTCACCAGGTGCCCTCCATTATAAAAGACCTGTCAGACGGAGCGGAGCCTCACACAGCGGGAGCCTCCCATTGCGCGGAGCGGCCCAAGAAGACACCGACACCGACGCCGACGCCGACGGAAGAAGATGCCGGACGAGAAGGACGAGAAGACCAGCGCAAGAAGAAGCGGATCGGAGGAAGAAGAAAATGGAAGAAGAAGATGGAAGAAGATGAAGGAAGGAGAAGATGAAGAATCCGAAGGATGAAGAAAGAAGAAAGAAGATTTTAATAAAGGAATTGTCAAAGACTGTCTCCTGTCATTTTTACCATTTTTGCCACTTTTTTGGTGAAATGGTAGGGGTACTTTTGTACCCCCTTACCATTTCACACAGGGGGGGGGCCGGGATCGGGGGGTCCCCTTGTTAAAGGGGCTTCCAGATTCCGATAAGCCCCCCGCCCGCAGACCCCCACAACCACCGGCCAGGGTTGTGGGGAAGAGGCCCTTGTCCTAATCAACATGGGGACAAGGTGCTTTAGGGGTCTTAGACCCCCAAAGCATCCTCCCAATGTTGAGGGCATGTGGCCTGGTACGGTTCAGGCGAGAGGGGGGGCCGCTCTCGTCCCCCCCTCTTTTCCTGCGGCCTGCCAGGTTGCGTGCTCGGATAAGGGTCTGGTATGGATTTTGAGGGGGACCCCACGCCATTTTTTTTGGCTAGGGTTCCCCTTAAAATCCATACCAGACCTCAAGGGTCTGGTATGGATTTTGAGGGGGACCCTACGCCATTTTTTTTTTTTTTTTTTTGGCTGGGATCCCCCTTAATATCCATCCCAGACCTGAAGGGCCTGGTTATTGAATTTGGGGGGACCCCTACGCTTTTTTTTTTGTTTTTTTATTAATGAATGACAGCTCTCTGTGTTACAGGAGCCATCAATTCATTAGCCGCGAGTGATTTAAATAGCTTTCTTCCTGCAAAAATGACACTTTTTTGCAGGGAAAGTTCTAAGCACAGGAAACCTGCCCTCCTTCACAGGCTACCTATAGACACCCCCCAGATGTGATACTGCAATGCTGTTCTAACAGCATGCACACACATATCCCCAGAAATAAAGCACATATTGTTGTCAGCAGTCAGCAGCACACTGACACGCTGACACTGTGAGTGAAACATAATATGCGAGGCCGCCGCCGCGGCGGCCTCTTATACCGTGGGGCGTGTATTAAAGCCCCTGAGCTATAATTGGCTACAGGCATCCTGCCTGTAGCCAATTATGGCTCTCCTCGCTGCCGGCGCTGTGATTGGCCAAGCATGCGGGGTCACAGTGCATGCTTGGCCAATCATCAGCCAGCATTGCACTGCGCGGGCCGCAATGCATTGCGGGGCCGCTCGCATCACACGAAATTGATGCGAGCGGCCCCAAAAGTTCTGGGCTCGCCGAGCGAGCGAACACCCGGTGCTCGATTCGAACATGGGTTCGAATCGAACACCGGGCTCATCCTTACACAGGACTTCTAGTATGTTAGTGGCATCACACAGAGCTCCTCTATTTTCTTTGCAGAAGCACCCACAGGACTTCTAGTGTGTTAGTGGCATCACACAGAGCTCCTCTATTTTCTTTGCAGAAGCACCCATAGGACTTCTAGTGTGTTAGTGGCATCACACAGAGCTCCTCTATTTTCTTTGCAGAAGCACCCACAGGACTTCTAGTGTGTTAGTGGCATCACACAGAGCTCCTCTATTTTCTTTGCAGAAGCACCCACAGGACTTCTAGTGTGTTAGTGGCATCACACAGAGCTCCTCTATTTTCTTTGCAGAAGCACCCATAGGACTTCTAGTGTGTTAGTGGCATCACACAGAGCTCCTCTATTTTCTTTGCAGAAGCACCCATAGGACTTCTAGTGTGTTAGTGGCATCACACAGAGCTCCTCTATTTTCTTTGCAGAAGCACCCACAGGACTTCTAGTGTGTTAGTGGCATCACACAGAGCTCCTCTATTTTCTTTGCAGAAGCACCCACAGGACTTCTAGTGTGTTAGTGGCATCACACAGAGCTCCTATATTTTCTTTGCAGAAGCACCCATAGGACTTCTAGTGTGTTAGTGGCATCACACAGAGCTCCTATATTTTCTTTGCAGAAGCACCCATAGGACTTCTAGTGTGTTAGTGGCATCACACAGAGCTCCTATATATTCTTCTCAGCAGCACCCACAGGACTTCTAGTGTGTTAGTGGCATCACACAGAGCTCCTCTATTTTCTTTGCAGAAGCACCCACAGGACTTCTAGTGTGTTAGTGGCATCACACAGAGCTCCTCTATTTTCTTTGCAGAAGCACCCATAGGACTTGTAGTGTGTTAGTGGCATCACACAGAGCTCCTATATTTTCTTCTCAGCAGCACCCACAGGACTTCTAGTGTGTTAGTGGCATCACACAGAGCTCCTCTATTTTCTTTGCAGAAGCACCCATAGGACTTCTAGTGTGTTAGTGGCATCACACAGAGCTCCTATATATTCTTCTCAGCAGCACCCACAGGACTACCGACTACAATGGCTGGAAGACCGCCAAGGGGAGGCAGAGCGTGCAGAGCCAAGAACACAGGGCAGGCAGGCTCTGTTTCTAGTGGACGTGGCCGTGGACGTGGACGTGGTCGTGCATCGTCATCAGCACGTGGCCATGGGACACGCGCGTCTTTGTTTTCGGCAGCTGGACATGTGGAGCCGCATCATGCTGAAGGCTTGGTAGAATGGATGACCAAGCCCTCCTCATCCTCCTCATCCTCTCTCACCCAGGCTCAGGGTACTGACAGAGCATCATCAGCCACCCCTTCCCTAGACCCACCATGTCCTCCTGAGGAGTCCCCCGAACTCTTTGAGCACAGTGTTGGGTACATGCTCCAGGAGGATGCCCAACGATTCGAAGGCTCGGATGACGATACCCAGCTTGAGGAATCTGGCAGTACTGTTCCACCAGCTGCAGCTTACTGCCAGGTTTGCTCTAGTGGTGAAGAGGGAGGGGATGATGAGGTCACTGACTCCACGTGGGTGCCTCAAGGGAGAGAGGATGAGGAGGAGGACGAGGAGGAGGAGGATGCGGCGTCACATGTCCAACGAGGCAGGATGCCCCCTGGAGGCCAGGTAGAGGCCAGCACAGCAACTGTACAACACCGCAGAGCTCCGCCTGTGCAGGGCGCTGCCTCTGCACGTTATCAGAAAAGTTCTTTGGTGTGGGCCTTTTTTGAGACGAGTGCAGCAGATCGCACCACTGCTATTTGCAATATTTGTCTCAAGCGTATCTCGCGTGGCCAAAACATCAGCCGCTTGGGCACGACAAGCATGACCAGACATATGGCGACCTGCCATGCAGCTCGTTGGCAGGCACACATAAAAGACCCACACCAAAGAACTAAGCGGACCTCTCCTTGCTCCTCAGCTGGGATCTCCATCCCCACTACACCTTCAGTCCTCTCTGAAAGCTGCTCTGAGAGGACTGAAGGTGTAGAATTAGGTGTGTCACAACCAAGTACTTGCAGTACACCGACGTCCGATTGCAGCAGGCAAATTTCCCTGCCCCAGCTGCTGGACCGTAGAAAGAAGTACACTCCCAGCCATCCACATGCCCAGCGGTTGAATGCTAGCCTGGCTAAATTGCTAGCACTTCAACTGCTGCCTTTTCAGTTGGTAGACTCGGCCCCCTTCCGTGAGTTTGTTCAATGTGCGGTTCCTCAGTGGCAGGTTCCCAAACGCCACTTTTTCTCGCGGAAGGCGATTCCGTCTCTCTACCGGCATGTGGAGGGCAATGTCCATGCCTCGCTGGACAGGGCGGTCAGCGGTAAGGTGCATATTACCGCTGACTCATGGTCCAGCAGGCATGGACAGGGACGGTACCTTTCTTTCACGGCCCATTGGGTCACTCTATTGGCAGCTGGGAGGGATGCAGGACAAGGTGCAGTAGTGTTGGAGGTTGTTCCGCCACCACGCCTCCAAAACGCTACTACTGCTACTGGTTGTGACACACCTCTCTCCTCCACCCCCTCCTCTTCTTCTTCCTCCAGTGCTCTGTCCTTGGAACCAGCGGTGCTCCGTAGGCGTACAAGGGGCTACGCAAGTACGCAGGCAAAAAGATGCCATGCCGTGCTTGCGCTGGTGTGTTTGGGGGACAGGAGCCACACTGGGCCAGAGGTTCTGGCAGCTCTGCAGGGGCAGGCCGAGAGGTGGTTGACGCCACGTCAGCTTAAGCCAGGAATGGTCGTTTCTGACAATGGCACCAACCTCCTCTCCGCCCTGCGACAGGGGCAGCTCACCCATGTGCCCTGCATGGCTCACGTCCTCAACCTGGTGGTGCAGCGGTTCTTGGGCAGGTTCCCAGGCTTACAGGATGTCCTGAGGCAGGCCAGGAAAGTCTGTGTGCATTTCCGCCGATCTTATAATGCCAGTGCTCGGCTGACTGAGCTGCAAAAGGAGCTGAACCTGCCCAAGAACCGCCTAATATGTGACATGCCCACCAGGTGGAACTCAACGTTGGCCATGCTGCAGCGACTGCACACGCAGCAGAGGGCCATCAATGAGTACCTTTGCGACTACGGCACCAGGACAGGGTCAGGGGAGCTTGGTTTTTTTTCCCCACGTCAGTGGAGCATGATCAGGGATGCATGCACTGTCCTCTCACCATTTGAGGAGGCCACGAGGATGGTGAGCAGTGACAGTGCATGCATCAGTGACACTGTCCCTCTTGTCCACCTGTTGGAGCATACGCTGCGCGGGATAATGGACAGGGCACTTGAGGCAGAACAGAGGCAGGAAGAGGAGGACTTCCTTGCCTCTCAAGGCCCCCTTTATCCGGACAGTGTTCCTTCTGTCCCACCCATCACACAGGAAGAGGATGAGGAGGAGGAGGAGGAGGAGGAGGAGGAGGATTGTGTGAGCATGGAGGTGGAGCCTGGCACTCAGCATCAGCAGCAGCAGTCTTTTAGGGATGATGTACAGTCCCAACAAACCAGTGGACTTGTACGTGGCTGGGAGGAGGTGGCTGGCGATCATGTCATCCTCAGTGACCCAGAAGACTCCGGACCGAATGCCTCAGCTAACCTACGCTGCATGGCCTCCCTGATCCTGCAAAGCCTGCGGAAGGATCCTCGTGTTCTTCGGATCAAGGAGAGGGACCATTACTGGCTGGCCACTCTCCTTGATCCGCGGTACAAGGGTAAGGTTGCGGACCTTATCTTGCCGTCGCAGAGGGAGCAGAGGATGAGACATCTCAGGGAGGCCTTGCAGAAAGGTCTGTGCAACGCGTTCCCAGAAACTGGGAGGCTACAAACTCCTGGTCCTGGGCGACGAGTTGCTGAGGCTTCGGTCAGTGGCAGAAGGAGCGGTGGGGAAGGTGGACGTCTGACCGATGCGTTCAGACAATTTTTTAGTCCGCAGCCCCAAGGTATGATCGGTTCCAGCAACCATCGCCAGCGTCTGATATACATGGTGCAGGAATACCTTGGGGCAAGGTCAGACTTGGACACCTTTCCCACCGAAAATCCTCTGGCTTACTGGGTCCTGAGGATGGATCACTGGCCAGAGCTTGCACAGTATGCAATTGAGCTACTGGCCTGTCCTGCCTCCAGCGTTCTTTCCGAACGCACATTCAGTGCTGCTGGAGGATTTGTGACTGATCATAGGGTGCGCCTGTCCACCGCCTCGGTTGATCGACTGACATTCATCAAAATGAATCAGTCTTGGATCACCACCAGCTACCAGGCACCTGAGGCGGATATAACCGAATAATTTTTAATGTCACATCCCTTCAAGACTGCCTATGCTGATGCTGAGTGACTGTCCTCTTATGTTCACTGACTATCCTCTTCCTCCTCCTCAATGATCCATGCCACCACACCAGTGCCTAAGGCACAATTTTTCAGCCCCTGTTTAACAGGGGCGTGTACTTACAATTTTTTAAAAAAATGCTTCGCAACACGTGTGACTGCTGTGCTCCAAGTACAGTATCTGTGAGGGCCGGGTTGCAGTGTTGTGGCACCAGCACCAGTGCCTAAGGCACAATTTTTCAGCCCCTGTTTAACAGGGGCGGGTACTTACAATTTTTTAAAAAAATGCTTCGCAACACGTGTGACTGCTGTGCTCCAAGTACAGTATCTGTGAGGGCCGGGTTGCAGTGTTGTGGCACCAGCACCAGTGCCTAAGGCACAATTTTTCAGCCCCTGTTTAACAGGGGCGTGTACTTACAATTTTTTAAAAAAATGCTTCGCAACACGTGTGACTGCTGTGCTCCAAGTACAGTATCTGTGAGGGCCGGGTTGCAGTGTTGTGGCACCAGCACCAGTGCCTAAGGCACAATTTTTCAGCCCCTGTTTAACAGGAGCGTGTACTTACAATTTTTTTAAAAAATGCTTCGCAACACGTGTGACTGCTGTGCTCCAAGTACAGTATCTGTGAGGGCCGAGTTGCAGTGTTGTGGCACCAGCACCAGTGCCTAAGGCACAATTTTTCAGCCCTGTTTAACAGGGGCGTTTACTTACAATTTTTTTAAAAAATGCTTCGCAACACGTGTGACTGCTGTGCTCCAAGTACAGTCTCTGTGAGGGGTTGCAGTGTTGTGGCACCAGCACCAGTGCCTAAGGCACAATTTTTCAGCCCCTGTTTAACAGGGGCGGGTAATTACAAATCTTGATCTAATAGTTCACAGCAGGGCCCATTCCTGCGCCCACCAAGAGTAACTATGAGGGCCTGCAGTCTTGTGGCAACACCGTCCACCACCACCGCCAAAGGCCCAATTTTTCTGCCCTGTTCATCAGGTGCTTGCAATTACAAATCTTGATCTAATAACTCACAGCAGGGCCCATTCCTGCGCCCACCAAGAGTAACTATGAGGGCCTACAGTCTTGTGGCAACACCGTCCACCACCACCGCCAAAGGCCCAATTTTTCTGCCCTGTTCATCAGGTGCTTGCAATTACAAATCTTGATCTAATAACTCACAGCAGGGCCCATTCCTGCGCCCACCAAGAGTAACTATGAGGGCCTACAGTCTTGTGGCAACACCGTCCACCACCACCGCCAAAGGCCCAATTTTTTCTGCCCTGTTCATCAGGTGCTTGCAATTACAAATCTTGATCTAATAACTCACAGCAGGGCCCATTCCTGCGCCCACCAAGAGTAACTATGAGGGCCTACAGTCTTGTGGCAACACCGTCCACCACCACCGCCAAAGGCCCAATTTTTCTGCCCTGTTCATCAGGTGCTTGCAGTTACAAATCTTGATCTAATAACTCACAGCAGGGCCCATTCCTGCGCCCACCAGTCTTGTGGCTACACCAACATCTAATAGGGCAAATTTCTGCAGAGTATATACGGCAGGCCCCTACTTTCAAACATCCAACTTACAAACGAATCCTACTTGCAAATGGAAATAGAAAACAGGAAGTGAGAGGAAATCTACCCCTAGGAAGGGAAATTCTATCATGTTAGATTTAATTTGGGAAAAAGGTATCTCCTCTCTACTGATGCTTTATCACCAATCCTTGTTTCAATTAAAACCCCACTTTTCCAAAAACATTTGTCATTGGGACGGAAAGTGAGGTGACATGTTCTGAACAGATGTGCAAAGACAGCAAATGTTACAGGGGTGATAACCCCTCCCTATGTTCTCCAAAAAGCATAAAAATAGATTTTTTTGGGATGGAGTTACACTTCATAATGTACCTGTTCAGATTCTACTTAAGAACAAACCTAAAGCCGCAAGTGGTTTTAAATGGCTTCTTTTTTTCCTTTACAAATGTCATTTTGTGCAAGGACAGTTCTAAACACGGGAAACACATGCCACTTCACAGGCATACTTTGGACACCCCCCAGGTACCATATTTAAAGGAAAATTTCACTTTTTTTTTTTCACTTTATGCATCATTAAAATGACTGCTCCCGAAAAAACGTTAGTTTTTAAAAGTTCTTTTTGCATTGATATATGTCCCCTGGGGCAGGACCCGGGTCCCCAAACCTGTTTTATGACATTAACATGCATATTGGCCGTTGTAATTAGCACTTTTGATTTCGAACGTTCGCGTCCATTATAACGTATAGGGTTCGAAAATTCGCGCGAACTTTCGGTCGGTTCGAAGGTTCTGGTGCGAACCGAACCCGGGGGTGTTCGGCTCATCCCTAGCTGCTAACACTCAAACAAACAAAGTTATGCAAACATGGGAAAAGATATGTGCAGCGCTTGAACACTTAAGACCATGTAAAGATGCAAGGTAAAAGGAAAAAATGTGACATGTGAATGTGCACAATATACAAAAAACAGGGTTTGGTGAACAATGATGGGGCAAATAGGTGAAAGTCTCTCTATTCAGACCCAGATGTAAATGCAGATGTATCACTGGTATCTCAAGGATGCTGTACACAGAGGTGTGTTAATGTGGTCCCCGGGTACTATAGGCACTTAATGAGGTACTCTTCCCAGCAGAGATGGACACACATACCATACGGCAGTGAGTAAAATGCGTTTATGGTTCTCCCGATGGATGTGGGAAGGCAGTTCCTGGTCCTAAAGGCACACCGTATGGATGTAGACACACGACCAAAGAATATCACCAGATCATCCGGGGGTAGACACACAGCCAAAGATTATCTCCAACTGACCCGGGGGTCACAAATGGTGGAATGGAATATAAAAAATGGGAAAAAAGTGATCCATATAGTGCGGATTAACCAATAATGTTTTATTGGAATAACTTGTCTCAACAAAGGAGATTAAAAAAGGCAACAGTCTAAAAAGGATATGATAACATAAAAACAGTAAAAAGGCAATGTGGGAATCTCAAATAAGCAATCCATACGCGTTTCGACGCTAGTGGTCATCAACAGGGCCATCACAATGACCAATAGCGTCGAAATGCAAGGGCGTCCCGCAATTTGTGCCGTTTCCACGGAACGCCATGGTGTGAATGGAGTCTTATGCCGTGTACACACGATCGGAATTCTCGTCAGAAAAAAAGCTCTGACGGTTTTCCCGACGGAATTCCGCTCAAACTGTCTTGCCTACACACGGTCACACCAAATTCCGACCGTCAAGAACGCGGTGACGTACAACACTACAACAAGCCAAGTTCAATGCTTCCGAGCATGCGTCGAATTGTTTCCGAGCATGCGTAGGAATTTTGCGTGTCAGAATTGCTACAGACGATCGGAATTTCCGATAGAAACCTTTTCCGTCGGAAAAATTGAGAACATGCCCTCAATTCTTTGCTGTCGGAAATTCGGCCAGCAAAATTCCGATGGAGCCTACACACGGCCGCATTTTCCGATGAAAAGCTCTCATCGGTCTTTTTCTGGCCGAAATTCCGATCGTGTGTACGCAGCATTAGGGTAAAATATCCAACATTGTTCCCCTTACAGGATGAGATGGTATGGATGACACATTTTTGCCCACAAGTGTGCAAATCCTCCGCCATTCCAAGTAATGTTTTTTTAAGTGGTTTGATTTGCAGCGGCGGCCGGACCATAAGGGGTGCATGGGCGCCGCCCCCCTAATTTCCATGCGGGGTGCCGGACTCCTAGTTTTTTTTTGGAAGCACATGATTAGAGCCTGAGGCTTTTACTGGCTTCAAAAAGGTTGTCACCCACTTGTACCATTAACAAATCAATATTTGCTATTGTCTTCCGGCTTCTCCTACCAGCCAATCAGGACAGGAGGTGGATATTAAGACCGAATTAGCCAGGAGAAGAAGCCGGGGAAGCCGCCACCGTGGATGGGGTGAGTGCGAACATGGCGGGGGGGTTGTTTGCCACCCCCCCTCCCCAAAGCACCAGCCCCCACTGTTGATTTGACTTTGGTGTGAAGGAACACAAGTGTCCTGCACAAAGCCTTGACCTCATCCCTACTGAGCTTCTTTGGGATGAATTGGAATGAGCCAGGTCTTCTCATCCAACATCTCCATAATGACATTGTTTGACCAAATGATGAAGGTGTTTCAGGTTTCAGGTGTTTCTAGTAAAAAGTACTACAGCATACAAATACATTAGACAATTGTGCTCTTCCAACCTTCTGGTAATAGTTTGGTGAGGACCTTTTTCTGTTCCAGCATAACTGTGCAAAGCCAGATCCATAAAGACATAGTCTGACCAGTCTGGTGTGGAGGATATTGAGTAACCGGCACAGAACCCTGACCCAGTGGTGGCCGCTCATACAGGTTTTCTTTAGAAGTACGTGATTAGAGGTTGAGGCTATAAATGGCTTCAAAACGGGTGGGATTGGGGTGCAGAGCACTGCGCCCCAAGCCCACCCACTTGTGTGACATCAGCGAATTAATATTTGCTATTTTCTTCCTGCTTCTGCTCCAGGCCAATTCCTGATTGGCCGGGAGGAAGAGCGACCGGATTGGCTGGTAGGACAAACAGTGGGGAAGCCGCAGAGGAGGAGAAGCAGCTGGGAAGCCACCAAAGCCGAAGAGAAGGAGGAGCAGCAGGGAAGACGCCAAAGCCGCTGAGGAGGAGAAGCAGCTGGGAAGCAGCCAAAGCTGCCTAGAAGGAGAAGTAGCAGGGAAGCCACCAAAGCCGCCGAGGAGGAGAAGAAGCTGGGAAGCCACCAAAGCCGCCGAGAAGGAGGAGCAGCTGGGAAGCCACCAAAGCAGCCATGAAGGAGGAGCAGCTGGGAAGCCGCAAAAGCCACAGAGAAGGAGGAGTAGCTGGGAAGCCGCCAAAGCCGCCAAGAAGGAGGAGCAGCTGGGAAGTCACCAAAGCCGCCAAGAAGGAGGAGCAGCAGGGAAGCCGCCAAAGCCGCAGAGGAGGAGAAGCAGCTGGGAAGCCACCAAAGCCCCTGAGAAGGAGGAGCAGCTGGGAAGCCACCAAAGCCACTAAGAAGGTGGAGCAGCAGGGAAGCCGCCAAAGCCGCAGAGGAGGAGAAGCAGCTGGGAAGCCACCAAAGGCCCCCGAGAAGGAGCAGCAGCAGGGAAGCCGCCAAAGCCCCCGAGAAGGAGGAGCAGCTGGGAAGCCACCAAAGCCGCCAAGAAGGAGGAGCAGCAAGGAAAGCCGCCAAAGCCCCTGAGGAGAAGCAGCTGGGAAGCCACCAAAGCCCCCGAGAAGGAGGAGCAGCAAGGAAAGCCGCCAAAGCCCCTGAGGAGAAGCGGCTGGGAAGCAGGTTGGGGAACGCTGCTCAACACTGAAGCCAGAGCTGGGACCTGATCATGTGACCAGACCCAAGTGACTTCAGAAAAGTATAGGCTTATTTTCTTTTTACAGGGTAGAGAGAACAGCGGAGAATGGAGGTGGGAGCAGGTTTAGGCTTATGCCGCGTACACACGAAGGGACAATCCCGCGGGATTATCCTCTGGACTCAAGTCCAGCGGATAATCCCCTCGTGTGTGGGCGTCGGCGGACTTTTTGGCGCCAAAGTCCGGCGGACCAAAGTTTTAAGTTTTGTTTTAAAATTATCCGCTGGACTTGGCAGTCCAGCGGACAATCCCGCCGTTAGTAGGCTAGTCCGCCGGACTTTTGAAATGAACGGACTTGCCGCTCATCGGCAAGTCCGTTCATTTAGCACGTGACTTCAGGTTACGTAGCTAGCGTAGGCAGTAAATGCCGCCGCGCTAGCTCCGTGACCTGGCATGGATTTAAAGGGATTTAAAGGGAATCCCCACCCCAAAACGGCGTGGGGGTCCCCCCCAAATCCATCTCAGACCCTTATCCGAGCACGCAGCCCGGCCGGCCAGGAAAGGGGTGGGGACGAACGAGCGCCCCCCCCCTCCTGAGCCGTACCAGGCCGCGTGCCCTCAACATGGGGGGTGCCCTGGGGAAAGGGGGGCCGTGCGGCCCCCCCACCCCAAAGCACCTTGTCCCCATGTTGATGAGGACAAGGGCCTCTTCCCGACAACCCTGGCCGTTGGTTGTCGGGGTCTGCGGGCGGGGGCTTATCGGAATCTGGGAGCCCCCTTTAATAAGGGGGTTGTCGGGAAGAGGCCCTTGTCCTCATCAACATGGAGACAAGGTGCTTTGGGGTGGGGGGGCACGGCCCCCCTTTCCCCAGGGCACCCCCCCATGTTGAGGGCACGCGGCCTGGTACGGCTCAGGAGGGGGGGGCGCTCGCTCGTCCCCACCCCTTTCCTGGCCTGCCAGGCTGCGTGCTCGGATAAGGGTCTGAGATGGATTTGGGGGGGACCCCCACGCCGTTTTTCGGCGTGGGATTCCCTTTAAATCCATGCCAGGTGACGGAGCTAGCGCGCCGGCATTTACTGCCTACGCTAGCTACGTACCTGAAGTTACGTTTGAAATGCTCCGTGTGTGGGCAAGTCCGTTCATTTTCAAAAGTCCCGCGGACTTTGGCCGGCGGATTATCCGCCGGAGAAGTCCGTGCGTGTGTGGGCAAGTCCACACGCTCGGAAAGTCCAGCGGACCCAGCTGGAAAGTCCGGCGGGATTGTCCGCTGGACAAAGTCCGCCGGCAAAAGTCCGCACGTGTGTACGCGGCATTAGTTAGGTTTTGATTGGATTTACACTTTTAAATCAGATTTTAGTAATAGAATTACAAATACTTAAATCCAAACAATCAAAGTTTTAATGCAAACTTGATATCTGAAAATAAAAAATTGTTAGGGGGGGGGGTTAGAGTCTTTTGGCAGACGAGACATGCAAAGTCTCTTGATAGGTGGCTTGGAGGCAAAATGTTTGCTTCTCCCTGCCTGTTTTAACCCTAAAAAGCCTGCACCACTACACCACAACCATGTGCATTGTACAATTGTACACGGTTGCAGCGCGGCCCCTTTCACTTGGGTCGCTTTTCGGTACTTGGTTATCCCTCAATTCAACTACTGCAAATCCCTTCTACTTCTACATAGGCTATCCCCCATTCAGTCTATTATGAATGCTGCTGCTGGACCCATCTACCTTACCAACGGCTCAGCATCTGCCACTCCTCTCCACCAAATCCTCCATTGGCTTCTGATCGCCCGACAAATAAAATTGAAGATACTAACATACAAAGCCAACCACAAAGCTGTCCCATCTATGTCGCCAACCTCGTCTCTAGATTATTATTAAAAATATTGCCTTTGGTATCGCTTTCCCCTCCCTTTTAGATTGTAAGATCTCTAGAGCAGGGTCCTCCTAACCTTCTTGTCTTGACTTGTATTGTAACTGTACTGTCTCCCTTATTATTGTTACAGCGCTGCAAAAACTGTTGGCACTGTACGCAGTGAATAATAATAATATCACTGCAGTTTTTGTTTTTCTGAGTTCACCCGTAAGAGAGGTTTATTACCTTTATTGATCCTGCAAGCAGATCCATTGATTTTCCATTTCCTATACCGGGCCAAGCTGGCCAGCAAAATTGGTGTGATCCAAAAGATTTGTATCGTGTGCCGCTGGAGGGGGTACTAGTTCCTGATGTCCACCGCTGAGTGATGGTAAAAAAAAATACCTAGATGAAGGTTTGATCTAGGTCAGTGCCAGAGTTAAGCCCCATACACACGGTCGGATTTTCCGATGGATTCTATCCTATCGGACAATGTTGTCAGAAATTCCGACCGTGTGTAGGCACTGTTAGAAAAGTTTTAAATGTTTATTGTGTGACTATTTGGAAAACAATCCTGAGACTGGTTTTTAATTCCACCTATGAGCATTTTCTGTATTAATTGTTATGTATGTTTTTACTAACTCCACCAGTAAAACTTCAGGATGATTTCAGTATAACCATGTATGGTAACATAAGATTGTAAGGGAATTCGCAGTCCTCACATAATAAAGGTAAATATCGAATTTCACCCAGATAAGTGAAAACTGTGATTTCCTCAGCCAATAGGGAAATAGGGGCAGGGTTATGAAGGTTTAAGATAACGAAAGATATTGCCTTTGTCATTCCTTTGCCTGACCCGTTTGTGTAAGGAAGGGGATCCTAATGTGTTAACATATTAGAATAAATTTTTTACTTCTTAATACATCTCGAGTTGACTGATCACAAGCTGAGGATATTCCTAACATTTGTGGTCCTTCGAGCCGGAAGCAACTTTGTTTATTTGGGATTTATGAGCCCTCTTCAACTTCAGTGAGTATTAGTGAAAGTAAATCACTGAGATTTAAAAGTCCCCCCACTCAACGTTAGTGGTTAAAGAGGGGCAGGGGGCCTTATCACCCGAATACATTGTCTGCTTGCGAACTTGTTGATCTAGTCCTGGTGTGTTAAGGGGTAAGAGATTTTAATTATTCTTAATTCTTTCTAAAAGTCTTTTTCTTCTCTTTCTGTTTGATTCTGGTTTAAATGTGTTGTAATTGCCGACATTGGTATTGATCGTATAATAGCTTGATAATCCAGTGTTCGTAGACAGAGACATTTGGGGACGTTGTCTAAGGTAAAAAAATTACGTTGCCTGCTGTCCGGACAGATAAAAAAAAGATTTGAGGTATACCAGTGTTAGAGACTCACATTAAGCGCTATTTAGTTAAGTGATCTAAAAAGATCACAAAGCTAATTATTATTTTTTTTTCCTTTTCTCTGTGTGTTTTATTTTCTCCTGTCTCATGTTTAACCATTCTGTTGATGTTACGAGCTCATTTTATAATAATACTGCAGAGGTACGTTTTAATTTTTTTAATTTTCCCTATAGTGTGGGGAGTGTTGATGTTTATACTTTTCTGGTATTCCTTTTATTACCGTGAGCGGAAGGTCACGATCCCAGTGTTTTATAGGTTAATGAGAGACTCAACAAACACCGAAAATTGGGGAATATTCTCTGTAAAGGAATTTCTTGTGTTTGTTTATGTTGCTGTCGTGTTCCTAATGTGCTGTTAGAAGGTGATAAGAAATGTATACATAGCAATGACCCCAAGTCCGTTCAGTATTGTGCTAAGTGGGAGAGGAAGTTTGGGTTTAATGGTAAATTAACTGTGAAAGGATGTCAGGAGTTGGTGGATAAGCTTAAGTTGTTAGGACCCAAAGGAAAAAAAAAAAAAAAAAAAAAAAAGAGATATTGGTTAGAGTTGGCAGAGTACTGGCTCCAGCAAGCTAGAGTTAGGGTAGAAGGAAAGAGAACAAAGGAGAAATGCCAAGCCCAACTGCCCCTAGTGGACAAAGAGGATGATCTCATCTGTTATACCAGTTATCTGTTATACCACTGGCCCCCTCCCTCGTGTTATACCCTCCCTTCCTGTGTGAGAGGTTGTGTCTGTAAAAAAAAAAACAAGAGGTTAACCCTTGACCAGCCATGGCAAAACGGAAGGTTTATATTGTAAATATTGAAACTAGGTAAAAGAAATAAAGAAAAAAGGTACCAGGTTGCTTTATTTTAGCATGCCATGGTGTTAAAGGAAGTACATTGCAGAAAGTGTTGATGTTCTAAGGCAGTAGAGAGCTGGAGGTGGATTATACTGTCAGTGAATAGAATGTTGTATTATTATTAAGTGGCTTGAGGAAAGTGAGAAAAGTAAAGACTGAGGATGTTTTTGAGAGACAGTGCTAATTTTACTGCCATAAGGAAACTAGGATTTGAATGGGCTTTGCTAAGAGAAGTGTGTAATAATATTGAAGCTCAGAGAGCTTGATGTTTAATATAAAAAAAAGAAGGTCAAAAAGGTGTTTCTCGGAAACAAGAAAATGCAGATTGCCTGATAGAGGTAGCAGAAGAGAGGGGGCAGCATTAACCCTTTTAGCACACAGAGGTTAAGTTGTGAATCTGTGAAAACAGGACTTTCGGTCAGAAAGAAAGTCTGCATAATAGTTTTAAAGTAAATATTTCTTTCATATGTTATTTTTAGAATTCACAGACTTTCAACTGTGAAGTGTTAATGATTCAATGCTGTTTATTTGGGTACATATATTATAAAGTTAAAAAAGGCTACGTTCTGAATCAGAATATGTGTTTTAAAAAAAAAAAAAAAAAAAAAGGGGGGAGGGAGGTTCTGTTTTAGGACCCTGTGAATTTCATTCAGGACCAGAGAATAAGGGGAACAATACAAAAGGAGGTTCAAGACTTCTTAAATTCTGCTAAAATATTGGGGTCTGAGGAAAAATATTCAGAGATGTATGTGTGTGTGAATATATGTATATACATTGAATATATATATATAAAAAAAAAAAAAAAATGAAAATGCTAGGAAACATTTTATGTCTGCATAGTTGATGGACTTATATTTGAACAAATGAAAGAAAATTGTTAATAACAGCTCCAAGGTAAGGAAGTATTTGGTAGTTTGATTTATGATACTGTGCAGAGTAACCATGTTCCCCAGCTCCAATTCAAGTGCAGACATGACACCCCCACCCCCCTCCTTCTACACAACTGAAGAATGAGGCGGGTTCCTTTTTATGGGGTGGGTGTCAGAACACATGAATGAGTACAAAATTGAATCTTTGGAGGCATTATAGAGTTTAGAACATTAAATTAAGGAAAAAGTAGACTACACAGTTCTTAGAGACAAAGAAACAAATGGTGTCCTTCCTGGGTATGTGTCACGGTTATGCAGTAATCTTCCCCTGTTTGCTTATCTCTCCCTCCATGTGTTCAGACTAAGAGGCCAGCCACTCTCACCTGGGGTTTTTATAACCTCTCCTCTAAGCATGGTTCCACTCTAGGCCCTATCAGGGAACCCTATATTAACCTGTGCACTGCAAGCCTGTGGTGCTGATAATCCATTGTGTATCCATGGGGTGTTTGGCTTCCTGTTTGCCGTTTGTTTTATGTTTGTTTCCGTTACCGACCTTGGTGTGTACTCTGTGGTTCCTGTCTGCTAGTTACCCGTGACCTCTGCCTTATCCCCTTACTATCCTTGTCGTTCCAGCCTGCTACTTCCTTCTCCTGTACTCTACTGTAAGCGTGAGCTGTGAGACCCTGGGGGCCGCGACCTGGAGCCAGACTGCAGCGAAGTCCATCCTCACCACTAGAGGCTCTGGTGAACACCTGCTGGCTCTTAGACTCCGCGCCCTGGGGAATCTATGCTGTAGCTCACATTGGGATCTGTGTTAGAGATCCAGTAGATCTGTGTCCTGAATCTCCCTGGGTAAAATCCACAGCAGTTAGTCCTAAGGTCCACTACCTAGCGGTGCACTTCCGATTCATACTGAGTGCACCTGTCACCTGGTCTCAGGTGACCTGACAGTATGACAAATCTTTTGAACAAACAGTAGACAAAAGGGAAAGACACATGACATCAGTACTTACAGTCATATGGTGGGCACTAGAGGTCGATTGTTTACTACTTTATAAAATTAGACAGTGTAACTAGAGCACTTCCACCCTGTGTACAGGCAGTGGTAGCTGCAGCTGAAGCAGTCAAGGCCTCAGCATCTATAGTGCTGTATCATCCGCTGACACTTAAGGTGCCGCATGTAGTGTCTGTTATTCTTTTACAACAAAAGATATCACATTTGAGTCCAGCACGGCACCTTTCCTGTATGACAATACTCTTGGCACAACCTCATTTAACAATACAGAGGTGTACTACTTTAAACCCATCCACACTACTACCACTCCCTACTGATGGTTATAAACATGACTGTACTGCTGCCATCGCTGAAAAGGTACTGCCACGAAGCGATTTGAAAGATGTACCGTTAGCTGACCCTGACATGACACTTTTTGTTGATGGTTCTAGTAGGAAAAATCCGGATGGCACAAATGCAACTGGATATGCAGTAGTGACACAGGATGACATTTTGGAAGCTAGGCCACTACCAAAACATTATTCAGCACAAGTAGCGGAACTTGTAGCACTGACAAGAGCATGCATACTATCAGAAGGAAAATCTGTAACCATATACACCGACAGTCAATATGCCTTTTCAACAATACATGTTTTTGCACAACAATGGAAAAACAGGGGGATGGTCACCTCCAGTGGTAAACCAATTGCACACACGGATTTCATTTTAGAACTTCTGGATGCAGTACAGTTACCAAAAGAGCTTGCAATCTGCAAATGTCAAGCACACACAAAATATACGGACCCCATCTCAAAGGGAAACAAAAGGGCGGATGAAGCGGCCAAAATAGCAGCACAAGAAACACATCAAATAATGACAGAACAGGAAATTATAGAGATAGATCATACAGTCCTTACTGATATGCAGCAGAATGCACCCCCCGGGGAAAAACAATATTGAAAAACAAAGGGTTGCACAATAATAAATAATATTTACACATCACCTGAAGGGAAACCGGTATTGCCAAAGTCCTTATTTAGGTATGCAGCAGTATTGACACATGGAGTAACACATGTGTCAAACAGGGGGATGACTGAGATGTTAAATAAAGTATGTACAGCTTATGGCTTCACAAACTACTCAAAAACTTTTTGCTCTCAATGTATTATATGTGCAAGACACAATGCTCAGGGAGGCATAAGACCACGGAAAGGGAAGTTCCCCACACCGCAATATCCATTCCAACACATTTGCATGGATTTTATTGAATTAGACAAATGTGAAAGGAAGAAATATTGTACAACATTTGACAGAAGTGATGGGTATTCAAGTAAAAAACCATTGTGCCTATCACCCCCAATCAGCTGGATTGGTGGAAAGACACAATGGAATCCTAAAAAATAAGCTGAGAAAAGCTATGGAAGAAACTGGTAAAAGTTGGATGTACTGCTTACCTTTGGCAGTGACTAGTATGCATATTACACCAACAAAAGAGGGGTTGAGCCCATTTGAAATAATATATGGAAGGCCATATAGAATACCTTTATTACCAAATGAAACACCAGCTGAAGAATCTGAACGTACTCTATCAGAATATATGTCTAACCTGTTGAAACAAAAACAAATTAATGAAGTCTGTTCTATTCCAGAAGGTCCAATTCAAGGAGAAGAGAAAATCCATATTGGAGACTGGGTCCTGGTAAAAGTAATAAAGAAAAAACATTGGCACTCACCTAAGTGGGAGGGACCATATCAAGTTCTTCTCACCACTCCTACGGCTATAAGGATAGCAGAGAGGTCTACCTGGATTCACCAGTCCCATTGTAAAAAGGTTTTACAGGTAGAGTAGGGCCAGTTGGCTGCAGAGATCCAGAAAATCCGACTACAAAGGGAGGTTTCGCACAAGGCGGGCTTGTCTCAAACCGGTGAAGTCTCCCCTACCCTATCCGCTGGAACCTCTGTAGTTGGTTAGAATGAAAGGGACAGTAATTATCCTTGGGTTACTGGTGAGTCTAGGGAAGGCATCCATAAGAGGGGGTAGGCGGTATGGAAGAGTAGAGGAACCTTTGAATTGGGAAAGAACAGGAAAAGCATTGAATTTAACCTTTATAGAAGGAATAACTAGTACCATACTGGTAGACTTCTGTCAGATCGCAGATTGTGGGGATACAGTTGGGGCTAGAGGACTTCTATGGGCAGATAAATATATTTGCTGGCTCTGGGATAAGGTAGGATGTCAAGCATGGAATCAGGCCCTGTGGACCACAGCACATCAAGATTGGGGGTATAATCAACCAGGGGCTGAAAAGAGTGGAATAAAAGGGAAGACTCATAATTACAAAAGCGGCTAACTCCCCCTGCACAAATAGTAAAAACTGTAATCAACTATTAATAACATTAAAGGAGCCGAGGAAGGAAGATCAGCGGTTGTATTCTATGGGAGCATGGGTGTCAGGAACTGATCCTTCAGGCACATTTTTCCTCGAGGTATTATCACCCAATAAAACCAAACAACAGGAAAAGGTAGACCTAGAAGGGAAAGAAGAAGAAGGCCATACTAAAATAGAAGTTCTGAGTGAAACCATAAGATTTACTAACCTAACAATAGAAGATGCCATAGCTTTAGAGACGGGTTATCAAGAAAGCAATGAGTGGTTAGAATGGTTGAGGTACACGGTTAAAACTCTAAAAAAAAAAGAAAAAACTGTTTAGTTTGTGCCAGTGCAAGACCACATTTAGCAACAGTTCCTTTTCCTCTAGATCACAAAACAGATCCAAAAGGTTTAAAATGTATGTTGCAATTATATAATAAGAGCTATAAACCTGAAAACAATTCTACCTGTCACACATTGAGTTTGTTGTTTCCCCCAGTGGAGAGACCTCAGATACCACCAGCGGTCACTGCATATCCGGGCAATTTTACTTGTTTTGCACTCCCAGGGAACCGTAGCGGGGTAGATCTTGGGTCATTACCTGATGACTACTGTGTGGAGAGGATTAACATAGACAACGGTGACTGGGTTGAACATGACATTCAGAGAGCTGACATCTGGTGGATGTGTGGGGATAAGAAACTGCGAGCTGGACTACCTGCCAATGCCCAAGGGGATTGTGCTATGGTCCAGCTGGCTATGCCCCTGAGGATCTTGTCAGAACACCCGTGGACTAAGAGTCACCAACGGTATCGGAGGGACACCTCTCCCATGGGGTCATTTGACTCTCAGGTCTACATAGATGAGATTGGGGTTCCTCGCGGGGTGCCGGATGGGTTTAAGGCCAGGAATCAGGTGACAGCTGGGTTTGAGTCTCTTTTCTGGTGGGTAACTATAAATAAAAATGTTGACTGGATTAACTATATATATTATAACCAACAACGATTTGTAAATTACACTAGGGATGCTGTGAAGGGCCTAGCTGAACAGTTGGCCCCCACATCTCTAATGGCATGGCAAAACCGAATGGCTTTAGATATGGTCTTAGCTGAAAGAGGAGGGGTATGCAAAATGTTTGGCAGCATGTGTTGCACCTTTATCCCTAATAATACAGCTCCTGGAGGGACCATGACCAGAGCCTTGGAAGGACTGACTGCGCTATCGAATAAATTAGCGGAAAACTCAGGTATTACTGATCCATTCACAATCTGGCTTGAAGGATGGTTTGGTAAATGGACTGGACTTATTACATCATGTTTGATTTCAATCGCTGTGGCTTTGGCTGTTTTGGTCACTTGTGGATGCTGTTGTATTCCCTGTATTCGAGGACTTTCACAAAAACTGATTGAAACTGCCGTCTCAAGAATGATGTATCAAACCCTTCCTACCTCTGAGGAGACCTATGTGGACATTGAAGCTCAACTTAATGACATACAGTCTGAAAGTGTATAACGCAGGGACTATTATCGAAATGTGTTGAGATAAAATAGTCACACAGAGAGGAGGGAATGTTAGAAAAGTTTTAAATGTTTATTGTGTGACTATTTGGAAAACAATCCTGAGACTGGTTTTTAATTCCACCTATGAGCATTTTCTGTATTAATTGTTATGTATGTTTTTACTAACTCCACCAGTAAAACTTCAGGATGATTTCAGTATAACCATGTATGGTAACATAAGATTGTAAGGGAATTCGCAGTCCTCACATAATAAAGGTAAATATCGAATTTCACCCAGATAAGTGAAAACTGTGATTTCCTCAGCCAATAGGGAAATAGGGGCAGGGTTATGAAGGTTTAAGATAACGAAAGATATTGCCTTTGTCATTCCTTTGCCTGACCCGTTTGTGTAAGGAAGGGGATCCTAATGTGTTAACATATTAGAATAAATTTTTTACTTCTTAATACATCTCGAGTTGACTGATCACAAGCTGAGGATATTCCTAACAGGCACCATCGGACATTTTTCATCGGATTGTCCGATGGACAAAGTTGTATCTCCTGCTCTAAAATTTTTCCGACAACAAAGTCTGATCACACCAATTCCAATCGTGTGTAGCGAATTCTGACGGACAAAGTGCCACGCATGCTCAGATCACATTACAAGACCAAAGGTATTGGCTACTAGCCTCTACGTAGTCCCGTCGTAGGCAACAAACGTCACCACGTTCAGAATGATCGGATTTTCCGACAACATTGTCCGACCGCGTGTATGCAACACCAGTGTCGGACAAAATCCGACGGAAAAAATCCAATGGATTTGGTGGTCGGATTTTCCGACCGTGTGTATGGGGCTTAAGTGTGAGTCAAGCTCAGGCTCAAAGTTCGAGGTCAGGGTCAAAGCAAAATGGGCACTATTGTTTCTGGGCTATACTACGGGTACAAACAACAACTCACATAAACATATGTGGTATCGCTGTGATCGTCAGGAGCAGGGGAATTTAATTTGGATTGTTGTTTGGTGGTAGATTATGGTAGTAACAAGAAATATACAGCTAAATTGAAAATTATATTTTTTACTATTTTGTGACAGTTTTCCTTTGATAATAATAAAAACAAAAAATCAGGACATATCCATTACCATTTACCACCAAATGAAAGCCCAATCTGTCCAAAAAAAAAAAAAAAAAAAAACGGGGTATAATCCACCTGGATACACAAAGTAGTTGTGATGATATGTCCATTTTTACCAACACATGTCAAAGTTGCAAAATTGTGCTTAGGCATTTAGACTTGTTTTACCCTCAGGCATGAAGGGGTTAAATAAATGTAACTAAGCTCCAATTGAATATATTAAGCATCTTAATCCATTTAGTGAGTGAAAATGTTTCCTATTTAAGCCTGGTATACATAGCTAAGCTTTGGTGACTTTATCGCTCCCTTTGAAACAATTCCGACTTTTATCAATCATGTCTGCGGCGCGGAGACACAAGCTGCATTATTGAAATTTGTAGATATTTAGATCGCGCGTTTTCCCACTTGTGTCGTTCTGCCATCTGTACGGCTCTCATTGGCATTCATATTTACGTGGCCTTTGACAATAGAAAAGCTGCTTTGTAATAAAGGAAAAGCAACATTGTTTCCAGCAGCATATAATGACATGCAATAAGAATTATTTGCAGTTTTTGTCTAGAACAGTAAAGCTTTATTAGAATAGAAGTTGTCACATGTCGTATTCCATCACATATCTCAAAAAAAGGAGGAATATGGATAATTGCTGCATTCACTAACACTGGCTTAGCTTTGAAATACAAAAAAAATCTTTATTTCTGACAATCCAATATAAGATTACTTGAAAAATCTCCTTTTAATGTTGTGAGGGCTGCCTGTCTGCTGGCCGTCTCTTTCCACAACTTCCTGGATTCCCTGCATTCCCTTTGCAGCTTCTCCTCCATGTCTAAGGACTACATGTCCCATGGTACCTTGCTGCCTGCAAGAAGTGATTCCCGTACTGACTCCGCCTCCTGAAACTCCTCCTCTTAGCGCCTCTGTAGTTCAGAAGGCGGAATTTGTGAAATGGGTGACACCGCAGTGCCTACTCACAGGGCATAGTGACTACGTGTCCCAGAATTCAAGGAAGGAAATGTGTGGGATCTTCACAAAGGAAGTTTACAAACTTCAAGATCGTCCAGATTATTTCAAGATCAACGATTTTTGACACCCTAGGCCAGGGGTCTCAAACTGGTGGCCCTCCAGCTGTTGCAGAACTACAAGTCCCATCCAGGGGCGGACTGACCATTCGGCCACTCGGGCACTGGGGGGCCCCATCAGGGTTGCCAGCCTCAGTAAAACCAGGGACAGCATGTAAAAATCTGTGTTTTTTTTACATCTGTCTCTGAAATTTCCCTTACCGACATCCTTTTGGTCTAAAAATCCTGAGATTATAGCTGCCCCACCTCTCCAGTACCTTCTCAGCCAATAGAAACATGTATGTGTATACTGTGTGATTGTATACTGTGTGTGTGTATACTGTGTGGCCCCATAATCTCTGATTGCCTGGGGGCCCCATAATCTCCTATTGCCCGGGGGCCCCAGGATTTGTCAGTCCGCCCCTGGTCCCATCATGCCTCTGCCTGAGGAAGTCATGCTTGTAACTGTCAGCCTTGCAATGCCTCATGGGACTTGTAGTTTCGCAACAGCTGGAGGGCCGCCAGTTTGAGACCCCTGCCCTAGGCGAAACCTGATTTTGCCACCTCCCCATTGGCTCCACCCCGGACTCCACCTCCTTTGTCCTGCCCATGTATACCCCACCCTTTTAATGAAGCTCCCATCAAATGCAGCCCATCAGCACCCATCAAATGCAGCCTCACCAGCGCCCATCAAATGCAGCCTCACCAGCGCCCATCAAATGCAGCCTACCAGTGTCCATCAATGAATGTTTGCTTGCTTCCATTCATTCGGGAGTTGGGACACAGACACAGTCCTCTGCCGCCACTGCGCCTCTGACACTATGTGCGAACGGAGCAGTGGCTGCTTGCTGATGCTGAGACTTAGTTGCTTGCTGCAGAGAGAAGAAAGTAGGAACACCAGTGGCCGGGGCGCCCTAGTGGCAGGGCCGGTGCTACCACTAGGCAAACTAGGCAGCCGCCTAGGGCGCCATGCTGCCTAGGGGGTGCCCGGCCACTGGTTTTCCTACTCTCTTCTCTCTGCAGCAAGCAACTAAGTCTCAGCATCAGCAGGCAGCCACCCCTCTGTTCACAGATAGTGTCAGAGGCGCGAAGCGGCGGTGAAGGACTGTGTCTGTGTCCTGACTCCTGAATGAATGGAAGCAAGCAAACATTGATGGGCACTGGTAGGCTGCATTTGATGGGTCCTGGTGAGGCTAAATGTGATGGGCGCTGGTGAGGCTGCATTGATGTGCGCTGGTGAGGTTGCATTTGATGGGCGCTGGTGGGCTGCATTTTATGGGCGCTGGTAGGCTGCATTTTATGGGCGCTGGTGGGCTGCATTTTATGGGCGCTGGTGAGGTTGCATTTGATGGGCGCTGGTGGGCTGCATTTTATGGGCGCTGGTAGGCTGTATTTTATGGGCGCTGGTAGGCTGCATTTTATGGGCGCTGGTAGGCTGCATTTGATGGGTGCTGGTAGGTTGCATTGATGGGTGCTGGTGGGCTGCATTTTATGGGTGCTTCGTTAAAAAGGTGGGGTTTACATGGGCAGGGAAAAGGCAGGGGCGGAGTCAAGGGGAGCGGCAAAATTAGGTTTCGCCTAGGGTGTCAAAAATCATTGCACCAGCCCTGCCTAGTGGTAGCACCGGCCCTGCGTATATATAGTGGGGAAAATAATGATTTGATCTCCTGCAGATTTTGAACGTTTGCCCACTTACAAAGAAATGAAGGGTCTATCATTGTTATCATAGGTGTATTTTAAATGGTAGAGACAAAAATCCAGAAAAAAACACATGATACAAATGTTAAAAAATTGAGTTGCAGTTCAGTGAGTAAAAATAAGTATTTGATCCCTGACCAACCAACAATAATTCTGGCTTTCACATACTGGCTACAGTATGTAAGGAAATGTGGGATCACTCTTTAAGGTTATTGCAAGTAGGTGCTCATGTGGTACACAAATTAGTCCTGTCAATGTAAGAAGGAGCTCCCAACGACAACTCGTTATGTGTATAAAAGACATCCGTCCACAGAATCTCTTTCTTCCATTCAATCCTCACCATCATGAGCAACACCAAAGAGCTGTTAACCACTTGCTTACTGTGCACTTAAACACCCTTCCTGCCCAGACCAATTTTCAGCTTTCAGCGCTCTCGCACTTTCAGTGACAATTGCGCGGTCATGCAATGCTGTAACCAAATTAATTTTTTATCATTTTGTTCGCACAAATAGAGCTTTAGTTTGGTGGTATTTATTCGCGACTCCGTTTTTAATTTTTTGCGATATATAAGCGAAAACATAGCGGAAATTTTGAAAAAAAACAATATTTTCTCCTTTCTTTTTTAAAAGAAATCCAATAAAATCAAAATTTGTCATAAATTTAAGCCAAAATGTATTCTGCTACATGTTTTTTGTAAAAAAAAATCCGTTAAGTGTATAATAATTGGTTCGCGTGATCACGGACATATGTACGCAAATGATCATGTAAAACGGTGTGCAGGTGATCACGGACATATGTGTGCAGATAATCATTGGCACATGTTATTTTACTGGGACATATGTGAGGGACATGTGTTTTTATTATTTGGGGACATGTGTGTTTTGGGGACATGTGTGTTTTACTGTGGGGACACTACACTGGTGATCAGTGAGTAAAAAGCTGTAAAAAAACAGCTAATACTCACTGATCACCAGCCGGCTGCAGCGATCTGCTCTCCTCTCCTCACCGACGACTTCCGTGTGAGGAGAGGAGAGCCGGTTGCCTAGCTGTTTGTTTACATCACATGACGGCTGTGATTCGACACGGCCGTCATGTGATCAGGAGGGCCAATTACCGAGCCCTCCTGCCGATCCGAGATGCGCCGTGTCCGGGTGACGCGGCCGCATCGGGACCGCGCCGCTGCGTTCCGGAACGTCCATTCAGAAGTAGACGGCTCCCACCCGGCCGTATATGTACAGTGGCCGGGTGGGAAGTGGTTAAAGAATGTCAGGGAGAAGATCGTAGACCTGCACAAGGCCGGAATGGGCTACAAGACCATCAGCAAGAAGCTCGGTGAGAAGGAGACAACTGTTGGAGCGATTATTCACAAATGGAAGAAATACAAAATAACCATCAATCGCCCTCGGGCTGGAGCTCCATACAAGATTTTGCCTCATGGGGTGAGGATGATCATAAGAAAAGTGAGGGATCAGCCCAGAACTACAGGGGAGGAGCTTGTGAATGATCACAGGGCAGTTGGGACCACAGCCACCAAACAAACCATTGGTAACACAATACGTCGCCATGGATTGAAATCCTGCAGCGCCAGCAAGGTCCCCTTCCTCAAGAGGGCACATGTACAGGTCTGACTGAAGTTTGGCAATTATTATTATTATATTATTATACAGGATTTATATAGCGCCAGCAGTTTTTACGTAGTTTAGCGCTTTACAACTTGAGGGTAAACAGTAAAAATATAATACACTTTAGTACAGTAGGAATCAGAGGGCCCTGCTCCTTAGAGCTTACAATCTAAGAGGGAAGGTCAAGAGATACAAGAGGTAATAAATGTGGGGGATGTGCTGGTGGAGAAGATAAATGTACAGTTGTTCGGTGGGGGGCCAGATAGGCTTCTCTGAAGAGATGAGTTTTCAGGGATCGTCTGAAAGTGGATAAAGTAGGAGAAAATCGGACAGATTGGGGTAGAGCATTCCAGGGGATGGGAGAGGCTCTGGAGAAGTCCTGAGGGCGAGCATGGGATGAGGTGACAAGGGAGTTTGAGCGCAGGAGGTCTTGGGAGGAGCGAAGAGAGCGATTAGGTTGGTATTTTGGGACTCGGTTAGTGATGTAGCTGGGGGGCAGGTTGTGGATGGCTTTGTAAGTTATAGTTAGTATCTTGAATTTAATTTGGTGGCTGAGTGGCAGCCAATGGAGGAATTAGCAGAGGGGTATAGCAGACGCTGAGCGGTTTGCGAGGTGGATGAGCCTGGCAGCAGCGTTGATGATGGACTGAAGTGGGGATAGCCTATTTAGAGGTAAGCCAATGAGGAGGGAGTTGCAGTAGTCGAGGCGAGAGATGACCGGGGAGTGGATTAGAAGCTTTGTAACATTTAAATGAGAAGGATTGGGAGAAGGTTCTGTGGTCAGATGAGACCAAAATGGAGTCCTTTGGCATTAACTCAACTCACCATGTTTGGAGGAAGACAAATGCTGACTATGACCCTAAGAACACCATCCCTACAGTCCAGCATTAAGGGGGAAACATTGTGCTTTAGGGCTGTTTCACTGCTAAAGGTACAGGCCGACTTTGCCGCATTGAGGGGCCAATGGACAGGGCCGTGTATTGTAAAATCTTGGATGAGAACCTTCTTCCCTCAGCCAGAACACTGAAGATGGGTCATGGATGGGTCTTCCAGCATGACAATGACCCAAGAAAATATTGCCAAGGAAACAAAAAAGTGGCTCAAGAAGATGGACATTAAGGTCATAGAGTGGACTAGTCAGTCTCCAGACCTTAATCCTATAGCAAATTTATGGGGGGGGGGGAGCTGAAACTTTGAGTTGCCAAAACAAAGCCAAAAAAAAACTAATGCGGCGTACACACGGTCGGAATTTCCGATGGAAACAGTCCGATGGGAGCTTTTCATCGGATTTTCCGACCGTGTGTATGCCCATCGGTCTTTTTCTGTCTGAATTTCCGACGGACTTTGAATTGAGAACCTGTTCTCAATTTTTCCGACGGAAAACCTTTCTATCGGATTTTCCGATCGTGTGTATGCAATTCCGACACGCAAAATTCCGACGCATGCTCGGAAACAATTCGACGCATGCTCGGAAGCATTAAACTTACCTTTTATAGTGCTGTCGAACGCGTTTTATGCCGCTGTGTTATTGACCGTCGGAATGTGGTGTGACCGTGTGTAGGCAACACAGCTTGAGCGAAATTCCGTCGGAATTCCGTCGGAAAAACCGTCAGAGTCTTTTCCGACGAGAATTCCGATCATGTGTACGCGGCATAAGGATTTAGAGACGATCTGTAAAGAAGAGTGGACCAAAATCCCTCCTGAGATGTGCAAACCTGATCACCAACTACAAGAAACGTCTGACCTCTGTGCTCGCCAACAAGGGTTTTTCCACCAAGTACTCAGTTTTGCTTGAAGCCGGAGTGACATCATGACGTCACTTCTGATTTAGGACGGATGTAAACAATACATTTTTTTTGAAAGCATCAGATTTTTATTTATTTTTTTGATCTGATGCTTTCAAGGGTAGAGGAGAGGTCTGGGGTCTTATAGACATCAAAACTCTCCATAAAGAGGACCTGTCATGCCTTATTTCTTTCACAAGGGATGTTTACATTTCTTGTTATAGGCATAAAAGTGATGAAAAAAATAAAGAGACGTAAAAAATAAAAAAATGTTTTAAATCTCCCCCCATCCCTCTGTGCTAGCACGCAGAAGCGAACGCATATGTAGGTCACGTACGCATATGTAAACGGTGTTCGCACCACACATGTGAGGTATCACCGCCAACGTTATAGCGAGAGCAATAATTCTAGCACTAGACCTCCTCTGTAACGCTAAATAACTGGTAATCTGTAAAAAATTGTAAAGCAGCAACTATGGAGATTTTGAGGTATCGTAGCTTGTCGCCATTCCACAAGTGTGCGCAATTTTAAAGCATGACATTTTAGGTATCTATTTATTCGGCGTCACATCCAGCGGAGATGTGGTGCGATTCTTCCCCCGAATCGCATGCGATTTCCCTCACCGCTGCTGTGCGTGTGTATAGAAAGGGAAAAGCACCATCTAGTGGGCAGTTTACTAAATATGTTAGAACTCACATTAAAGGAGATGTCCAGCCTGAGCTCGTTTGGCTGGGCTTCTCCTATAGGTCACAGGAGTCTGATTCGTTTTGCACTTCTGTTACCCGTTTTCAGCAGAGAGCAGACTGAAGTCCTCTCTCTGCTGACGTCGCTGGAATCAGTCCAGGCACCGCGTCATCCCGACAATAAAGTCTGGATCCGCCAGGTGCCTGGACTGACACCCGAGCCGCTGAGAGCCTGAGGCGGCCACCCCTCTCCCCTCCATGGCTCAGCGATCCAGCGAGCGTGGAGGAGAGCTGCTGACTGACAGGCAGCAGCTCCCTGTTCAGGGAGCTGTGAGAACTGAGCCATCGGCGGTGTTCGATCGCTCGGTTCTCAGTGTAGAGGCTGTGGGGACAGATGCAGCATCCACCTAGGTAAGCATGATTGGTTAAAAAAAACCAAAACATACTTCTCTTTTAAGTACAATGCAAATGCAAAATCTGCATAGGTGTCCCAGTCCCGCCAATGATAGCAAATCACGGCCGCTGGAGGTGCTCACAGGGCTGGAGGAGATGTAGAGGCGGTCTTCCCCCAAGCTGACATCACTTCCGCCCTATACCCATGGGGTCCTGGAACTTCTCCACCAGCCCTGTGAGCATATCCAGCGGGCGTGATTTTCTATCATCGGCGGGATCGGGACACCTAATCAAATTTAGCATTTGACCAGATATGTATTAACATGAGTTCTAACATTTAACCGCTTACTGACCGTATACTGTATATATACAGTGGCAAGGTGGCTCTGCTGCGCAGGATCGCATACCTAATGTCCTCAGCAGCTTTATACTAAGATATACAGAGGATATAGCAATACCATTTTCATTTAATTTAATCTATCTACCCATCTATCTATATAAGTCACTACAATTATCACTACTAATATCACTAATATATGTGTATATTCAGATATTACCATTCATTAATGTTTTTTACTTAATGTTGTACAGACATAGCATTGCATCTATCTATTTACATATCTATCTATCTATCTATCTATCTTGACTGTGTCCATCTATCTATCTATTTATCTATTTATCTAGTTGACTGTATCTATCTATCTATCTATCTTGACTGTATCTATCTATCTATCTTGACTGTGTCTATCTATCTATCTATCTAGGTGACTGTGTCTATCTATCTTGACTGTGTCTATCTATGTATCTATGTATCTATGTATCTATCTAGGTGACTGTGTCTATCTATGTATCTATCTAGGTGACTGTGTCTATCTATCTTGACTGTGTCTATCTATGTATCTATGTATCTATGTATCTATCTAGGTGACTGTGTCTATCTATCTATCTATCTTGACTGTGTCTATCTATGTATCTATGTATCTATATGTATCTATCTATCTATCCCATCTAACTATCTATTTATCTTGACTGTATCTATCTATCTATCTATCTATCCATCTATATATTTATCTTGACTTTGTCTATCTATCTATCTAGTTGACTGTGTATCTATCTATCTATCTATCTATCTTGACTGTGTCTATCTATCTATCTATCTAGTTGACTGTGTATCTATCTACCTAATAAATCTATCTATTTATCTTGACTGTGTCTATCTATCTATCTATCTATATATATATATTTATTTTGACCGTATCTATCTACCTTGACTCACTCTATATATTTATCCATCTATCTATCTAGCTGCCTGTGTCTATATATCGATCTATCTATCTTGACTGTGTCTATCTAGCTATTTAGTTGACTGTCTATCTATCTATCTATCTTGACTGTGTCTATCTATCTATCTATATATTCATCTTGACTGTGTCTATCTATCTATCCCATCTATCTATATATTTATCTCGACTGCCTCTATCTATCTATCTTGACTGTATCTATCTATTTGACTGTGTATCTATCTATCTATCTATCTATCTATCTATCTATCTATCTATCTATCTATCTATCTATCCCATCTATATATCTATTTTTCTTGACTGTGTCTATCTATCTATCTAGTTGACTGTGTATCTATCTATCTATCTTGACTCACTCTATCTATTTATTTATCCATCTATCTATCTATCTATCTATCTATCTATCTATCTATCTATCTATCTTGACTGTGTCTATCTAGCTATTTAGTTGACTGTCTAGCTCTATCCATCTATCTTGACTGTGTCTATCTATCTATCGATATATTTATCTTGACTGTGTCTATCTATCTATCTATATATTTATCTTGACTGTGTCTATCTATCTATATTGACTGTATCTATCTATTTGACTGTGTATCTATCTATCTATTTATCTTGACTGTATCTATCTATCTATCTATCTATCTATCTATCTATTATCTATCTATCTATCTATCTATCTATCTATCTATCTGTCTGTGTATATCTATCTATCTATCTTGACTCACTCTATTTATCCATCTATCTATCTATCTTGACTGTGTCTATCTAGCTATTTAGTTGACTGTCTATCTATCTATCTATCTATCTATCTATCCGTCTACACTATTTATCTATCTTCTGCTCACTATATTTCCCCTAAACATCTGTTAGAGATAAACAGCACATTATTATGCACTCCAGACAGAAAATTCTGCAGCGGTCTCCATTCAGTTAATAAAATAAGCCCCTGGAGGGAAGTAAACTTGCTCTTTCTGGAACGCATCGTGAAGCAGCCAGCAAAGTTCCAAACTCACAACCCTCCGCACTCACCTTCTGCTTGCTACAGCGAAGATCTATTTTTGTTAGAGGCAGGCTGTCCGCATGGAGCAAACACAAGCCAGCATGAAATATTTAGGCAGCAGAGAAAACTATGAATTAGAAATTAGCCGGGCTTATGGAACAAGCGGAGGAAAGAGCACCTCACTTGCCCATCTACATTCTTGAGATCTCTATGCTGGTTCCGCATTAGATATTATGGAGGGACAAAGCATTGATGGTTTGGAATGACAAGGCAAAGCCTGCACCGTACCCAATGGAGGAGTTTTTGGTTTCTTGATATGAAGATGTTGCAGAACAATCAATAATTTCAGGCTTTTGGTGTATACTAGAGAACTTTGTTTTTTCAGCGGTCTGTAATGCCGCGTACACACATGATCGGAATTTCGGCCAGCAAAAGACCGATGAGAGCTTTTCGTCGGAAAATGCGACCGTGTGTATGCTCCATCCGACTTTTGCTGGCCGAATTTCCGCCAGCAAAATTTTGAGAGCAGGTTCTCAATTTTTCAGACGGAAAAAGTTTCTATCGGAGATTTCCGATCGTCTGTAGCAATTCCGACGCGCAAAATTCCTACGCATGCTCGGAAACAATTCGACGCATGCTCGGAAGCATTGAACTTCATTTTCGCGGCTCGTCATAGTGTTGTACGTCACCGCGTTCTTGACGGTCGGAATTTGGTGTGACCATGTGTAGGCATGCTTGAGCGGAATTCCATCGGAAAAACCATCCAAGGCTTTTCCGACGAGAATTCGGATCGTGTGTATGCGGCATTAGGCTGGGTTCACATTATTGCCACATGCGGCTAACAGTAGGAGTCCGCTGCGTCTCCATTCACTTTTTCAGGTCCGATTTCATGATGGAACCAGTGTGATGGTCATGATCATGGGCGTCCACAGGTAGGGGCAAGGGGGGTCAAGTGCCCCCCCACCCCCTGGAATCAGGGATCGGATCTTAAATTCAGCACAGTTGTGTCTTTATCGAGGTGCCGCACCCGGGTGCCACCCACCAGTGGGGTGACACCATTAAGGTGCTGTCAAGTGTAGTGTGACTTTGGGCTCTTTTCCCTGCTCAGTCCAGCAGAGAACATGGCGGTGCTGTGACGGAAGAATGGCGAGCTGCGGGCTATCAGAGGTTTCCCCCGCTCGCCCCACCCATTCTTCTGTCAGGGAGAAGAGACGGCGGCTCTCACCAGGTTCCTCACCCAGCTTCCTGCCCTGCTCCGTTTCTTCCCTATTGGCCATAACTGAGGGCCAATCAAAGGCGACTAGGAGAGGCAAGCTTCATGGGACAGGTAGTCCCAAAAGATTGGCGGCTCCATTTTCCACAGGGAGGAGGCTACAGCTCGATCAAGAGAGAGATTGAGAGACTGCAGCCTGGGAAGAAGCTGAGGGAGAGAGTGCAACAGGACGAGGAGTGTGCTGGGCGGAAGCCAGAGAGAGAGCCTGCCAGGGCCACAAAAGTGAGTCATGCTGTCCAGCACCACCAGAGAGAGAGCCACACTGGCCAGCACCACCAGAGAGAGAAAGACTGAGCTACTACCAGGGTACAGACATGCTACACTACTGACCAGTGTCGCCCCCGGGGAACCCAGAGTGAACGATCGTCCAGCCGGAGTGATACGTCTGCAGACTCTGATCATAATAATGTGATAATGACATTGTCGAAAAGAGGCGGTGCATGGGTGACCCTAAAATTATGCCCCCCCCCTGAAAAAAGTTCTGCGGACGCCCATGGTCATGATGGCACCAGTAGATCCTCCACGTATGGACGTATGGAGGGTATGTGATGGTTTGAACATGTGTTACCTCTGTATGTATAGGCACCAGTGGATCCTCAATGGATGGAGGGATGGTTGGCTGGCAAGGCCCCCTAGGGCATGTGGTACCTTTGTATGTCTAGGCATCAGTGGATCCTCCAAGGATGGAGGGTTGACTGGCTGGCAAGGCCCACTGAGGCATGTGGTACCTCTGTATGTCCAGGCACCAGTAGATCCTCAAAGGATGGAGGGATGGTTGGCTGGCAAGGCCCCCTAGGGCATGTGGTACCTTTGTATGTCAAGGAGCCAGTAGATCCTCCACAGATGGAGGGTCGGTGGGCTGGAAATTTCCCCTGAGGCTCTGGGGAAGAAGGTATCCCTTCGAAACATGTCAGCCAGCAGTGGTCCTTAAGTCCTCTCCTTCACCACCTGGAGACTGTCGTACCTTGATTTACTGCCACCAATTAGAGGCTTTTACAAAACGAATTATCTTCACATGTTTGTGAGTAGTTTTTAATCTGTTTTAACGAACACAGTTACTAAAGGATAATGCACAAGTCTGGTGCTCCCTCTTTTCTTTATTCCCTCTCTTGATTGCTAGGGTACCCCTACCCTGGAGGGCAGCAAGGCCTGAGGAATTATCCTTTGAACATTAGATCACCCGGACATTACGCTTATGCGCAAGAGTATTTGTTTGCTGATACCTCTGTATGTCAAGGCACCAGTAGATCCTCCACAGATGGAGGTTTGGTTGCCTGGCAAGACCCACTGGGCCATGTGGTACCTCTGTATGCCAAGGCACCAGTAGATCCTCCACAGATGGAGGTTTGGTTGTCTGGCAAGAGCCACTGGGCCATGTGGTACCTCTGTATGCCAAGGCACCAGTAGATCCTCCACAGATGGAGGTTTGGTTGCCTGGCAAGACCCACTGGGCCATGTGGTACCTCTGTATGCCAAGGCACCAGTAGATCCTCCACAGATGAAGGATTGGTTGTCTGGCAAGAGCCACTGGGCCATGTGGTACCTCTGTATGCCAAGGCACCAGTAGATCCTCCACAGATGGAGGTTTGGTTGTCTGGCAAGAGCCACTGAGCCATGTGGTACCTCTGTATGTCAAGGCACCAGTAGATCCTCCACAGATGGAGGTTTGGTTGTCTGGCAAGACCCACTGGGCCATGTGGTACCTCTGTATGTCAAATCTCTAGGATTTGTAGTGCTTTACAGCTGGACAATGGTTGTAGAGTACCCTCAAGCACCCAAAGGACCCAACTTAAAGGCTCAATCCACACAAAGCCTATCTTGTGATTATAGAAAGAGGGTATTGGGTCTAACATTGGGGTCTTGTTGGGTCAAACCATTGGCAAGGTTTCATCACTACCAGATTTAGCCTTTTGCCCCTTGTTAACACCGAGTCTCACTCCTCCTTCTGCATTCAAAGCCAATGTGGAGACAGAATTCTGTTATAATGCCTACAGTAGGAGCTAGGAAATTAGAGATCTCAAAAATGGAGTCCCTGAAAGATAATGGATAATTCTACACGACCGCCATAACTGAAATTTCAATGTGGGGGGAACAAATCCGTTAATGGAGGTTTTTTAGTATTATTGATGAATGTTACTATAATGTATACCTGAAATATGTTTTGTACTGCGACTTTCACATTAAGGCTCGGTTCACGCCATGCAAGTGCGACGGAGAGTGCGATCATTCCTGCGTGTCGCATGTAGGGCAGTCCATTCATTTCAGTGGGCTGCCCTATGCGTGAGAAAGGAGGAAAAGAACTCCCTGACCCTTTTTTTGCAAATTGCGCATGAAAATGCACATGTTAGCAGATGTGCTGGGGGGGGGCAATAGTGTCGCTTACACACGAGCGAACTAGGTCCGACGGTCTTCCTGACGGACTTTCGGCGGAGTTCCGATGGACTTTCCGAATGAATGGACTTGGCCACACACAAGCACACCAAAGTCTGACGGATTTGAACGTGATGACGTACGACGGGACTAGAATAAGGAAGTTCATAGCCAGTAGCCAATAGCTGCCCTAGCGTCGGTTTTCGGCCGACTAGCATACAGACGAACTGACTTTTCGGCCGGACTCGAGTCCGTCGGAAAGATTTGAAACATGTTTTAAATCTAAAGTCCGTCTGATTTTTAGATAGCAAAGGTCCAATGAAGCCCACACTTGATCAAATTGTCCGGCGGATTCGTTCCGTCTGACCTAGTCCATCGAAAAGTCAGTTCGTGTGTATGCGGCATTAGAATTAATGGCGCCGCCACGCATCTGCTAAATGGCAGCGCACAGTTTTACGCACGTAGGCTAATACTTGTTTGCTGTTCTATAGTTTCATTAAGCTACTTCAAATAGTTATTTGCAGACTAGTGTCTAACTTTATATATAAAGCGCCTCGAGGCGATTCAGTTCGCAGTTGCAGCGCTATACAAATCATTCATTCATCGACACAGAAAAATATGACTGCTGAGACAAAGTCAGTTAAAAGAAAAGCCGTTGTATTGCTTTAGAGGCCTCGTTCACACTGGTGTGTTGCAGTAACCGCAAAGGCACAGCAATGCATGAACTTCGGCGTGGTACGTTGCCATTCATTTTGAATAGCACCCCAATGCATGGACACAACGCACTGCCGCGCATGTGTGTTTAACGCGCCAGAGCGCGCGGATGTGAATGGTCTGTGTTTTGCGGTGCATTGCGTTAAGAAAAGCGTGGTATGCTGCATCTTAGGTTTCATGTGGCCCCTTCAAAATGAAAAGGCTTCTTAATGCAACGCAGGTAAAAAAAAAAAAAAATGTGCATTCAGCACAACGCACCAGTGCGAACAGACCATTAATGAGTAATTATGGGTCTGGGATGACTCATAGACTTGCACTGAGATGAGCAGAATAGAAAAAAAATCACTGTGCTGCACTACTTAGCAGGAAGCACAGCATGCATAGGTAATGAGGAAACCTTCCTACCTGAGATACTTAGATTGTTAAAAAGTATACCAGGTGACAAGGATTTAAATTAATATATGGTTTGTATTAAATAAAAAAATTATATATATATATATATATATATATATATATATATATATATATATATATATTTTAAAGCAAAGGGCTGCAGTTTGGAGACCCCTGGTCTAAGGGAGTTTATAGCCTTTTTAACATCCGTAGACATTTTTTATGTATTTTTTAAAATGTTATAATATATATATATATATATATATATATATATATATAAAACATATATATATAACATATATATTTATTTTTTTAAAATGTATATATATATATATATATATATATATATATATATATATTTTTTATATATATATATTATAACATTTTAAAAAATACATAAAAAATGTCTACGGATGTTAAAAAGGCTATAAACTCCCTTAGACCAGGGGTCTCCAAACTGCAGCCCTTTGCTTGCCTATATCCGGCCCTTGGTCCACTATTCCATCCACTGACACCAACAATGGGGAATCACTCTTGTTGCTGACACCAACAATGGGGCATTATTCCTCCAACTGACACCAAAGATATGGTATTGTTTACTTCCGACTGGACACCTAGACATTTTCTACTCCCAATGGCCCTAGTCCAGCCCCTCTAAAGTCTGAAGGACAGTAAACTGGCCCTTTGCTTAGAAAGTTTGGAGACCCCAGCCTTAAGCCCCATACACACGCTCGGATTATCCGAGGACCAGGTCCGTCGGATCATGTCCACCGTACTTTGTCCGATGTTGGTGTTGCATACACATGGTCGGACAAAGTTGTCGGAAAATCCGATCATTCTGAACGTGGTGACGTTCGTTGTGTACGACGGGACTATGTAGAGGCTAGTAGCCAATAGCTTTGGTCTTGTAATGTGATCTGAGCATGCGTGGCACTTTGTCCGTCGGAATTCGCTACACACGATCGGATTTGGTGTGATCGGAAAATCTATCCAGCAGGAGATAGGACTTTGTCCGTCGGACAATCCGATGGAAACTTTCCGATGGTACCTACACACGGTCGGAATATGCCAGGAATGCGCACAAAATCACACAGTTTCCCGACATGATAAGAAACGCGCTGGCTGCTATTATTTGCTAATGCAACCGTGCGCGGTTTCGCGTGCACCACTGTGCATGGTGCTCATTTTCGCGAAAATAGTCAGGGACTACTTTTCTGCATTTCTTGCCTGTAGGGCATCCCGCTGAAATAAATGGGCTGACCTACACGCAAAGCGGGGAAATGCGCCCATGCTTGGTCACACCCAGGGCTGCTGTTAGAAACCACGAGGCCCCCGTACAGCCAACCTGACGGGCCCCCCCCCCCCAAAATAAACACAGTTTAGTATGCTTCAGTTATGAATGTACACAGCGAGTGATTGATCACTCATTGTGTTTATTCAGGAAAAGAAGGGGCTGGCAAATGTGACGTATTTACCGGAGCCTTCCCCTACTCTCCATCCTGAAGCTGCCGGTGGGAAGGAGAGGAGGGAAGCTGGTAGCACTGCAGGGGTAGAGGGGGGCCTGGGCAGCAGGGGGAAATGTATGGTGCACAGGGAGGGTGACCGGTGTGGGTGGTGGGGGGGGGGGGAATTACTGGAACCCATCCACTCTACGGTATGGCTCTCTCTGCGGCAGCTGAAATCCGGCAGGAGGGAGAGGAGTAGAAGCCAACTTTCAGTTGCTGCAGGGAAAGCCATATATGGGATGGGTTCCAGTATTTCCCCCCCCCCCCCCGCCATGATGATCACTCTCCCTGCCCACATCCGATTTACCCAGCTGCCTGGGCCCCCCTGCTGGCCTGGGCCCCCCTGCTGGCCTGGGCCCCGTACAGGATGACCGGTGGTACCCTCTTATCTACGGCCCTGGTCGCACCTGTAGCTGTGAAGTAAGCCTTACACTCAATGTTAACTTAGCAAGCCATCACTGTCCTCAATGACCAACAGGCAAATTATATACTTCTTTTACAATTACATCCACACAAATGGGACCCACCTGTTCAGGTCCTTGGAAGCAAATCCTGCAGAGAGGTGTCCTCATGCCACTGTCCAAGCTTCCCAAAGAGTACCTGTCCTCATTTTTTCCTTTGCAAAACTCGTCTGAGGAAGTACTACTGACCACCGACGTGGGCTGGTGCTGAAGTCCCGGGGCCGTCGCAGGATAGCACCAATCCTCCTCAGGGGTCGCCCCGCCTCCCGGAACCCTCCAAGCTCGCCCCAGGGCGGTCAACGTGTTATTGTTGGCTGCCAAACCCAGGTCTGTGCTGTTCATGGGCAAACTGGGCGTCTGCGGCGGGCGCCGGAGCAGGAGGACCTTCAAGTCATTGAAAAGCATGCGGCATCGGCACTTGAGGAGACCCTGATGGCGCAACATCTGTCTTGGAGTCAGTAATCCACAGCACCATAAAAGCAAGACGGTTCTCAAGAACATGTGAGGGCCTTTCACTCCAAAAAAAAAGATAAGGGGGGAAAAAAAAGTGTCGGGGGGTGTAGGGGGCCCCCCCGGTCAGCACCTAAGAATGTGCAGTGTAATATCCCTCAAACTTGTGCTCTGTAGGCCTTGACCCCCCCACCGACCTGGCCTAACTTTTTCCACTACCGATCAATGAAAAATGGGGTTAATCTGCCCGACAAAAAAGAGGGATTAAGTGTATAAAACAAGAACAACAAAAAAGGCTGTCTGCCTCGTTCCTCCCCTCTAACTCTTATTCAAACCCAATAAAAAGTACACCCGGAGAGTAAAAACGTCTTATCAAAAGGAAATTACCGGCTCCGACACCTTTTAGGTAATAATCATAAAAAAAAATTGTAATGGTCCCGGCGGTCCCCCCTTTTAAAAAACGGGGGGGCGTTCTTTGCATGTCGTGGATAAATACCTTAATATATATATACAAAACCAAAAAAAAAAAAAAAAAAAGATCGCAACCTCTGTGGGGAAATTAGGATGAGGTTTCGCCTCACGTCTCCTCCATCCAGCAAACGTCAACCAGGAGCCGAAATTCAGGGGGAAAAAAATGTTCGAAAAAATGAAACAATAAAGACAGTTCTTCTTCTTTTCGGGAGCAGTCAAGCCAGCCGCATACCTTGCGCCTTCTTCACCCCACCTCGATGCCAAGGAGCCCGTTCCCCCCGCCGAACGCTCATGAGCCTTTCCTGTGCTGCTGCTTGTGCTCCTTCGCCTTGGCATGGCATGCCACCATCGCCTTACCGGTCTCTCTGAACGCGGCGGGCAGCCCCCTTGGGTCGAGCCAGCCAGACGCTCCAGCGTCTTTCCCCCCCCTCCCTAAGTCCCAGCAAAGGCTCCTATCAGCACGCTGGTCCAGCTGGCGATGATGAGGACGGTGTGGATACTGCTGTTGGTTGAGCTCGCTGCTGCTGCTGCTGTTGCTACCTCCCTGGGATGCAAGAGGAAGAATTTCTTCCTTGCAATGTAGACGGGGCTCTGTCTCTTCTTCTTTTTTTTTCTCTCTCTCTTTAGAGAAGGTCGGAAGGGAGCGTCTCTTGGATCCCCTGGCCACTGGCCTTCTTCTTGGGTGTAGGGATTGCAGCAAGGGCTGGTGGAGAAAAGGGGGTATGGACTGGGCAAGGTGCTGGCAGTTTAGGCTGCTGCTGCAGTTTCAGCACTCTGTGCTGTGGACAGCTCCCTCCCAGTCTGACAACGTCACGCTGCTGGGGGGACTGACGCAGGCGGTTGGGGAGGGAGGAGGTGGTGGTAGATGAAGGGGGGGGGGGGGATGCTGGATTACTTTCCAGACAAGGGAAAGTCTTATTGACAAGAAGATCCTCTTACTATCAGCCTTCCAAGCAGCTCAATGCCAATGTAGATAATGAACAGGGAGGCAAGCTGGGCTTTTGTGTCTTTTGCAAAAAAAAAAAAAAAAAATTGTAATAAAATAACAATTAAAAAAAAAAAATGTTTATGCAACAAAAAATAATAATAAAAAAAAAAAAAATGTGATAGAATAATAAAACCAAATAAATAAAACGTGCATGCAACAAAAAATTATATAAAAAAAAATTGTGATAAAATAATAAAAACAAATAAATAAAATGTTTATGCAACAAAAAATAATAAATAAATAAATTGTGATAAAATAATAAAAACAAATAAATAAAACGTGTATGCAACAAAAAATAATAAAAAAAATAGCGATAAAATAATAAAACCAAATAAATAAAACATTTATGCAATTAAAAAAAAAAATAAAACATAAAAAAAAAAATTAGTGATAAAATAATAAAAACAAATAAATAAAACGTTTATGCAACAAAAGATAATTAAAAAAATAGTGATAAAATAATAAAAACAAATAAATAAAACGTTTATGCAACAAAAAATTATTAAAAAAATAGTGATAAAATAATAAAAAAAAACAATAAATAAAACGTTTATGCAAAAAAAAAATTGTGATAAAATAATAAAAACAAATAAATAAAATGTTTATGCAACAAAAAATAATAAAAAAAAATTGTGATAAAATAAAAAAACAAATAACTAAAACGTGTATGCAACAAAAAATTATATAAAAAAAATGTGATAAAATAATAAAAAAAATAAATAAAATGTTTATGCAACAAAAAATAATAAAAAAATAGCGATAAAATAATAAAACCAAATAAATAAAATGTTTATGCAAAAAAAATAATAAAAAAATAGTGATAATAATAAAAACAAATAAATAAAACGTTTATGCAACTGCAACAAAAAATAATAAAAAGAATTGTGATAAAATAATAAAAACAAATAAATAAAACGTTTATGCAACAAAAATGTTTTACAAAAATAATGATAATAAAAACAAAATAAATAAAACGTTTATGCAACAAAAAATAATAAAAAAAATAGTGATAAAATAATAAAAACCAAATAAATAAATGTTTATGCAACAACAAATAATAAAAAATAAATTGTGATATAATAATAAAAACAAATAAATAAATGTTTATGCAACAAAAAATAATAAAAAAAAATAGTGATATAATAATAAACACAAATAAATAAAACGTTTATGCAACAAAAATAATTAAAAAAATAGTGATAAAATAATAAAAACAAATAAATAAAACGTTTATGCAACAAAAAATTATTTTAAAAAATTGTGATAAAATAATAAAAACAAATAAATAAAACGTTTATGCAAAAAAAATTTAAAAAAGCAGAACACAGACAGTAAATGCTTATTTAGCCAAAGAGCATATAAACGAGCATAAATTAAAACCAAAACGGTTGCTACGAGTTATAGCAGACTGTGCATCGACGCAGCAGGTCCTGGCGCTGCCGCCTTAGTAAACGAACAGAACGGTTGGGTGGTGGGGGGATGTTTTCATGGCTGGACAGATGGCTGTCTAGAAATGACATTGCAGAAGAGCGCAAGCTGTCTGACTGAATTGCCGCTGTTTGCGGTGGCGGTGTACAGGGATGGCTCGGGAACTGCGATTCTCCCAGAAATAAGGTTATTAAAAACTGGAGCTGTAACTATATTCGCTAACAGGTATATAGACAAAGCCTTTTCTGGCACTCTTGTTTAAATCAGTATTTTTTGCTAGAAAATTACTTATAACCCCCAAACATTATATATATATCTCCCGTATATACTCGAGTATAAGCCGAGGCACCTAATTTTACCACAAAAAACTGGGAAAGCTTATTGACTCAAGTATAAGCCTAGGGTGAGAAATGCGCAGCTACTGTAAGTGGAAAAGAGGTCAACAATGCCCATTTGCAGCCTCACTGTGCCCATTTGCAGCCATAGGTCCCCCGAACTTCAAACTTGATAGTTAAGGGTTCCTAGATGCCCCCTAGCTGCAGCCAAAAACCCAAGGGGTCCCGAAATGACATTGCTGCAGATGGACACAGTTGACTGACTTTGGGGCCCCGTATCTCGGGGTCACTTGGTGCTAGGAACCCCATATATATTTGGTGTGCAAACCCATTTGATCTAGCACTACACCCTTTTCAGATGGGGTTCCTAGCACCAAGTGGCCCGAGATACGGGGCCCCAAAGTTGGTTTGGAAAATGTCAAGCACTTTTCTGCAGCAGAGAATGGAATTTTCCAAACCGACTTTGGGGCCCCGTATCTTGGGGCCACTTGATGCTAGGAACTCCATAAGAAAAGTGTGTAGGAACCCCATTGGATAAGTTGTAGTGCTAGTTCCACTGAGTTTGCACACCAAATTTGGGGTTCCTAGCACCAAGTGGCCCTGAGATACGAGGCCCCAAAGTCGGGTCGGAAAATGTCATTCTCTGCTGCAGAAAAGTGCTTGACTCGAGTATAAGCCGAGGGGGGCATTTTCAGCACAAAAAAATGCGCTGAAAAACTCGGCTTGTACTCGGGTATATACGGTAAATATTTTTTTTATTATTTTTTTTTTTAGCAGAGACCCTAAGGAATAAAATGGCGATCTTTGCAATTTTTTATGTCATATGGTATTCACGCAGCGGTTTCTCAAGCGTAATTGTTTTGGAAAAAATATACTTTAATAAATAAAAAAACAAACGAAACCTAATATATTTCCCATTTTTTTTTTTTTTTGTGCAATGTGAAATAGGATGTTACGCCAAGTAAATAGATACCTAACATTTTACGCTTTAAAATTGCACTTGTTCCAAAATCTCCATAGGCGACATTTCAAAAATGTTTACAGGTTACCTGTTTACAGTTGCAGAGTTGGACTTGCGCTAGAATTATTGCTCTCGCTCCAACGTTCGCTGCGATACCTCACATGTGTGGCACAAACACTGTTTATATATGCGTGCGCGACTTACGTATGCGTTTGCTTCTGCACGTGAGCACGGAGGGATGGGGGCGCATATTTTTTTCTTATTTTATTTTTTTATTTTAAACTGTCCCTTTTTTTTTTTAAATCCCTTTTATTCCTATTACCAGGAATGTAAATATTTGTGGTAATTGAAATAAGGATGACAGGTCCGCTTTATGGAGAGATCTGGGGTCAAATAGACCCCATATCTCTTCATTACAAACAATATATATATATACAGGGGCGCACTGACCATTCAGCCACTCGGGCACTTCCCGAGGGCCCCGGGCCACTAGGGGGCCCCATCAGGGTTGCCAGTCTCGGTAAAACCAGGGACCATATGTAAAAATCTGTGTTTTTTTTTTTACATCCGTTTCTGAAATGTCCCTTACCGACATCCTTTTGGTCTATATCTGCCCCACCTCTTCAGTACCTTCTCAGCCAATAGAAACATGTCTGTGTATACTGTGTGATTCTATACTGTGTGTGTGTATACTGTGTGGCCCCATAATCTCCGATTGCCCGGGGGCCCCATGAATTGTCAGTCCGCCCCTATATATATATATATATATATATATATATATATATATATATATATATATAGTATATATGTACATATATATATATGTGTATATATATATATATATATATATATATATATATATATATGTGTGTATATATGTATATATATATATATATATATATATATTATATATATGTATATATTTGTATATATATATATATATATATATATATATATATATATATATATATATATATATATATATGTATGTATATATATATATATATATATATATATATATATATATATATATGTGTGTATATATGTATATATATATATATATTTATATATATATGTATGTATATATATATATATATATATATATATATATATATATATATATATATATATATATATATATATATATATATATGTTATAATAATAACAATAATTTAGATCTTTTGCTTTAAAAAATGATGTTGCTCCGGTCCTTCAATGCCATGGAGGCGATTAGAGAAAATCTGGTCTCTGGCAGCCTCTGTGACCAGCCGGCAGCACCATTGGATTGTTTCCGGTAATTGAATCCGGTAAGCCTGATGCCGCGTACACACGATCGGAATTCTTGTCGGAAAAAGCTCTGATGGTTTTCCCCGACGGAATTCCGCTCAAACTGTCTTGCCTACACGCGGTCACACCAAATTCAGCCAAGAACGCGGTGACGTACAACGCTACGACGAGCCGAGAACAAATGAAGTTCAATGCTTCCGAGCATGCGTCGAATTATTTCCGAGCACGCGTAGGAATTATGGGCGTCGGAATTGCTACAGGCGATCGGAAATTTTACGATATAAACCTTTTCCGTCTGAAAAATTGAGAACATGCTCTCAAATTTTTGCTGGCGGGAATTCGGCAAATTTCGATGGAGCCTACGCACGGTTCGCATTTTCCGAAAGAAAAAAACTCTCATCTGTCTTTTGCTGGCCGAAATTCCTATCGTGTGTACGCGGCATGAGAAACACTGGCGAGCGGTGGGAGTGGAGGGAGGGGGTAACGCCCTCTCCTGCTTCTTCTGAAAGCGATCCAGCAGCTGATGAGCCGCTTAGACCGCTTTCATGAGATAACCACTTGCAAACCGGAAAAATCTCAGCGGTTCTGTACGCAATTCCAAATGGACTAATGTGAACGAGGCTGGAGCCTCCATGATTGAAAAAATTGAATTTCAATGAGTGACAGGGGGTGTGGGCCAGGGACAGTCAGGCTAGGGGGGAGGAAAGTGCTAGATGATTCTGGATGTTCTCCAGCCAGGTAATGAGGCGGGGCTCTATCTGACTTGCTGCAGCTTCTAATGCACATTGTGAGAAGCTCACAGTGTGCAGTGAAATCAGAGGAAGCCATTTCAGTACAGGAGCGGAGCCGGTACAACTGTGCAAGACTGGAAGGAAGGTCAGAGGTCACTGGCAGTACCGGGACAGGTTCATCTAGTGCCCAGGGCAAGGATAAAGAACTGCACCCCTCCCCCACTGTTAACGCATGCGCCGTAGAATGGATTTACCGCCCTGTGTCCATTCTCTGCCCCACTGTGCCCAAGGCAGCTGCCCCTCCGGCCCACCCCTGGTCACCGAATAAAAGGGCTACAATGAACAGTATGACAGGTACTCTTTAACAAACGGCTTCTATTGTTCTGAGTTTTCTGTAATTTGGCCATGCATTTACCGCTCTCCTCTCCCCACCTCCACATTCATCTACAGACCCCGTTCCTGGAATGCCGAGCCTGGCGGTGGAGGGGGGTTTTCTTTGTTTTATAACAGGCCGGTATGGGGGCTCTGCGGGGAACATGGAGTTGTGTAACGCAGTCTGCAGACCGCTTTCATTATTCATCCATCTTCCTTCATTAATGAAAGCCTGCTGAGCCGGAGTGTGAAAACCTTGTATCATTTTCCAGAATCTCTTCCATCTTTTATTTTTCTGCCAAGCGCATAAAAAATAATAATAATAACAAATAATAATACTCGGCGATTAGAGGAGCGCGTTTATTACCTTTTCAATGTGGTGAAAACAGATTTTTGTTCTCAATGTCTGGGTAACGTTTGCGCGGAGTACAAAGTAAACGCAAATTCTCTGAATTAAAATGAATTCAAATGTATTTTCAACAGAGGTCCGACTCCGAACCGACCCTTTCTTTGTATATGACAATCCTTTAATTCAGAGTCCTCAGTTCCCCCCACACATCACAGTCCCCCACTTCACATCAGTTTACCCTTCACAGGGTTCAATGTTCTTAGGACCCCTGCACATCACCCCCCACCCTTTACAATAGTTTACTGAACCCCATTTCACAGCAGTCCTCAACACCCCCCCCCCCCCATTCAAATCACCACCCCCCACTGCACAAAACAGTCCTCTGCCGATTTCACATCACCCCCCCCCCCCCAGCAGAACTGTGCCTCCTTCTCACCCCCTCCCCCCTGTACTGTTCTTTGCCCCTTTACATCCCCCCCACAGCACTGCCCTCCCTTTACATCTCCCCCACAGAACTGCCCCCCTTTACATCTCCCCCCACAGCACTGCCCCCCTTTACTTCTCCCCCACATCACTGCCCCCTTTAAATCTCCCCCCACAGAACTGCCCTCCCTTTACATCTCCCCCACAGAACTGCCCTCCCTTTACATCTCCCCAACAGCACTGCCCCCCTTTACATCTCCCCCCACAGAACTGCCCTCCCTTTACATCTCCCCAACAGCACTGCCCCCCTTTACATCTCCTCCCACAGAACTGCCCCCTTTACATCTCCCCCACAGAACTGCCCCCCTTTACATCTCCCCCCCACAGAACTGCCCCCTTTACATCTCCCCGCACAGAACTGACCCCCCTTTACATCTCCCCCACAGAACTGCCCCCCTTTACATCTCCCCCACAGAACTGCACCCCTTTTCATCTCCCCCCACAGCACTGCCCCCCTTTACATCTCCCTCACAGCACTGCCCCCCTTTATATCTCCCCCACAGAACTGCCCCCCTTTACATCTCCCCCCACAGAACTGCCCCCCTTTACATCTCCCTCCACAAAACTGCCCTCCCTTTACATCTTCCCCACAGCACTGCCCCCCTTTACATCTTCCCCCACAGAACTGCCCCCCCTTTACGACTCCCCCACAGCACTGCCCCCTTTACATCTCCCCCACAGAACTGTCCCCCCTTTACATCTCCCCCCACAGCACGGCCTGCCTTTACATCTCCCCCCACAGAACTGCCCCCCTTCACATCTCCCCCCCACAGAACTGCCCCCTTTACATCTCCCCGCACAGAACTGCCCCCCCTTTACATCTCCCCCCACAGAACTGCCCCCCTTTACATCTCCCCCACAGAACTGCACCCCTTTTCATCTCCCCCCACAGCACTGCCCCCCTTTACATCTCCCTCACAGCACTGCCCCCCTTTATATCTCCCCCACAGAACTGCCCCCCTTTACATCTCCCCCCACAGAACTGCCCCCCTTTACATCTCCCCCACAGAACTGCACCCCTTTTCATCTCCCCCCACAGCACTGCCCCCCCCCCTTTACATCTCCCTCACAGCACTGCCCCCCTTTATATCTCCCCCACAGAACTGCCCCCCTTTACATCTCCCCCCACAGAACTGCCCCCCTTTACATCTCCCTCCACAAAACTGCCCTCCCTTTACATCTTCCCCACAACACTGCCCCCCTTTACATCTCCCCCCACAGAACTGTCCCCCCTTTACGACTCCGCCGCAGCACTGCCCCCCTTTACATCTCCCCCACAGAACTGTCCCCCCTTTACATCTCCCCCCACAGCACGGCCTGCCTTTACATCTCCCCCCACAGCACTGCCCCCTTTACATCTCCCCCACAGCACTGCCCCCCTTTACATCTCCCCCACAGAACTGTCCCCCCTTTACATCTTCCCCCACAGCACGGCCTGCCTTTACATCTCCCCCCATAGCACTGCCCCCCTTTACATCTCCCCCCACAGCACTGCCCCCCTTTACATCTCCCTCACAGCACTGCCCCCCCTTTACATCTCAACCACAGCACTGCCTCCCTTTATATCTCCCCCCACAGCACTGCCCCCCTTTACATCTCCCCCACAGCACTGCCCCCCTTTATATCTCCCCCACAGAACTGCCCCCCTTTACATCTCCCCCCACAGCACGGCCTGCCTTTACATCTCCCCCCACAGCACTGCCCCCCTTTACATCTCCCCCCACAGCACTGCCCCCCTTTACATCTCCCTCACAGCACTGCCCCCCCTTTACATCTCAACCACAGCACTGCCTCCCTTTATATCTCCCCCCACAGCACTGCCCCCCTTTACATCTCCCCCACAGCACTGCCCCCCTTTATATCTCCCCCACAGAACTGCCCCCCTTTACATCTCCCCCCACAGAACTGCCCCCCTTTACATCTCCCCCACAGAACTGCCCCCTTTACATCTTCCCCCACGGCACTGCCCCCTCTCACATCACCACAACCCCCCCACAATATCATTAGCGGCCTTCATCACATTAACAACCCCCCCCCAGCATTGTCCCCCTTTACATCACTCCTGACCCCTCCCCCCCCTCACAGCACTGCCCCTCTTCACATTTTACTGCTCCACTTCACATTTTACCCCCCCAGCACTGAACTCCTTAGCAATGCCCTTTCCTTTTGCATCACCCCCAAGCACTGCCCCTCTGCACCACCCTCCCCAGCACTGCCCCTCTTCACATTTTACCCCCCACAGCACTGCCCCTCTTTACATTTTACCCCCCACAGCACTGCCCCTCTTCACATTTTACCCCCCACAGCACTGCCCCTCTTCACATTTTACTGCCCCACTGCACATTTTACCCCCCCCAGCACTGCCCTCCTTAGCAATGCCCCCTCCTTTTGCATCACCCCCAACCCCAAGCAGTGCCCCTCTGCACCCCCAACGGCACTGCCCCCTTCACATTTTACTGCCCCACTTCACATTTTACCCCCCCCTCCAGCACTTCCCTCCTTAACACTGCCCCCTCCTTTTACATCACCCCCAACCCCAAGCACTGCCCCTCTGCACCCCCCCCCCCCGGCACTGTCCCTCTTCACATTTTACCCCCCCCCCCACAGCACTGCCCTCTGCACATCATTCCTCCCACACACAGACTGAGCCGCTACTTCATCCGGACCCACAGTCATGCTATTTAGGAGCCGCCAGTCTCCGTCACTGCCCCCCCTTAACACTTTTCCCGCCACACACAGCCATAGTAGTGTCCTCTGCCCCCCCCCCCTTTCACTCTCCTACCATAGACAGAGCGAAGAGCCGGAGGCAGAACATTTCTGGAGCGAGTGTGGGAGGCACAGCATTGAACAGAGTTCGGGAGCGGGAGCTGCCAGGGTTTTTGAATTACTAAACAGGTGATTGGCTGCTAGGAGCACCCTGAAGCCAATCCCCTGCTGCTCCTCTTTGGAGTGATCTGGGATCAAAAAGACCCCAAATCTCTTCTTTACCTCTAAAGGCAAAAGATCTAAAAAATAGCTCAGGTGGGAGAATCTGTCCACAGGACAACTATTAGTCGTGCGCTCTACAAATCTGACCTTTATGGAAGAGTGACAAGAAGAAAGACATTGTTGAAGAAAGCCATAAGAAGTCCCTTTCGCAGTTTGTGAGAAGCCATGTGGGGGACACAGCAAACATGTGGAAGAAGGTGCTCTGGTCAGATAAGACTAAAATATGAACTTTTTGGCCTAAAAACAAAACGTTATGTGTGGGGAAAACTAACACTGCCCATCACCCTGAACACACCATCCCCACTGTGAAACATGGTGGTGGCAGCATCATGTGGTGGGGATGCTTTTCTTCAGCAGGGACAGGGAAGCTGGTCAGAGTTGATGGAAGATGGATGGAGCCAAATACAGGACAATCTTAGAAGAAAACCTGTTATGCCACGTACACACGAGTGGATTTTCCATCGGAAAAATCTTGGATGTTTTTTCTGACGGAATTCCGCTCAAGCTTGGCTTGCATACACACGGTCACACAAAAGTTCGCTGAACTTTCAACCGTCAAGAAGCCGATAATGTACAACACTACGACGAGCCGAGAAAATTAAGTTAAATGCTTCCGAGCATGCGTCAAATTGTTTCCGAGCATGCGTAGGAATTTTGCGTGTGGGAATTGCTACAGACGATCGAAATTTCCAATCAAAACTTTTTCCGACCGAAAAATTGAGAACCTGCTCTCAATCTTTTGCTGGAGGTAATTCTGCCAGCAAACGTCCGATGAAGCCTACACAGGGTCGCATTTTCTCACCAAAAGCTCTCGTCTGTCTTTTGCTGGCCGAATTTCCGATCGTGTGATTTAGAGTCTGCAAAAGACTTGAGACTGGGGCGGAGGTTCACCTTCCAGCAGGACAACAACGCTAAAAATACAGCCAGAGGTACAATGGAATGGTTTAGATCAAATCATATTCATGTGTTAGAATGGTCCAATCCAATCCAGACCTAAATCACATTGAGAATCTGTGGCAAGACTTGGAAATTGCTGTTCACAGACGCTCTCCATCCAATCTGACAGAGCTTGAGATATTTTCCAAAGAAGAATGGGCAAAAATGTCCCTCTCTAGATGTGCAAAGCTGGTAGAGACATCCCCAAAAAGACTTGCAGCTGTAATGCAGAGAAAGGAGGTTCTACAAAGTATTGACTCAGGGGGGCGCCATACAAATGTACCCCCCACAATTTTCACATATTTATTTGTAAAACATTTGGACAACCATTTATCATTTTCCTTCCACTTCACAATTATGTGCCACTTTGTGTTGGTCTATCACATAAAATCCCAATAAAATACATTTACGTTTTTGGTTGTAACATGACAAAATGTGGTAGCATCACTTGTCCTCGTGCCCTTTTCCAACATGACAATGATCCAAAGCACACATCTAAGGCCACTGTTGCATTTCTGAAGAACAGGGTGAAAGTGATTCAGTGGCCAAGTATGTCTCCTGAGCTGAACCCAATCGGGGAACACCTATGGGGAATTCTGAAGAGGCGAGCGTCACTCTCCGTCCAGCATCCCGGCTCTAAAGGAGGTCATTCTTGAAGAATGGAAAAAGATTGATGTTGCAATATATCGCCAACTTGTTCATTCCATGCCTAGAAGACTTGGTGCTGTCCTTACAAATCATGGAGGTCATACAAAATACTAGATGGAGTAGTTTTTTGTTGTGGGGTGTATTCATTTTTGCATCAACTAATTTGAGTAAAACTGAAGATTTTGTAACCTAAGGCCGCGTACACACGACCGGACTTTCCGGCAGACTAGGCCCGAATGGATTAGTCCGTCGGACAATCCGATGGTGTGTGGGCTAATCCGATCGTTTTTCGTAAAAAAAATCAGACGGACCTAGAAATAGAACATGTTTCAAATCTATCCAACGGACTAAAATCTGGAAAACCGTTCGTCTGTGTGCTGGTCCGACGGACCAAATACGATGCAAGTGAAGCTATTGGCTACCGGCTATTGAACTTCCTTTTTTAGTCCCGTTTACGTCATCACGTTCAAAACAAACGGACTTTCGAACGGACTTAATCCGTTCGTGTGTGGCCAAGTCCGTTCATTTGGAAAGTCCGTCGGAACGCTGCCGAAAGACCGTCGGGAAGACCGTCGGACCTAGTCTGCCGGAAAGTCCGGTCGTGGGTACGCGGCATTAGTTATATTATTAACCTTACTTTCATGTAATAAGCTAAACAAATGTTCTATAAAACTCAGTTTTGTCAAAATGTTGGAAATTGTTCTTGTGTTCATTGAGATATTGAATAAAATGTTTTTAAAGGGGGTGTGTCACGGGCACTGGCTGCAAGGACCTTTTTCTGTCCACATTCACCCTGTTTTTTTGGTATTGCTATATTAATCTTTTTTTGTTACATTTTTGAGAGACTGTTTTCTTGGTTGTTAATTTTGAACAATACACAATCCTTGAAAGAGCTGATCTGGAGACGGACTGTCTGGTCACCTAGGCTGCCTTAAGTGTTGGGTTAATTAACATGTTGTAATGTAATTGTCTTTTAAGTTGTTGCTATAGGGGAGGGGGGAGTATCCATGAGCAGCCCTACCTCATTATCTAACCCCTTGTGTTAAAAGTGTATAAAAAGGCTGTATTCTGTCCAATAAATCAGTTCAAGATTCTACAAGCTATTTTCGGCTAGACTTGTATTCAATGGAGCTACGATAATATATCTCTCTGATGGTCAGATTGGAGGAAGCGGGATATACTGACGGAAGCACTCAATCGGAGTGTGGGATCGGATCCGTCACAGGGTGTACATATTTATGCTGAGCATTGTATGTATTGCATTCGGCAAGTGGTTAAAAAAGAAAATTGTATCATCTGCAAAACATGGACTCCCCTAAAAATGCACTATAGTTTCCCTTATTGAGTAATTGGTGGTATCTGGTGAGCAGAGTAGACGTAAGTCACATGTCTACTACCCACCGGACATAAAAGCCTTCCTGGTGTAGAAGATAAGACTCTCTATGAGCGGATATAATTTCCATCTTATATTTCTATGCTGGATTTGACATTTTACACATCGCTGGTCATCTCTTACCACGGCATTGATCACCGGCTGCGATCGATATTATCTCCATCAGCCGTCCGCTCCTCTGCACTGCGGGGTCACCGGGGAGCCGTCCCAGAGGGTCTGTATAACAAAATGTTCCATCTGCGTCAATGGACAGACCCTTCGTCTCTATATCACGGGTGACAGACTCACATGAAAGGCAGCGGACTGGATCGTTTCTGATGTGATCAGCTTGTTATTGGTGAGTGTTCTAATGGGACAGAATGTGTTTATTTGTGACTTGATAGATGCCCTAATGTACAAATCTGACATTATCATAAAATGTGGACTGAAAAAAGATTAGGTAACATCGAGCCTCTGGAATTTAAAGGATAGTTCCACTTTAGCAGTCACATTTGAGAAACTTTAGGTTTTTTATTCACACAAAAAAAACTTAAAATCATTTTGTTCATTATTATTTTTATATTATTCATTTTTTCATTAACTTTTTAACCACTAGCCGACCAGCCTTATACTGCGGCAGGTTGGCTCGGCTGGCAAAATCGCCGTAGCTGTATGTCGCTCCTTCAAGACGTTACAGATGGCGCGCCCCTGGAGCCAATGCGCGTACCCTGGCGGGAACACACAAATCCCATTCAACCTGGTTGTAACATACTTGCTTCTTCTTTATGCCCCGTACACACGGTCGGAAATTCAGACCACAAAATCCATCGGATTTTTCTCGACGGATTTTGTCCGACACTGGTGTTGCATACACGCGGTCGGACAAAGTTGTCAGAAAATCCGATCATTACAAACGGGGTGACGTTCGTTGCGTACGACGGAACTACGTAGAGGCTAGTAGCCAATTGCTTTGGTCTCGTAATTTGATCTGAGCATGCTTGGCACTTTGTCCGTCAGAATTCTCTACACACGATCGGAAAAAGTCCGATCGGATTTTGTTGTCGGAAAATTTGAGAGCAGGATCTCAAATTATTTCCGTCGGAAATTCCGACGGAAAAAGTCCGATGGTGCCCACACACGGGCGGATTTTCCGACAACATGGTCCGATCGGACATTTTCCGTCTGAATTTTCGACCGTGTGTATGGGGCATTACAGTCTATTACCTGACCCTTACGGGAAGATATACTGTTTACTGATCACTATTGTACTCTGTAACACTTGATATGCATAACATGTAACTCTTTGAATATTTCAATAAAAATTCCTTCTGTTAAAAAAAAAAAAACACGCAAATACCGGTTCTCTCGAGGGAGAGGAGACAGATTGTGTGTTCATACTAAGTATGAACACCGATCTCTCTCATCCCCTAGTCAGTCCCATTCCCTCCTACAGTTAGAACACACCCAGGGAACACAGTTAACCCCTCCCCTGCCAGTGTCATTTACACAGTAATCAATATCTATTTTTTGCTCTGATCGCTGTATAAATGTCAAAGCTCCCAAAATAGTGTCAAAAGTGTCCGATCTGCCTGCTGCAATGTCGCAGCCCTGATAAAAATCGCAGATCGACACCCATTACTAGTAAAAAAAATAATAAAAATGACATACAGTGGCTTGAAAAAGTATTCATACCCCTTGAAATTTTCCACATTTGCTACAACCAAAAATGTAAATGTATTTTATTGGGATTTTATGTGATAGACCAACACAAAGTGGCACATAATTGTGAAGTGGAAGGAAAATGATAAATGGTTTTCAACATTTTCTACAAATAAATATGTGAAAAGTGTGGGGGGTGGGGGGGCGTTTGTATTCAGCCCCCCTGAGTCAATTCTTTGTAGAACTACAAAGAACTACAAAGAATCTACAAAGTCAATTCTTTGTAGAACCCCCTTTCTCTGCAATTACAGCTGCAAGTCTTTTTGGGGATGTCTCTACCAGCTTTGCAAATCTAGAGAGGGACATTTTTGCCCATTCTTCTTCTTTGAAAATATCTCAAGCTCTGTCAGATTGGATGGAGAGCATCTGTGAACAACAATTTTTCAGTCTTGCCACAGATTCTCAATTGGATTTAGGTCTGGACTGTGACTGGGCCATTCTAACACATGAATATGCTTTGATCTAAACCATTCCATTGTAGCTCTGGCTGTATGTTTCGGGTCGTTGTCCTGCTGGAAGGTGAACCTCCGCCCCAGTCTCAAGTCTTTTGCACTCTAACAGTTTTTTTTCTAAGATTGCCCTGTATTTGGCTCCATCCATCTTCCCATCAACTCTGACCAGCTTCCCTGTCCCTGCTGAAGAAAAGCATCCCCACCACATGATGCTGCCACCACCATGTTTCACGGTGGGGATGGTGTGTTCAGGGTGATGTGCAGTGTTAATTTTCCAGCATGCATAGTGTATTGCTTTAAGGCCAAAAGGTTCATATTTTGGTCTCATCTGACCAGAGCACCTTCTTCCACATGTTTGCTGTGTCCCCCACATGGCTTCTCACAAACTGCAAACAGGACTTCTTATGACTTTCTTTCACCAATGTCTTTCTTCTTGTCACTCTTCCATAAAGACCAGATTTGTGGAGAACACGACTAATAGTTGTCCTGTGGACAGATTCTCCCCCCTGAGCTGTGGATCTCTGCAGCTCCTCCAGAGTTACCATGGACCTCTTGGCTGTTCTCTGATGAATGCTCTCCTTGCCCGGCCGGTCAGTTTAGGTGGACGGCCATGTCTTGGTAGGTTTGCAGTTGTGCCACACTTCCCATTTTCAGATGATGGATTGAACAGAGCTCCGTGAGATGTTCAAAACTTGGGATATTTTTTTTTTAAACCTATCCCTGCTTCAAACTTCTCCACAATGTTATCTCTGACCTGTCTGGTGTGTTCCTTGGCCTTCGTGATAATGTTTGTTCACTAAGGTTCTCTAACAAACCTCTGAGGGCTTCACAGAACAGCTGCATTTATACTGAGATTCAATTACACACAGGTGGACTCTATTTACTAATTAGGTGACTTTTGAAGGCAATTGGTTCCACTAGATTTTAGTTAGGGGTATCAGAGTAAAGGGGGTGAATACAAATGCACCCCACACATTACCGATATTTATTTGTAAAGAAAATTGAAAAATATTTATCCTTTTACTTCCACTTCACAATTATGTGCCACTTTGTGTTGGTCTATCACATAAAATCCCAATAAAATACATTTACTTTTTTTGTGAAAAAGAGGGGATAGGTATGGCGCTGCTCTTAGGCTGCTTTCACACTGGGGCGGTTTGCAGGCGTTATTGCGCTAAGAATAGCGCCTGCAAACCGACCCGAAACAGCTGTTGCTGTTCCTTCAATGTGAAAGCCTAGGGCTTTCACACTGAAGCGGTGCGCTTGCAGGACGCTCAAAAATGTCCTGCAAGCCGCATCTTTGGCTCGCTATAGGAGCGGTATATTTACCGCTCCTATAGCGCCGGTCCCATTGAAAACAATGGGGAAGCGCGCCGAACCCGCCCGCAAAACGCCGCTGCAGCGGCGGTTTGCGGGCGGGATTGACCCTTTTTCGGCTGCTCGCGGGGGGTAAAAACCACCCCGCTAGCGGCCGAAATGCGCCGCTAAAACAACGGTAAAGCGGCGCTAAATATAGCGCCGCTTTACTGCCAGCGCCCCCACCGCTCCAGTGTGAAAGCAGCCTTATTAAGAGGTGACCTACAACCTCTAAATACTTGAGGGGTGTGTGTCACGGGTGCATTTAGTGCAAAAAGTGACTAAAAGTGCAAAAAATAAGTGACAATGTGCTCCTTTAAATGATTCTGTGCTTCTTGGAAAACAGTGCCCCATAAGAAACGCACTCACCGCTATTATTCACCCCACAAGGAGGTATTTCACCTTCACAGTATGAGCCACTGTGTAGCCTGTGGAGTGGGAGGAAACTTCCTGTCCTGTGTTCTCCAAGTGCCTCCTTGTCTGCGATGTAAGTGGTCTCCTCACTGTTAACCTCTTAGATGTTGCCCACATGTATAGAGGAAAGAGACTCCATAGTGTGATACCGTAAAAATATCCAAAAATTTATTAATAATACTGATGGGTACTCACATTTAATAAGAATCATTAAAAGTGAAAACAGTATTTAAAAACAGGAAACTGGAGCGATCTGCGCTCCACGGCTCGAAACCAGAAGTGATGCAATGACGTTGTATAGTCCCTCCCTACGTGTTTCGTCAAATCGGACGTCACCTGGAGCTGAAATCCCATTGACATCCCTCAGCTCCAGATGACGCTGGAGAGGAAAGGGCTAGATCAGGGGGTCTCCAAACTTTCTAAACAAAGGGCCAGTTTATTGTCCTTCAGACTTTTGGGGGACCAATTTACAGCCATTGGACGTAAAAAAGGCCCCCGATGTCAGTGGGCAAAAACAATGCCCCATCTTTGGTGTCAGTGGGAGGAGTTTTGTTCCATTATTGGTGTCATTGTGAGGAATTGTACCTCTTCATTGGGGTCAGTGGGGGGGGGGGGCAGTTATACCCCATTGTTATATTGTTGGTATCAGTGGATGAAATAGTGCCCCAAGGGCCAGATAAAAACAAGCATGTTTTTATCTGGCCCCTGGGGCACTATTTCATCCACTGATACCATCTGGCCCCCAGGCCGTAGTTTGGAGACCACTGGGCTAGATGATGCTGGGACCTATCGCACGTGTTCCTGTGCTCCAATCACAGCAGGTCACATAACAGTTGTACACAATGGATGGCTTCCTTGCATGCCATCCATTGTATTCACTTGTGTTGCTAGCTGTGATTTGTCAATTTGATCACTTGACACAGACAGGGCCAATCACAGCCCATCTGAACCATGTGATTAGCTTTAACCAATCACAGATAATTACAACAAAACAGACTAAATTATTCAGTTTCATTCAGTAAAATGCTTGCTTATAGCAATGTAATTCACTGCTATAAGCAAACATAATGTATATGTAAAAAAAAAAAAATCCTGATCACTTCCCCAGAGTAGTACAATGTTACTATGGTAACATTATATTGCTCTGGTCACAGTGTGTTCAAAGAAATCATAATCATAAAAGAAAAAAAATTGATAACTTTTTTTTTGTACTGTCACCAGTCACTGCATTGGTGACAGTATGTAAAAAAATAAAAAAAAAAAAAAATGATGACAAAAAATTCAAACATCAAAAAAACCCGCCATGCCTCTTTCTAAATACCTTGGACTGTCTACTTTCCAAAAAGGGGTAATTTGGGGGGGCGGGGGTATTTGTACTGGTGTTTTAGGGTCTCAAGAAATTAGTACATCAGGATTGATCCATTTTCAGATATAAATCCCATAGTTTGTGGTCTCTATGACTTTCCTACAGACTAAATAATATACACTGATTTGGGTTATTTTCACTCAAAATATTTAGCAAAATACAGATTGGGCTAAATTTATGAAGAATGATTATTTGCAAAATTTTATAATGGAAACAAATACTGGGATTAGGAGGGAACAGCACAGGGGGGAGGAGTCAGAAGGGCACAATACTGGGATCAGGAGGGCACAGTACAGGGGGAAGTCAGAAGGGCACAATACTGGGATCAGGAGGGCACAGTACGGGGGGGGGGAGGGTCATAAGAGCACAATACTGGGATCAGGAGGGCACAGTGCAGGGGGATCAGAAGGGCACAGTACTGGGATCATGATGGCACAGCAAAATACAGATTGGGCTAAAATTATGAAGAACAATTATTTGCCAAATTTTATAAGGGAAACAAATACTGGGATTAGGAGGGCACGGCACAGTGTGGGTCAGAAGGGCAAAATACTGGGACCAGGAGGGCACAGTACAGGGGGAACTCAGAAAGGCACAATATTGGGATCAGGAGGGCACAGTGCAGGGGGATCAGAAGGGCACCGTACTGGGATCATGATGGCACAGCAAAATACAGATTGGGCTAAAATTATGAAGAACAATTATTTGCAAAATTTTATAACGGAAACAAATACTGGGATTAGGAGGGCACAGCACAGGGGGGGGGGTCAGAAGGGCACAATACTGGGATCAGGAGGGCACAGTACAGGGGTAAGTCAGAAGGGCACACTACTGGGATCAGAAGGGCACAGTACAGGGAGGTCAAAAGAGCACAATACTGGGATCAGGAGGGCTCAGTACAGGTTCTGGGATGCTTCCTGGGACACAGCCATCCCAGGACAGCTTAGTAAAAAGTGTGACTATCCCGGCAAATCTGGGACAGTTAGAAAATATGATGTAATGCAAGAATATTATTGGGCCCCCATGCTCCTGGGGCCCTTGGGCAATGCCCAGGGGTGCCCATGCATTAAGACAACCCTTGCTGGGAGGACTTCAAGAGAGAACTCATCCAAGGGAATCTGTGTATGATACTGAGTAAAGTTCAGTTACTAGAGGAGACAGCCTATCCTACAAATTACAGATGTGCTGGTTCAGCTTAAAGGCTCTTTTCCCTGTACTACTGTCTACCTTATCTCACCTATTTTTTTCTAAGGAGTCTGCCAATCCGCCTGTTGCTGGTCGTTACTAAGGCCCCTTTCACACTGGGGCGGTTTTCAGGCGGTACAGCACTAAAAATAGCGCCTGTACACCGCCTGAAAAAATCCGGCCCCATTCACTCCAGTGTGAAAGCCGGCGGGCTTTCACGCTGGAGCGGTGCGCTAGCAGGACGGTAAAAAAATTCACCGCTCCTATACCGCTCCTACCCATTGATTTCAATGGGACACTGCAGTAATACCGCGGCAATACTGCCGCAAAGCAGCGCTACGGCGGCGCTTTGCGGGGGATTTTAACCCTATTTCGGCCGCTCGCGGGGGGTAAAACCGCACCGCGAGCAGCCGAATACCGCGGCTAAAACAACGGTAAAGCAGCGCTAAATATAGCGCTGCTTTACCATCGCCGCGGCTCCCGCCCCAGTGTGAAAGGGGCCTAAGGGTGTCCTGTGCCCTATCCCCTCTCTCCTATGTTTTTCCTGTTTGAAAAAAACCTTCTTCTCTAATTATTTATTTAGGCTGTTAAAGTCCCACTAAAGGGGGTTTTGCCTTTCGTTTATTACATGCTGGGTGTGGGGAGGTGACCCAGCTATATTGTTCAGCTGTAAAAAGGTAAGGTCACCAACCTTGCTCTCTTTGTAAATCTCAGGACTGGTTGGGTAGATGTGAACCAACTTGCCATAGCATTCAACTGCATATGTTACACCAGCTGTTACATATCTAGCTGTTTTCCTGAAGTTCAGCCTTTGCAACAAAGTATCTGTGCGAATTATTTTTAGATGTTAGGAACTATGGTGTCATCTTCTGCTGGAATTCTTCGGCGAAGGGAGAAATACAGGTCTGAGGATGTTTTATTCATGGAGGGGAGAAAAGTGAGAGTTACTAAATACGTCTCCATTCCTCAATTTACATCGAAGACTTCACTTGAGTTAACAAGCAGTCTGATGGAGAACTGTGGATGACCCTGTCTCCATCTGTTTGATATGGAGAATCAAGGGTTCCCGATAAATGACTTATTTTTAGAATCGGCTTTAAGAAGAAAAGAAATACCCAGAATTCCCAAGTTAGGATTGCCTGTTTTAGATTGTAAGCTCTAACGAGCAGGGCCCTCTGATTCCTCCTGTATTGAATTGTATCACAACTGTAGTGTTTGCCCTAACGTTGTAAAGCACTGTGCAAAACTGTTGGCGCTATATAAATCCTGTATAATAATATAAATCCTCTATAATAATAATAATAACATAAATCCTGTATAACAAGGGTGTCAAAATTTCATTGCGGGCCGCATCAGCATTATGGTCACCCTAAGAGGGCCGGTGTTCTATCACCAAGTGTCCGGCTGTCACTAGGTGTCCGAAGTGCATGCGCAGTACGGATCAAGAAGATTTTCGGAAATTGTCGAAGATGAACGGCGCCTGCGCTGTGAGTCGAGGTGAAGCCCCCACCATCCAAGCGGACATAGGGTTAGTCAAACTTAGAGGGCCCCTCTCCACGCTTCGGGCACGGCCTCGCTGCGCTCGGCTCTTTTATATTCTAACTCTATGTCCACTTGGATGGTGGGGCTTGAAAGTGGACTCACGGCGCAGGCGCCGTTCATCCTCGGCTATTTTCGGAATCAGGGTGTCCAGTGTACTGCGCATGCGCAGTACACCTCGGACACTTCGTGATGGGGGACGGATAATGATACAACACCGGTTCTATCTGTAGCCCCTCACCATCAGAAGTCAAGAGTCGCCCACCCTCCCTTACATCACAGTGCCTCCCCCTTACCATGTGCTGCTGCCAGAAAGAAGCTGGGAGCAGAGCTGGGAAGCAGAAATTGCAGAGTCTGGAGTAGGACCAGAAGAAGGCTGGACGGAGAAGCAAAGGATCTGGCAGAGGAGTTCTTTGTAATCCATGGCACAGATTATTAACTCATTACACTCTGTGCACTATGGATAAGAGTTACTCATTACACTTCATAACTCTTCTCTCTTTAGTTGTGCAGCATTTATGAGCTGGTACCCCTTAGTTTGCACCAAACTCCAAGTGATATTGATTTGTATGTTACACTTGAATACTAGGAAGCTTGATTCTTATACAACACCCTTATTCTCTTCTGAGGCCTCACTCCATCTTCCGGTCCCTAGGATGACAATGCCACTATGTCGGACCCAGTATTGGGATTACAACTGTTAGGGAAGGAACCTAAGCACACAAGTTCCTTCACTAACAGAGCCCTCCATTGCCTATGCAAAGTCACCACCACTTCCTGACTGGCTGACTGCTTCTGCACTTGACACTAGTACTGTAGTCGATTGCAACAGCAATATAAGCTCTCCAAAAAGCTTCACTGCACTTTAGAAATATGTGCTGCATCTTCTTTATCTTGTCTTGCCCCCTCATGTGATCCCTATTATGTGATACACCAAGCATGCACAGGGATGTGATTAAGGGGGTACCATCAGTCCTCCTGTACAGGGCCTGGGCCAGCAGGGTGAATCGGATGTGGGTAGGAAGGGTGGTTGGTGCGGCAGGGGGGCAATTACTAGAACCAATCCCCTGTTTGGCTCTCTCTGCAGCAGCTGAAAGCTGGCTTCTTCTTCTCTCCCTCCAGTTGGACTTTGGCTGCTGCAGAGAGAGCCATAAAAAGGGTAGCTTCCACTAACTGCCCCGCCACACTGATCATCCTCCCTGTGCACCATATGCTTCCCCCTGCTGCCCAGGCCCCCCTGTGTGCCCCCTCCCACCCTCACAGTGCTGCCAGCTTCCCCCTCTCTTCCCAGCTGCAAGCACACAATAGGGACTTTCAATATTGAGAATAGGGGAAGGGTCCGGTATATATGTCATAATTATCAGCCCCTTCCTTTCCTGAATGAACACAATGATTGATCGGTGCCTTCTCTCCCGCCGACTGCTGGGGGGATCTGTCAGGATGGAGAGCGGAGGAAGGGGGTCGATAAACATGTAATTTACCAGCCCCTTCCTTTTTTGAATTGGACACAGTGAGCGATCGCTAACGATCGCTCCTGCGTCCTGTAATAACTGAACTCTGTTTACTCTGCTTCAGTTTATGAATGAACAGGGCAGATATCAGGGGTCTTTTTAGACCCCTGATATCTCACTAAAGCCCACCCATGAAAATCAAATGAAACTATATGAAAATAAATACATAGTAATAAAAAACTACTGACACCATCCACTGCCCCGTACCCCCCCCCCCCCCCACACACACACCTTCCCCACACACACCCAAATGCTGAACTCGGGAGCGCGTCCACAAGGTAATCCCCCGGGAGAACGCTTCTCCTAGGGAATTATCTGATGTGGGGAGGAGCTGCGAGAGCCGCCGGGGGACCCCAGAAGAGCAGGTTCGGGGCCACTCTGTGCAAAATGAGCTGCACAGTGGCGGTAAGTATGATATGTTTGTTATTTAAAAAAAAAAAAAAAACAACCCTTACAATCACTTTAAATACCACCAAATGAAAGCTCTATCTGTCTCATAAAATGATAAAAATGTCATTTAGGCACCGTGTTGCATGACTGAGTATCCGTCATTCAAAACATGACAGCGCTGAAAGCTGAAAATTGGCCTGGGCTGGAAGGGGGTGAAAGTATCCCCTATTGAAGTGATTAAAGAGGATGTCCACCCGATTTTTTTTTTTTAAAAGTCAGCAGCTACAAATACTTCAGCTGCTGACTTTTAATAAATGGACACTTACCTGTTCCAGGTTCCAGCGGTGTCGGCATCCTCGGTCAGGGAATCAGGAAGTGAAGACGCAACGTCTTCACTGCCCGCTTCCCTACTGCGCATGCGCTTCTCTATTGGTCCCCGCTGTGTCCTGGGAACTGTGTTTCCCAAGACACAACGGGGCATCCTCGGACAGGGGTAGGCATCCTCGGATATGGGCGGTCCCGGAAGTCCCGGAAGTGGGTGCAGATACCTGTATTATACAGGTATCTGCACCCCCCTCCCCCTGAAAGGTGCCAATTGTGGCACCGGAGGGGGGGGGGGAGGAATCCGATAAGCGGAAGTTCCACTTTAGGGTGGAACTCCGCTTTAATGATAAAAGGTGGGGCTTTTTTGAAAAATAATATTGGCTTTTTTGAAAAATAATATTGTTACTGTATATTGCTACATGTAAAGAATTCATTCAAGCTGACTCATAATGTTACTAAAAGGTCTTTGAGCGTCACATAATTTGGAAGGTGTCCACCTTAAACATGGTGCCTGCCTACCCAGTGCCTAGAGAGACCCCCGAGTGCCCCTTACCAAGCCTGATACCCCTCCCGGATTCCTCAGACCCTCTAGAGCCCAAAGTTTGGAAGAAGAAAAAAAAATGTTCATATTCTCTCCCTCGTATTTCTTTGTCTTGTTAATATTCATAAGATTATATAACAGTCGGAGATTGTGAATTAATCAGCTTCAAAAGAACCGGCACATTGCCCCATATTGTATTCATAAATTAGCCGCGTCTCGGCCCCCACTTGACGTATCTGTGTGTTAGAATGATTCTGAGGACACATTTATCGCTCCAACAGGCAGCCCTGCTCGGTCAATGAAATTAACGACAATTGCCGCTTATTGCTCTGTTAATAAGCGACTTCCTGGAGTCTGGATAATTTACGGCTAGGAGCGAAGATCGAGTTGTTTGCAGGCTAATATGTATGTTGCCCGCCACCACTCACCGGCAATTATTTTGGCCAACGGAAAAACATTAAGGTTTAATAAATGTGGACATGATGCGTCATACATCAGGGAAGGTCAACGAGTTACCACCGGTCACAGCGCGATGAAAGTTCCGGGTGCGCTCTCAGTTTGCTGAACGGGATGAGCAAATATTGTCTAAATACAAGTCATGTGTATTCGTCTTGAATCTCTGGTGGGCTTTGTGCGTTTCTTCCAGATCTGTGCCGGTGAGACTTCCTGTAATAAAGACCGCTCACTGCCGCTCCCTCTCCTTGTGCAGGGGGAACTGGTCTTGTCTCCGCCCCCCTCCTGTCGTTTTCTGCAGGCAGCCTGGAGTGGGTGGAGCATCGAGTAAATAGATACCAAACATGTCAAGTCTTAAAGTGGTTCTAAAGTGAGAACGTTTTCTTAACCAGCCCCGGAAGAATTTACCTCCTTCCTTACCAGAGCACTTTTTTGCGATTCGGCACTGCGTCGCTTTAACTGACAATTGTGCAGTCGTGCGACGTTGCACCCCAACAAAATTGACGTCCTTTTTTTTTCTACAAATAGAGCTTTCTTTTGGTGGTATTTGATCTGCAGTTTTTATTTTTTGCGCTATAAACAAAAAAAGAGTGACAATTTTGAAAAAAAAAAAAAATATTTTTAACTTTTTGCTATAATAAATATCCCTATTTTTTTTTTTTAAAAAAGCACATTTTTTTCTCAGTTTAGGCCGATGAGTATTCTTCTACATATTTTTGGTTAAAAAAAAAACGTAATAAGCGTATATATCCGGCAGAGGAGGGGGAGTGCCGGCAGAGGAGGAGGAGTTCCAGCAGAGGAGGAGGAGTGCCGGAAGAAGAGGGGGAGTGCCGGCAGAGGAGGAGGAGTGCCGGAAGAAGAGGAGGAGTGCCGGCAGAGGAGGAGGAGTGCCGGAAGAAGAGGAGGGTTGCCGGCAGAGGAGGAGGAGTTCCGGCAGAGGAAGAGGAGTGCCGGAAAAGAGGGGGAGTGCTGGCAGAGGAGGAGGAGTGCCGGAAGAAGAGGGGGAGTGCCGGCAGAGGAGGAGGAGTGCCGGAAGAAGAGGAGGAGTTCCGGCAGAGGAGGAGGAGTGCTGGCAGAAGAGGGGGAGTGCCGGCAGAAGAGGGGGAGTGCCGAAAGAAGAGGAGGAGTGCCGGCAGAGGAGGAGGAGTGCCGGCAGAGGAGGAGGAGTGCCGCAGATGCAGGAGAGGTGTGATGGTCACATGGCTTTGACCAACGGGCCTTGTGCTCGACACGTGTGCATTGGACTTTGTACACGGATTTCTTTTGCAGTCTGTGAGAATTACATGCATAAAAAATAAAATTCCAGTAAATTTTCATAATGTATTGTAGCAAATTTCTAAAACCAGCGCTGCTTTCATTGCTCTGGCCCCGCAGCCCTGGATTCCGGGCTATCTACAATTCCGAAGCCTAATTGTTTTGTAGCGCTCCGTACAGTTTGTGTAGCGTACGCTGAATATTTAGGATTACCCTTTTCTTGTTGGATGGAGGAGAGGAAGATTTAGGGCGCTTGTTTGGGAATGTGTTTTGTGCTGATATATAGTCATAAATTGCAATGACACACTTACAGCAAAGAATAAATTGGATTTATCCAGATGCTTCACCACTGTGAACAAATACATACAGTCACTTAATGCGCAAATCAGATTTATATACAGAGCGGACCCAGTAAATGCTTTATGCTCTTATTTTTTAGAGAATTTGCGGCTGTGTCGGCGGCAGCATAAATTATACCCGGGGAAAATCTGCCATTCAGACGGAGATAAGATGGAGGACGGGGGATCGCGGAGTTGATACGTTGTAATGAATTTAGAGGAAATGTGAAAGGGTGGTTTAGTCATCTGGAAGCGCTCTGCGGTTCCTTTATATACAGAATCTTAATGATGGTAAGCATTAAAAGAGCAGGACCAATAAGAATTGAGATTTTATGGGCCGCCCTTGCGCTAAGGTAGTGAAAGCTGATCTCAGATTGGTTGATCTTAATTGCTGCACAAGGCGCTCTTTTCTCCGTGTTGCTAACAGAATTCATTATGGTTGAGCAAAATTAGGAGTTTGCAATTCTCCAAAATCAAGAAATTCGGGGGGGGGGGGGGGATTCAAACAGAAAGTACCCCAACAAGGGCCTCCATGGCAGAACCACCAGGAAATTTACTGAAAGCCACAAACTAATGAAAATTAGACATGTGCACAACAAAAAAATTTGTTTATTTTTTCGTTTCGTTTTTTTTCGTTTCCGTTGATTCGTAACAAATCGTAAATTCGTAAGTCGTCGGTGTTCGTAACGATTCGTAAATTCGTAAGAGTTATTTTTTTTTCGTTGATTCGTATTTCCGTTTAATTTTCGTTTATTCGTTTATTCGAAATTCGGACGCATTCGTACATTCGTAACATTCGTAGATTCGTAATCGGAGCATAATTCATAATTTTATGTAATGTGTATGCTATTATTACATTGTAAGAGACATGGAAAATTACGAATCGAAAAAAAAAAGGTTACGAATGTACGAATTTTTTTTTTCGTTCAATCCATTCGAAGCACGTTAAGCAACGCCATTGTAAGAGACACGGAAAATTACGAATCGAAAAAAAAAAAAAAAAGTTACGAATTTACAAATGTTTTCGTTCAATCCATTCGAGGCACGTTAAGCAGCACCATTGTAAGGGACACGGAAAAATTACCAATTCAACAAAAAAAAAAAAGTTACGAATGTACGAAGTTTGATTTTCGTTGTTCCCGTTTTCGTTTTTCGGTTTTTCTTCTTTCGTACATTCGTTGTTTCTAATTAGTTTTTTTCGGAGTTTCGTTTTCAGATTCGTTCGATTTGAACGATTCGTTAAAATTTTTAGCGAATCGTTCGTTTATTCGTACGAAAACGAATGAACGAAAATAACGAAAAAAAACGAAAAACAAAAAAAAACGAATTGCACATGTCTAATGAAAATAACTTTTGAAATAACATTAACATGTTAACCACTTCCATACTGGGCCAATTCAGGCTTTCCTCCCCTACATGAATAAAAAAATCATGATTTGTTTGCTAGAAAATTACTCAGAACCCCAAACATTATATATATATATATATATATATATTTATTTATATTTTATATATATATATGTGTGTATAATTATTTTAGCAGAGACCCTAGGGAATAAATTTGGTGGTTGTTGCAATTTTTTATGTCACACAGTATTTGCCAGCAATTTTTCAAACATGATTTTTTGGAAAAAAACATTTTTCATGAATTAAAACAAACAAAACACAATATTTCCCCCCATTTTTTATATATAATGTGAAAGATGATGTTAGGCCAAGTAAATAGATACCTATCATGCCACACTTTAAAATTGTACATTCATTTCCATTTTAACCCCTTTCCGACCAACCGCCGCAGTTATAGTTGGCACAGCCGCGCGAGCCGTCGTAGCTGTACATTGGCTCTTCAAGACGCTGTAGCAGGCGTGCGCCCGCAACGTGTCCCCGGAGCGGATGTGCGTGGCCGGCAAGCGCGATGACCACTGGGAACCCGCGTAGGCTCGTGACAGAGGGAGAGCCGGGATCTGTGTGTGTAAACACATAAATCCCCGTTCTGTCAGGGAAGAGGAGAGAGATTGTTGTTCCTACTAAGTAGGAACAACGATCTCTCTCCTCCTCTAGTCAGCCACATTCCCCCCACAGTTAGAAACACACCTAGGGAACACAGTTAACCCCTTGTTCACCCCCCTAGTGTTAACCCCTTCCTGCCAGTGACATTTATACAGTAATCAGTGGCTATTTTTAGCTCTGATCGCTGTATAAATGTTACTGGTCCCAACAAAAAGTGTCAAAAGTGTCCGATGTATCTGTCGCAATTTTGCAGTCCTGATAAAAATCGCAGATCGCCGCCATTACTAGTAAAAAAAGAAAATAATAATAAAAATGCCATAAATATATCCCCTATTTTGTAGACGCTATAACTTTTGCGCAAATCAATCAATATACGCTTATTGCAATTTTTTTTTAATCAAAAATATGTAGAAGAATACGTATCGGCCTAAACTGATGATCAAATTCATTTTTAGTTTTGGGGGGGAGGGGGGTATTTGTTATAGCAAAAAGTACAAAATATTGTGTTTTTTTCAAAATTGTCGCTCTTTATTTGTTTATAGCGCAAAAAATAAAAAGCACAGAGGTGATCAAATATTAGCAAATTAAAGCTCTATTTGGTGGGGAAAAAAAGAACATAAATTTTGTTGGGGTACAACATCGCACGACCGCACAATTGTCAGTTAAAGAGACGCAGTGCCGTATCACAAAAAAATGGCCTGGTCAGGAAGGGGGCAAATCCTTCCGGGACTGAAGTGGTTAAAGGAGTTGTAAAGGCAGAATGTTTTTTATGTTAATGCATTCTATGCATTGAGATAGAAAACCTGTGTGTAGCAGTCTTCGCAGCACCCCCCCCCCCCACCCCCAGTTACTTACCTGAGCCCCATCTCTCTCCAGTGACACTCCTCACGATTGGCTGAGACATAGCAGAGGCGCCATTGGCTCCCGCGGCTGTCAATCAAGTAAGTCAGCCAATTAGGGGAGGGATGGGGCGGGCCAGGTCAAGGCTCCGTGTTTGAATGGACACACGGGGCTCTGACTCGGCTCGAGTGCCCCAATAGAGATTTGCTGACTGTCGGAGTACTGGATAGGAGGGAGGGGCCAGGAGCAGCAAAGTGGGACCCAAGAAGAGGAGGATCCGGGCTGCTTTGTGTAAAACCATCTGCACAGAGGAGGTAAGTATAAAATGTTTGGTTTTTGTTTTTAAAAAAAAACAAGCCTTTACAATCACTTAAAGCAAACTGCAAAAAAAATTACTTAAAGAGGAGGACCCACAAAAAAAAAAAAAAATGTAAAAGTCAGCAGCTACAAATACGGCAGCTGCTGACTTTTAATAATCGGACACTTACCTGTCCCAGGGTCCAGCGATGCGGGGGAACGAGACCCCCCCCCCCCCTCGTTCCCCGCTCCGCTCGCGGCGCCGACATTCTTAATGTGGGCTCCCGGCTGTGGCTTCAGAGCCGGGCACCCACTGCGCGTGCGCCGTGATTCGACGTTCACTCATCTGGAACACATGACAGGTCCCAGATGACTGCGCGGCGCCTACGGGAAGTGATGTCATTGCCCGGGCAATGAAGGTGGCAGACTACGAGGGACCCCCTAGCAACAGGCATTTAGAGGTGAGTAAAAAAAAAAAAAAAAAATTCCAATTATTTTTTTTATTTTTATTTTTTACGATTTTTAAGCCAAATTTTTTTTTTTGGTGGCAACACCACTTTAAAGACCATAGATTGTAAGCTCCTGGAGGGTAACTATGGACTAATGTGACTGTACAGTATGCAGCATATTTAAAGCGCTGCGTAAATTGTTGGCACTATATAAGTACCTGTAATGAAAAATTAACAAAATGTAACAGTTGGTAAAAATGTATAACATAAAGAACCCATTGATAGTATCACACAGCGTAATAAGTGTAGACACGGGATGTCATCTGGAGATGTCACATCGAATGTCTTGGAATGTCATTAATCAGAGAACCTTTAACAAGGTGATAATTACCAAGAGGGAAATGTGGTGGTCACTGTACATATATAATTCAGCCGCTTCATATTTCATTTTCCTCTGCTGCCTCCTGCATGGAGTTAATTGAAAGCACCGGCCGTGTTAATTATCGGGTTAAATTGATCTCTGCAGGTAGAGCTAATGAGTCACTCTGCCCACAGCCTGCAGGGGATTCTGGGAAGGCGGCTACCTTGCTGTTCCTTCACTAATAAAGATAAAGCTAGATAACCCCCTTTATTGGGGCACTCATGCGGGGGTGCGCTCCCGAGTCCTGCTGCTGCGTCCATTGGCACAGACAGCGGGACTCGGCCCCACCCACCCGGCCAATGGCTCCTGCTGCTATCAATCTATCAAATGAGGATCAAGACAGCGGCTGGAGCCACTGGGCTTGTGCACATCGCTGAAACGGGTGGGATCAGGTAAGGAAAAGGGGGGCAGCTGCCACAAAGAAGGTTTTTCACCTGTAGCGCCAGTACTTAGCTATGTATTTAAATTTATTTTTTTCTCAAAACTATAGTTGAGTTTTGGGGTTAATTGCTCTAAATTAAGCTTTGGCATCAGTTTGGCTGGGCTGTATTGAGGTTCTGCCTGTTCATAGGTGGGTGAGCACCTGTGATAGGCCTTAGAACGCAGTCTGGTTGGACGCATTGGGTACCAAACTCTCAGTGGGCACGTTTGTTTCGCTGTGTATTTCGGGAGAGGGTACTTAAGGTGCTGAAGTCACGTGGTTCTGTTCCGGTCCTGACCAGCCCCGTGAGGGGTTCCGGTCCAGGAGTGTCTGCTGACTCCATGGTCCTGGTCCTCCTGACCAGCCCCCAGAGGCCCTCATGGCCTGGGGTGCGGATCCATCCGTTTCCGAGCCTCGGAACTGGCTAGTTCGATGCGCAGTAACTGGAGGGAGGATCCTAAGGTGTTCCGGTACCGTCTCAGGTTTGGAGAGGCCCGGCAACTCTACATGCAACCAGGGGAGGACTCTTCGGAGGAGGGCCACGCACAAGGCTGGCTGCTCGGTAAGAGCCTGGAAGCTGAGCTGTGAGGACACTAATTGAATCCGCATTTCTTACGGTATCGTCGGACCGGCTGCAAGATACTGGTACTCAGAGGCGTAACTAGAACCTTCAGGGCCCCGGTGCAAGAAACCATGAAGGGCCCCCCTGACCCCCGGGGCGACCCAGCCCCATATTTCAAGGGGCCCATGTGTCACCCCTGTACACCTGGATAGGAAGAGCGGCGGTGACGGCATATAGAGGACCCAATCCCCTCCATTTTCTTCCTGCAGCCATGACTTCAGGAGGAAAATGGAGGGTATTGGTTCCTCTATATGCCGCCCGCTACCCCTCCTATCCAGGTGTACAGGGGTGACACATGGACCCCCTGAAGCATGGGGCTGGGATGAGTGGCAGTGAGCGGTGGTGGCAGTGACGGGAGAATGGGATGGCATAAGTGGTGGCAGTGGTGGGGGTTGGATGGGATGAGTAGCAGCAGTGGTGGGGGGATGGGATCAGTTTTGGCTGTGAGGGGGGCTAGATCACTGGCAGTGGTGAGGGGGGTGGGGGTTGTCATCAGTGGTGGTGTGGGGGGTGGGATCAGTGGCGGTGGTGGTGGCAGTGGTGGTGAGGGGGTGGGATCAGTGGCGGCGGCGGTGATGGGATCAGTGGTGGGGGGTTGGTGGGATTAGTGGCGGTGATGGGATCAGTGGCGGTGGTGGTGACAGTGGTGGTGAGGGGGTGGGATCAGTGGTGGGATCAGTGGCGGCAGCGGTGATGGGATCAGTGGCGGCAGCGGTGATGGGATCAGTGGTGGGGGTTGGTGGGATTAGTGGCGGTGATGGGATCAGTGGCGGTGGTGGTGGCAGTGGTGGTGAGGGGGGTGGGATCAGTGGGGGGGGTGGTGGGAGTGGTGGGGGGGTTGGTGGGATTAGTGGCGGTGATGGGATCAGTGGTGGCGGTGATGGTGGTGGGATCAGTGGTGGCGGCGGTGATGGGATCAGTGGTGGGGGTTGGTGGGATTAGTGGCGGTGATGGTGGTGAGGGGGGTGGGAGCAGTGGCAGTGGTGGTGCTATCCTCCCCCACCACCACCTCTGCCTCATACTGATCCCATCCCCCCACCACAGATCTCATCCCTATCCCATGGGGGGATAGGGATAAGATCTGTGGTAGTGACAGGGGTCAGTAAGAGGCAGAGGTTGGGATCAGTTGCACTAGTCACTTACTTTGTCAGTCGCTCCATACCTCCAGGGATGCTCTTGTGTTATGGGATCTCCTGCAGAGGGGAGAGCTGCATTGGTGTCAGCTGACTTTACCTTCCAGCGTCTGCCCCTGGACAGCGGAGGACGTGCGGCGGGTCCCCGGTGGGGGAGAACGTGCGGGCGGGCCCCCGGCGGGGAGGACGTGTGGGCTGGCCCTTGGACAGCGGAGGACGTGCGGCGGGTCCCCGGCGGGGGAGAACGTGCGGGCGGGTCCCCGGCGGGGGAGAATGTGCGGACGGGCCCCCGGCGGGGGAGGACGTGTGGGCGGGCCCCTGGACAGCGGAGGACGTGCGGCGGGTCCCCGGCGGGGGACAACGTGCGGGCGGGCCCCCGGCGGGGGAGGACGTGTGGACGGGCCCCTGGACAGCGGAGGACGTGCGGCGGGTCCCCTGGCAGGGGGAGAACGTGCGGGCGGTCCCAGGCGGGGAGAACGTGCGGGCGGGCCAGTGGGCCCCCCCACAGTGACGGAACTTCAGGGCCCAGTCGCAAGTGCGACTGGTGCGACCCTGGTTGTTCCGCCACTGCTGGTACTGTAAGAAAAGTTCCTAACCTTATCCTTCAGTTACAACTAAGTTCCTGTGAGGGACTTTTGCGTTTATCTAAAGTTTCACAACCAAGTCTGTGGCAGAGACTTTGCTAAGCTAAAATCACTTGTTGGCTGCTAGACCTACAAGCGAGGATTTATCCAACAGTTGAGCTATCCAGTTGCGAGTGGCTACTCCCTGGATCATCTAGAGACAATTATTGAGTGTCAGCAGTTCCAAAGTGCCTGAGCTTCTATACCCTCTATTACCAACTTAGAGACTGTGTTTCCTTCTAAGCAAATAAAAATCCTAAAAAGGAATTCAAGTGTCAGTCTCTGCAGTTACAGGGTATCAAGCCTGGGAACCCCTAGACAAGGACAACGAGTATGAGCTGGTGGAGGTAATCGGTAAGCCCAGAAAAACTCAGCCGCCCCAAGGGGTTATGGCGCTACACACCTTAATGCATAGAAGGTAATCATGAGACTTTACAATCCCTTTAACCACCTCACTACAGTGCATTTTCACCCCCTTCCTGACCAAGCCATTTTTCAGCTTTAAGCGCTGACGCACTTTGAATGACAATTGCGCGGTCATACGACACTGTACCCAAATTGTTATCATTTTTTCCCCACAAATAGAGCTTTCTTTTGGTGGTATTTGATCACCTCTGCGTTTTTTATTTTTTGCGCAATAAACAAAAGAAGAGCGACAAATTTAAAAAAAAAACAATATTTTTTACTTTTTGCTATACTAAATATCCCCCAAAAATATATAAAAAAACATATTTTTTCCTCAGTTTAGGCCGAAACGTATTCTTCTACATATTTTTGGTAAAATAAATTGCAATTAGCGATTATTGATTAGTTTGCGCAAAAGTTATAGCGTTTACAAAATAGGGGATAGTTTTATAGCATTTTTATAAATTTTTTTTTTTACTAGTAATGGCGGTGATCAGCGATTTTTATTGTGACTGCGACATTATGGCGGACACATCGGACATTTTTGACACATTTTGGCACCATTGTCATTTATACAGCAATCAATGCTATTTAAATGCATTGATTCCTGTATAAATGACACTGGCAGTGAAGGGGTTAACCACTAGGGGGCGGGGAGGGGTTAATTATGTCCCCTGGGAGTGATTCTTACTGTGGGGGGAGGGGACTCACAAGGGGAGGAGACCGATCTGTGTTTCTCTGTACAGAGAACACACCATCGGCTCCTCTCCCCTGACATCGGGTGCCCAGTGACACGGCGGCGCGCGGGCGCTCCCTGGAGTGCACAGAAGGGGAGGACGTCATATGACGCCCTCCCACGCTGAGAGCTGCGCCGCCTGGCCGTCATTTGACAGCCGGCGGTCGCAAGGAGGTTAAACACATGTCTTTGTTAATTGTGTCAATAATTAGATTTTGTCTACTATAGATCAACGGCATCACCTAGAATACAGCCTATCCATTCACTAGAGACCGGTGACATCACAGAAAATTCAACCTATGAATTCACTAGTGAGCGTGACATCACTGAGAATGCAGCCTATCCATTCACTAGAGACAAATGACATCACTGAGAATGCAACCTATCCATTCACTAGCGACAAATGACTACACCGAGAAGGAAGGCTAACCCTTAATTAGAGACTGGTGACATCACTGAGAATGCAGCCTATACATTCACTAGAGACCAATGACATCACTGAGAATGCCGCCTATCCATTCACTAGTGAGAGGTGACATCATAGAGAAGGCAGCCTATCCATTCACTAGAGACAAATGACATCACTGAGAATGCCGCCTATCCATTCACTAGTGAGAGGTGACATCACTGAGAATGCAACCTATCCATTCACTAGAGACAAATGACATCACTGAGAATGCAACCTATCCATTCACTAGAGACAAATGACTACACCGAGAAGCAAGGCTAACCCTTAATTAGAGACTGGTGACATCACCGAGTCCGAGAATGCAGCCTATACATTGACTAGAGACAAATGACATCACTGAGAATGCCGCCTATCCATTCACTAGAGACAAATGACATCACTGAGAATGCAACCTATCCATTCACTAGAGACAAATGACATCACTGAGAATGCCGCCTATCCATTCACTAGTGAGAGGTGACATCATTGAGAAGGCAGCCTATCCATTCACTAGAGACAAATGACATCACTGAGAATGCAACCTATCCATTCACTAGAGACAAACGACTACACCGAGAAGGAAGGCTAACCCTTAATTAGAGACTGGTGACATCACCGAGAATGCAGCCTATACATTGACTAGAGACAAATGACATCACTGAGAAGGAAAGCTATCCATTCACTAGGGATCAGTGACATCACAGAGAATTCAGCCTATCCATTCACTAGAGACCGGTGACATCACTGTGAAGACTAGTAGTAGGGATAAGCACCTTATGGCACTGAATGGCTTCCTAAATTCTGCAGTGCAGATATAGCAAGGTTGAACCCCTCTCACCTAATGGGCACAATTGCGGGTTGATTGACCAATGAAGACAAGCCCAGCAGAGATCGGGATCATTGTCCAATGTCCCAGTCCTTGGCAGTCCAGATCCTTTCCCGGGGTCTGATTGGGGCGGGCGGGTTGGCAGTGGATATAGGCGCCCTGTGTGCAGCTGGTACACATCGCAGCATAGCCTCGTTTCCTGTTTATTCATTTTCATGTGACAGGGCTGAAATGAGGCTTGAAAATTCGATGTTTGTGTTACCACCTGCATTCAATTAAATGGAAGATTATGTGCGGTTTAATGTGTTGTAGCCCTCTCCCTGGAATCGCTGTGCGGATTAATATCCCCCCTGCAGCTTTTCACTTCTCCTCTGTGGAGAGCAACTGTCAGACGTCACTTTGTCATTTCCAGTTCAGAGGCATCCTAGGGACAATTTACATCGGACTCCGAATAAATGGAATACATTATATTTTATATATATATTTCTATAAATCGTCTATAGCCTGTATATAGAAACATACCTACAGTTCTTCAATTAGTTGACTCCAAAGTAACTGAAGCAGAATTACCATAAACTCTCTAAATCAACATGAACTATTTCTAATCCTTGTGCTGCTAGAATTAGTGATTAGATAGGAAGGTAGATTATACAATCTCAAATACAGAGATTCAGGCCCGGACTGGGACAAGAAATAGGCCCGGGCATTTTAAACTGGGCAGCCCAGTCCCTGGGGGGAGTAGGTCGGAGATGTGGTGCGGGCAATCGCGGGGGTGGTTGGTGACCAGATATTCATCCCGAGAACTATCCCCAATTCTACAAAGAGACATTCCCACACCAGCAAAGACGGCTCTAGACCAGCAAAGAGACGGCCCTAGACCAGCAAAGAGACTTCACCAGACCAGCAAAGAGACGGCCTCAGACCAGCAAAGAGACGGCCCCAGATCAGTAAAGAGACATCACCAGACCAGCAAAGAGACTTCGCCAGACCAGCAAAGAGACATCTCCAGACCAGCAAAGAGACGGCCTCAGACCAGCAAAGAGACGGCCTCAGACCAGCAAAGAGACGGCCCCAGATCAGTAAAGAGACATCACCAGACCAGCAAAGAGACATCTCCAGACCAGCAAAGAGAAGGCCCCAGAACAGCAAAGAGACATCCCCAGACCAGCCAAGAGACATCCCCAGAGCAGCAAAGAGACGGCCTGAAACCAGCAAAGAGACGGCCCCAGACCAGCAAAGAGACATCTCCAAACCAGCAAGGAGATGACCCCAGACCAGCAAAGAGACGGCACCAGACAAGAAAAGAGACATCCCCAAACCAGCAAGGAGATGGCCCCAGACCAGCAAAGAGACGGCCCCAGCCAGCAAAGAGACAGCCCCAGCCAGCAAAGAGACGGCCTCAAACCAGCAAAGAGACGGCCCCAGACAAGCAAAGAGACATCCCCAAACCAGCAAAGAGACAGCCTCGGACCAGTAAATAGACAGCTCCAGACCAGTAAATAGACAGCCCAATACCCCAAACCAGTAAATAGACAGCCCAATACCAGTAAATAGATGGCCCCATACCTGTAAAGAGACAGCCCCATACAGACAGCCCCATACGTGTAAATAGACAGCCCCAGACCAGTGAAGAGAGTGCCCCATACAGACAGCCCCATACCAGTGAAGAGACAGCCCCATACAGACAGCTCCATACCAGTGAAGAGACAGCGCCATACCCATGAACAGACAGCCCCAATCCACTCCGTTTCCCTGCCACTACAGAACGGGCTTTTGGATCATGTAACGCACTGAAACACATTATTTTTTATTTTTTCCACTGCACTCACCCTCCTCCTCCTCCCTGTGCAGTCATCACAGTGAGGCGGCTGTAATTAAATGGTACTATTAGTGCCAGAACATACTAATAGATAGGTAAATATTATTAAGGATATAATCTATTAGGAACTCATAGCTAGTTTGATATGTCAACTGATGAGGAGAAAAAAATACATAAATAGGTATTTTCACCATCTAAAAAGAACGTCTAGGGCAGTGATGGTGAACCTTGGCCCCCCAGATGTTTTGGAACTACATATCCCATGATGCTCATGCACTCTGCAGTGTAGTGAAGCATCATGTGAATAGTAGTTCCAAAACATCTGGGGTGCCAAGGTTCGCCATCACTGGTCTAGGTGAAAGAAATGACACCTTGACGGGATGTTGAAATGCTTAACCACTTCAGCCCCGGAAGGATTTACCCCCTTCCTGACCAGAGCATTTTTTGCGATTCTGCACTGCGTCGCTTTAACTGACAATTGCGCGGTCGTGCGGCGTGGCTCCCAAACAAAATTGATGTTCTTTTTTTCCCCACAAATAGAGCTTTCTTTGGTGGTATTTGATCGCCCCTGCGGTTTTTATTTTTTTGCGCTATAAACAAAAAAAGAGCGACAATTTTGAAAAAAACACACTATTTTTTTTGCTATAATAAATATCCCCCAAAAATATATATAAAAAAAAATGTTTCCTCAGTTTAGGCCGATGCGTATTCTTCTACATATTTTTGGTAAAAAAAATCGCAATAAGCGTTTTTAAGGTTTGCGCAAAAGTTATAGCGTTGATAAAATAGGGGCTAGTTTTATGGCATTTTTATTAATAATTTTTTTTTTTTTTTTACTAGTAATGGCGGCGACGATTTTTATCGTGACTGCGACATTATGGCGGACACATCGCACAATTTTGACACATTTTTGGGACCATTGGCATTAATACAGCTATAAAATTGCATTGATTACTGTAAAGATGTCACTGGTAGTGAAGGGGTTAACTACTAGGCGGCGGGGAGGGGTTAAGTGTGTCCTAGGGGCGTGCTTATAACTGTCTGGGGGGATGGGCTATGTATGACGTGACACTGATCGCTGCTCCCGATGACAGGGAGCAGACGATCAGTGTGCTGTCATTAGTTAGAACGGGGAGATGCTGTTTACATCAGCATCTCCCCGTTCTTGAGCTCCGTGACACGATCGCGGGTATTCCCGTGGCGATTGAGTCCGCGGGACCTGCGGGCACGGTCACGGAGCTCGCGGGCACGGCGGGAAATTCAAAGTAACGTACCGGTGCGTTACTTTGCCCAGCCGTGCCATTCTGCCAACGTAAATGTGCAGGAGCCGGTCGGGAACTGGTTAAAAATGGCGGTCTGGGGGTGGTGAAACAATGCAATTTCTTAGATAGAGATTTAAAGGACTATTGGAAAGCAGCATTTTTTTAATGTCTCTTATTATCCAATAACGGGAATGAAATGTAGCGATAGTTCAAGAGAAAATTACATCGCTAAATAATCCCATTGAATCTTGCAGTGACATCCCAAGCGTTCATGAGCAGGATGAAAGATTAATAAAGGTGTTATTAAATATGAAGAAGATTTAGTAGCTAAGAAAGTACAAAAACTTAAGTGTAACACGCAAGATTTTTACATTGGAAAAGGGAAAAGAGAAGATCAAAAACACTTACAAGAGGGTCATTGTGATAAGAAGATTGATAGACACTGTTGTTAAATGTGGTTATACAAAAATGAATGATAGATCCACAAACAATCATCCAAATGGATCCAAATATAAAAAGAATAAGAATAAAAAGGATAACTACAGTAGGAACAACATCAATAATAACAATAATCCACCACATACATACAATACTGGATAATATGGGGAGAATATACCCAACAGGCTGCAACAAATTCATTCAATGGGCCAATTTATCTCCACATTTTACCATTTGGTATCTTTGAACTTCAGTACCTGGGTACTGAGTACTGATTGGACCTTAGAAGTAGGGGATACACCCCAAAAGCTAACCCTGACAATTTGAAAGTTAGTGCCAATAAAAAAAGTAACACGGACAAAAGGTCTCAAAAAAAGCAAAAAGGTCTCAACAGTCCCCACAAACGGAAAGCTCTATGGACTGACGTCTTAAAGTTTGGAAGTGACATAGTATGCGTCCAGTAGACATGTGCACTGACAAAAAATGTGTTCATTTTCGTTTCATTAGTTTTTTTGCTTTTTTCGGAAATTCGGAAATTCTGAAATCCGAAAATTCGAAATTCGGAAATTCGTAATTTCGCAAATTTTGAAATTCGCAAATTGAAAAATTAGGAAATTCGGAAATTCTGAATTAACGAATTTGTCAAAATTCGTTAAAAAACTAATTAGGAACTAAAAGATGTAAAAAAATGAAGCTGCGCCAACAAAAATGTGATAAACCACAAAAACTAATATAGTTGAGCAAATGCAAATAAGCTCCACAGGATGTCCTTAGTGATGAGGACTTGTACCGCCTACAGGGACCCTAATGTCCTCTGAAGGTAGACAGTCTCTTGATAGCTACAGTCTCTTTAACAACAATGTTCTGAGGGTGTTGGTCAAAAGCAAAGGCCGAGCTGTATCAACAATGTTCAGGTGGAGACATATCAGGAATAAATATTGATGGAGAAAATAATCCTGATGTTGCAAAGTAGACAATTAAGGCACCCAGGTGACTTGAAAATGGCAACAAATAGTGAACACAGTGCCCGACACCCTTATAAGCTGGCTGCTTACCAGAAAGCAGAGGTATGAAAGCTCTGCTACAGTAATGGATGACCAATGGCTGCAATCCCTCCTGTGTTCTTGTGGCAACAACCGATAATCCAAGTGATAGGGATGTAGGGGACGAAATTGCTCACATAGGGTCCATATGAGAAGTGAAGGAAAAGAGGCAGCCCATAGTGTAAATCCGATAAAAAACAATTTATTTAAAACAAAATAAGAAGCACTCACATTTATCCAAATGTTATATGCGCATGTATAAAATGCCGGCCGGCAATTGTGGGAGCCCGTCCTCCTCTAAGTCATATGGTGGCGTCACTGCATGCCCTCCCAGACCAGTTTCGACAAATGTGTCTTTCTCAATGGGGAACGGGCAACGCTGTGACACATCACCTTAAATAGTCTCAGCCTCAATCTGATATGCAAGAGTGAGGCTGTATTCGCCATCTTAACTGTTGGCAACCCTCCCTCACTGACTATAAGATAAGATAACAAGAAAAACCCCACAAAAAATGTGTTGATGTTAGGTTATGTGGGATATTTATGAGAGACTTGACAATCAGTGTTCAGGGCATCATATTTGGATACAACCATATCCAAATAGGTTGAAAGTACCACATGTATGGTCGCATCATGTGGGCGGAATAAATCGCTACCACTAAGTGACCACCCTCTCACTGTATTAAATACATTATTAACCATGGGGCTACTTGATCCTACCTGGATGAGCCCGTTCATTATGGAATTCGGGGTACCGTATGTGGGATCGCCCAATATAAAAGGGCTCAGATAACACCGCTACGTAGCTGCGCTCCGGCGCAGTGAAAATACGTCACAGCTGTCATCCTCGCTGTGGGCGTATCAAAACATCTCGCCCGTATCATATGGCGCATGCGCACAAGGACGCGCAGTGTGGACAGAGGCCGTCACTACCGCGCATCCTCATGATGTAGTGTAAGTTCCATCGCCGTATGGCGCATGCGTACAAGGACGCGCAGCACAGGCCGAACGGCCGCCGTCATCGCGCATCCTCGCATTGCAGCGTGAACGCAATCGCCCTCTTAACTGAGGGCAAGATTGTGATCCTATAAACATGGTCCAATAAATTGGAAAAATAGAGAATGTTATATGAGTTGGTAACATGATGGGTTAGTAACATGATGTTGTCATATGGGGATATACCATGATGTTAATAGTGTAGGGGGAGTTAATAATAGGCCTCCCTAGCTATAGTGGCATTGGATTAAATTCAATCCATATGGGAGTTTTTTTACCCAGAAGGGTAAAAATATAGATATTTATTTTACAGGAGAGACCGATGGAATATGAATATAAGGTCTCCCTGATTAATTTGGAAACGGAACAGGCAACCTTTATTAAAAGACCTACTAACATTACTGTAGGTTTAAAACAAACTAACTAAATGTGTATTAAAGTATTATACATATAGTCACAAATTGAGGCGTATAAGTATGTATTGGCCAATCAGGATGGACAGTCCAGAGATATAGAACTATGCCAGCTTGTGTCGGACAAATATAGATATAATGAGTATCTAATGTGTGTATAGTGAAAAATTAGTGGTATTATGAGTACTATACAATTCGTGGAAATATGCTATTTTATAGTGAATAATCATAATGCCTATATAGTAAAAAAGTGAATCAAATGCATATCTAATATATATATGATAGCATATATAGTGATCAGACAGGATTGGGTACCTGTTGGTGGTCGTATACATGGGCATAATATTAATATGCTATGTGTAGTGACACAATACAAGAGAAAACTACTGAAAGTGAGTAGTGTAAGTGTAACACCCTATTCGAAAGGGGAAAAATTTAATCCCGTGCTAAAACGTATGTAAACTCTTTGTGAGTGAAAAAAAAAAAAAAATATATAATAAACCAAGAACACCTAACTAAAGTGAACCAACCCTCGCATATCAGATTGGGTGTAAGTAATGAAAACATACAGATAACTGAATTAAGAATTGTCAATAAAAGCGTTAACATCCGTATCTATATTTAATCCGTACGGTGAGTAGCATTTTAGACGGTGTATCCAAGACATTTCCAGTTTAGAGATTTCCCTAATTAAGGAACTACCTCGCCAGTTGGGCCTAAATTTATCGATCCCGAGGAAAAGGGTCTTGGATGGGTCCTTGCTGTGATGTGTTAAATAATGTTTCGAAACAGAATGTTTCGGAAACCCCGCCAGTATGTTGGTAATATGCTCATTTAAGCGCACTTGGAGCGGTCGCTTGGTACGGCCCACATATTGCAGGCCACAAGGGCACTGCAACATGTAGACTACCCCTGTAGTCGCACAGGTAATCATAGGTTTTATAGTGTGACTACTCCCTGTGGCCGTGCAACTAAAGGTGGTGGTACGTCTCTGAGAGATACTATTTAGTGAACATACCCTACACCTGCCACACCTGTAATAACCTGTCAACTGATCAAAAAAGCCTTTGGTGTAATTCGGTGGGTCTATAGCGTTGGGAGCTACCTGGTTCCTCAAGGACGGGGCCCCTTTAAAGACCACCTGTGGTCTCTCTGGTAGTATATCCTTGAGGATGGCATCATTGCTAACTATATGCCAATGTGTATTCAATAGTTTTTTTATGCTCCTATGCTGGACCGAATAGGTGGTGATGAAAGGAACCCCACTTCGAAGGTTACCCTGTCTCCGTGGACCACCCTCCACCAATAGATCGGCCCTATCGAGGTCTTTAACAGAATTAAGAACATGTATAAGTTCCTCTTTCTGATAGCCCTTTTCCAGAAAGCGCTCCGTTAAAACACCCGCTTGTACGTGGAACTCGTTTATATCAGAGCAATTGCGCCTAAGCCGCATATATTGGCTCTTGGGGACTGATTTGAGCCAGGGGGCGTAATGGCAGCTGTCAGTCGGGATGAAGGAGTTCCTGTCTGTCGCCTTAAAATAAGTTGAGGTGACAAACTTATCATCTCTGACTGAAATATTTAAATCAAGGAAATGAATAAGCGTCTGGCTAGCCTCATATTTTAATTCAATGCCTCTGGTGTTATTATTTAGGGATCTCAAAAAGGTCTCCAAATCATCCAAATGGCCATCCCATAGGAGGAGGATGTCATCAATGTACCTAGCCCAAAGGGCCAACTGGGGTACATTTTGAGCATAGATGACATCCTCCTCCCATTTGCCCATAAACAGATTCGCCAAACTAGGGGCATATTTAGCCCCCATGGCGACACCCATAATCTGTTTATAGAACTGTTGGTTAAACCAAAAATAGTTGCGTGACGCCACGAATCTTAGTAGAGTCATAATGAAATCAATCTGCTCCTTGGGTAGGCCTGAATCACATTCCAAATATTTCAAGACAGCTTCGAACCCTAACTCATGTGGAATGATCGTGTACAAGGATGTGACGTCTGCTGTCACCATCCAGGTGCCGTTCTTAGCTGGTCGATCTTTCAAGAGATTCATGACATGCCTGGAATCCTTAATGAAGGAGGGCAATCTACTCACTAAAGGTTGCAGATAAAAGTCAATATACTTGCCCACCCGGGACGTAATGGAATCAATCCCACTCACAATGGGACGTCCCGGGGGGCAAGACTGGTTCTTATGCAGTTTAGGCAGATAATATAAGATGGGCGTACGTGGCGCTCTAGGTACAAGGTATAAAGCCTCCTTAGCATTAAGAATGCCCATATCCTGTCCTTCCTTTACTAACCGTTCCAATTCCTTTGTATATTGGGACTTGGGGTCTCTAGGTAAGATGACATAGGTGCTAGCATCATCTACAATGCGGTGCATCTCGGTCATATAATCTGCCCTATCCAACACCACGATGGCCCCTCCCTTATCCGCTGGCCTTATAACTAGATCCTTTCTGTTACAGAGTGAATCGAGTCCCTCTTGGAGAGTCTGTTTCATCCTGACCCTCTTGATCTCCATTTTGTCGAGATCTCTTAGCATCACATCCCTAAACACGCGTAGGGAGGGTGCCAACACTCCCGGAGGATTGAAAAGTGACGCATTGGCCAAACCTGAGTGAATCACTCCCGTAGTAGCAGTAATCTCTCTACTGGTGTCACTTCTGGGTACATTGTTAATCATATATCTCTTAATATTTAATTTCCGCACAAATTTGTGAACATCCATATAAGTATGGAATTTGTTTAACCCTTTTGGGGGAGCAAATTTTAAACCCTTATCTAATAGTGATTGCTCTGCCCCAGACAAGGGTTTAGTGCTCAGATTGAATATTCCCTTCCCTCCTATACTCTTTGCCTCTTTGGTTGCTCGGTTCCGCCTCCCCCCTCTGGTCCCTCTCCTCTTTCTCCTAATCTTTTGGTTCCCTGGGGTGGTTTGGGAAAACCCCAATCATTTTGCCCTCCCAGATGGGGTGGGCCTCTCATATCGCTATTAGGTCCTTGGTTCGGACCATTAGGGTGAAGTTCACCCGGATAGGGCTGGGAATATGGACGAGAGATAAACTCTCTATCGGGTCCATTTGTGTCACTCAACGGGAAGAAAGTATTATTGGTGGGGAAGCCATATTCCCAATCTGTCTGTTTTCCCGAATATCCAAAGGAAGGGGATTGTGTCTCAAAGCCCCTATAGTTGGTGGAGGTCCAACCGTCTGTTGGGCCTCCCATATGGCCCCTTACTTGTTGGTTTGTTGTTTGGCCCCAAGGTCTACCCCGAGGTGGGTGACCACCACTAAAATGTGGGGGACCCAGATAGCCAGGACCTCCCGTTTGATCGGAATAGGTGGGTCTGGAGGGAACAAAAGGTCTAAAATTCCCCCGATGAGATGGTAAACCCCTACTGTTACCTCTACCCCTACGGGGGGATTGATGCCCATTATTACCCCCATATGGAAGATGTTTGGGGTTAATCCGTTTGTTGGGTAGGGGAGTTGGTGTATCGCTAACCATACCCGACTGGGATGATGAAGCCACCTCCATTTCAGAGTTACCTTGTTTGGAGTTGTCTTCTAACAGTTTTTTCTGCCACTCAAAGACTACATTCCCATTATAGTCGGCCAGATCCCTATTATATTTCTTTTTCTTTTTGGCCCTTTGGTCCTTGTCCTCTTTTTCCAAAATTTTTAATAAATTTTGTGATTTTTCTTGATATTGGTCGCTCCCTTTGATGGTAGCGAGGGTGACTTGGATTGTTTTAATCTCCTCATCAAGTTTGGACAGTTTGGCCAACTTTCTTTCCACAAGAAACTGTAGAAAGGATACACCAGCCTGATTGAAATATTTATACCATTCCTCCAGGTCCATATCTCCCCTCTGGGGGGCTACTTCCCACCTCAGACTTCGTGGGACCATAGCGTACTTTATATAGGTTTCCAAGTACGCTATGTCCCACTTAGTATGGTTTTCAGAAATCATGAGGTTCTTGAGTCTCAGGAATGTACCGTTCAAATCATCCTCATCCTGTTTGTAAAGTTCAAACACCCCTTCAGTATTAACCACTCTAGTGGCTCTAAATTCAAACACATCCATTAGGATTGACAAAGGAGGTAAGGGGTGGCCCACAGAACAGGAGGACAAGTTGTGTAGTATAGATACCTTAAGTATAACCACTCCCAATTAAGGGAAACAATAATGAGAAAAGCAGCTGCGGTAAATAGTATCAGAGACACAGTATATAACAGAAAAAAAAGCCGCGCTACAACTAGTGTACAATGTTTAGGCTGCTGCTCAAGGTGGGATACACACACACAAACACATGTAAAAAAATGAAGCTGCGCCAACAAAAATGTGATAAACCACAAAAACTAATATAGTTGAGCAAATGCAAATAAGCTCCACAGGATGTCCTTAGTGATGAGGACTTGTACCGCCTACAGGGACCCTAATGTCCTCTGAAGGTAGACAGTCTCTTGATAGCTACAGTCTCTTTAACAACAATGTTCTGAGGGTGTTGGTCAAAAGCAAAGGCCGAGCTGTATCAACAATGTTCAGGTGGAGACATATCAGGAATAAATATTGATGGAGAAAATAATCCTGATGTTGCAAAGTAGACAATTAAGGCACCCAGGCGACTTGAAAATGGCAACAAATAGTGAACACAGTGCCCGACACCATTATAAGCTGGCTGCTTACCAGAAAGCAGAGGTATGAAAGCTCTGCTACAGTAATGGATGACCAATGGCTGCAATCCCTCCTGTGTTCTTGTGGCAACAACCGATAATCCAAGTGATAGGGATGTAGGGGACGAAATTGCTCACATAGGGTCCATATGAGAAGTGAAGGAAAAGAGGCAGCCCATAGTGTAAATCCGATAAAAAACAATTTATTTAAAACAAAATAAGAAGCACTCACATTTATCCAAATGTTATATGCGCATGTATAAAATGCCGGCCGGCAATTGTGGGAGCCCGTCCTCCTCTAAGTCATATGGTGGCGTCACTGCATGCCCTCCCAGACCAGTTTCGACAAATGTGTCTTTCTCAATGGGGAACGGGCAACGCTGTGACACATCACCTTAAATAGTCTCAGCCTCAATCTGATATGCAAGAGTGAGGCTGTATTCGCCATCTTAACTGTTGGCAACCCTCCCTCACTGACTATAAGATAAGATAACAAGAAAAACCCCACAAAAAATGTGTTGATGTTAGGTTATGTGGGATATTTATGAGAGACTTGACAATCAGTGTTCAGGGCATCATATTTGGATACAACCATATCCAAATAGGTTGAAAGTACCACATGTATGGTCGCATCATGTGGGCGGAATAAATCGCTACCACTAAGTGACCACCCTCTCACTGTATTAAATACATTATTAACCATGGGGCTACTTGATCCTACCTGGATGAGCCCGTTCATTATGGAATTCGGGGTACCGTATGTGGGATCGCCCAATATAAAAGGGCTCAGATAACACCGCTACGTAGCTGCGCTCCGGCGCAGTGAAAATACGTCACAGCTGTCATCCTCGCTGTGGGCGTATCAAAACATCTCGCCCGTATCATATGGCGCATGCGCACAAGGACGCGCAGTGTGGACAGAGGCCGTCACTACCGCGCATCCTCATGATGTAGTGTAAGTTCCATCGCCGTATGGCGCATGCGTACAAGGACGCGCAGCACAGGCCGAACGGCCGCCGTCATCGCGCATCCTCGCATTGCAGCGCGAACGCAATCGCCCTCTTAACTGAGGGCAAGATTGTGATCCTATAAACATGGTCCAATAAATTGGAAAAATAGAGAATGTTATATGAGTTGGTAACATGATGGGTTAGTAACATGATGTTGTCATATGGGGATATACCATGATGTTAATAGTGTAGGGGGAGTTAATAATAGGCCTCCCTAGCTATAGTGGCATTGGATTAAATTCAATCCATATGGGAGTTTTTTTACCCAGAAGGGTAAAAATATAGATATTTATTTTACAGGAGAGACCGATGGAATATGAATATAAGGTCTCCCTGATTAATTTGGAAACGGAACAGGCAACCTTTATTAAAAGACCTACTAACATTACTGTAGGTTTAAAACAAACTAACTAAATGTGTATTAAAGTATTATACATATAGTCACAAATTGAGGCGTATAAGTATGTATTGGCCAATCAGGATGGACAGTCCAGAGATATAGAACTATGCCAGCTTGTGTCGGACAAATATAGATATAATGAGTATCTAATGTGTGTATAGTGAAAAATTAGTGGTATTATGAGTACTATACAATTCGTGGAAATATGCTATTTTATAGTGAATAATCATAATGCCTATATAGTAAAAAAGTGAATCAAATGCATATCTAATATATATATGATAGCATATATAGTGATCAGACAGGATTGGGTACCTGTTGGTGGTCGTATACATGGGCATAATATTAATATGCTATGTGTAGTGACACAATACAAGAGAAAACTACTGAAAGTGAGTAGTGTAAGTGTAACACCCTATTCGAAAGGGGAAAAATTTAATCCCGTGCTAAAACGTATGTAAACTCTTTGTGAGTGAAAAAAAAAAAAAAAAAAAAAAATATATAATAAACCAAGAACACCTAACTAAAGTGAACCAACCCTCGCATATCAGATTGGGTGTAAGTAATGAAAACATACAGATAACTGAATTAAGAATTGTCAATAAAAGCGTTAACATCCGTATCTATATTTAATCCGTACGGTGAGTAGCATTTTAGACGGTGTATCCAAGACATTTCCAGTTTAGAGATTTCCCTAATTAAGGAACTACCTCGCCAGTTGGGCCTAAATTTATCGATCCCGAGGAAAAGGGTCTTGGATGGGTCCTTGCTGTGATGTGTTAAATAATGTTTCGAAACAGAATGTTTCGGAAACCCCGCCAGTATGTTGGTAATATGCTCATTTAAGCGCACTTGGAGCGGTCGCTTGGTACGGCCCACATATTGCAGGCCACAAGGGCACTGCAACATGTAGACTACCCCTGTAGTCGCACAGGTAATCATAGGTTTTATAGTGTGACTACTCCCTGTGGCCGTGCAACTAAAGGTGGTGGTACGTCTCTGAGAGATACTATTTAGTGAACATACCCTACACCTGCCACACCTGTAATAACCTGTCAACTGATCAAAAAAGCCTTTGGTGTAATTCGGTGGGTCTATAGCGTTGGGAGCTACCTGGTTCCTCAAGGACGGGGCCCCTTTAAAGACCACCTGTGGTCTCTCTGGTAGTATATCCTTGAGGATGGCATCATTGCTAACTATATGCCAATGTGTATTCAATAGTTTTTTTATGCTCCTATGCTGGACCGAATAGGTGGTGATGAAAGGAACCCCACTTCGAAGGTTACCCTGTCTCCGTGGACCACCCTCCACCAATAGATCGGCCCTATCGAGGTCTTTAACAGAATTAAGAACATGTATAAGTTCCTCTTTCTGATAGCCCTTTTCCAGAAAGCGCTCCGTTAAAACACCCGCTTGTACGTGGAACTCGTTTATATCAGAGCAATTGCGCCTAAGCCGCATATATTGGCTCTTGGGGACTGATTTGAGCCAGGGGGCGTAATGGCAGCTGTCAGTCGGGATGAAGGAGTTCCTGTCTGTCGCCTTAAAATAAGTTGAGGTGACAAACTTATCATCTCTGACTGAAATATTTAAATCAAGGAAATGAATAAGCGTCTGGCTAGCCTCATATTTTAATTCAATGCCTCTGGTGTTATTATTTAGGGATCTCAAAAAGGTCTCCAAATCATCCAAATGGCCATCCCATAGGAGGAGGATGTCATCAATGTACCTAGCCCAAAGGGCCAACTGGGGTACATTTTGAGCATAGATGACATCCTCCTCCCATTTGCCCATAAACAGATTCGCCAAACTAGGGGCATATTTAGCCCCCATGGCGACACCCATAATCTGTTTATAGAACTGTTGGTTAAACCAAAAATAGTTGCGTGACGCCACGAATCTTAGTAGAGTCATAATGAAATCAATCTGCTCCTTGGGTAGGCCTGAATCACATTCCAAATATTTCAAGACAGCTTCGAACCCTAACTCATGTGGAATGATCGTGTACAAGGATGTGACGTCTGCTGTCACCATCCAGGTGCCGTTCTTAGCTGGTCGATCTTTCAAGAGATTCATGACATGCCTGGAATCCTTAATGAAGGAGGGCAATCTACTCACTAAAGGTTGCAGATAAAAGTCAATATACTTGCCCACCCGGGACGTAATGGAATCAATCCCACTCACAATGGGACGTCCCGGGGGGCAAGACTGGTTCTTATGCAGTTTAGGCAGATAATATAAGATGGGCGTACGTGGCGCTCTAGGTACAAGGTATAAAGCCTCCTTAGCATTAAGAATGCCCATATCCTGTCCTTCCTTTACTAACCGTTCCAATTCCTTTGTATATTGGGACTTGGGGTCTCTAGGTAAGATGACATAGGTGCTAGCATCATCTACAATGCGGTGCATCTCGGTCATATAATCTGCCCTATCCAACACCACGATGGCCCCTCCCTTATCCGCTGGCCTTATAACTAGATCCTTTCTGTTACAGAGTGAATCGAGTCCCTCTTGGAGAGTCTGTTTCATCCTGACCCTCTTGATCTCCATTTTGTCGAGATCTCTTAGCATCACATCCCTAAACACGCGTAGGGAGGGTGCCAACACTCCCGGAGGATTGAAAAGTGACGCATTGGCCAAACCTGAGTGAATCACTCCCGTAGTAGCAGTAATCTCTCTACTGGTGTCACTTCTGGGTACATTGTTAATCATATATCTCTTAATATTTAATTTCCGCACAAATTTGTGAACATCCATATAAGTATGGAATTTGTTTAACCCTTTTGGGGGAGCAAATTTTAAACCCTTATCTAATAGTGATTGCTCTGCCCCAGACAAGGGTTTAGTGCTCAGATTGAATATTCCCTTCCCTCCTATACTCTTTGCCTCTTTGGTTGCTCGGTTCCGCCTCCCCCCTCTGGTCCCTCTCCTCTTTCTCCTAATCTTTTGGTTCCCTGGGGTGGTTTGGGAAAACCCCAATCATTTTGCCCTCCCAGATGGGGTGGGCCTCTCATATCGCTATTAGGTCCTTGGTTCGGACCATTAGGGTGAAGTTCACCCGGATAGGGCTGGGAATATGGACGAGAGATAAACTCTCTATCGGGTCCATTTGTGTCACTCAACGGGAAGAAAGTATTATTGGTGGGGAAGCCATATTCCCAATCTGTCTGTTTTCCCGAATATCCAAAGGAAGGGGATTGTGTCTCAAAGCCCCTATAGTTGGTGGAGGTCCAACCGTCTGTTGGGCCTCCCATATGGCCCCTTACTTGTTGGTTTGTTGTTTGGCCCCAAGGTCTACCCCGAGGTGGGTGACCACCACTAAAATGTGGGGGACCCAGATAGCCAGGACCTCCCGTTTGATCGGAATAGGTGGGTCTGGAGGGAACAAAAGGTCTAAAATTCCCCCGATGAGATGGTAAACCCCTACTGTTACCTCTACCCCTACGGGGGGATTGATGCCCATTATTACCCCCATATGGAAGATGTTTGGGGTTAATCCGTTTGTTGGGTAGGGGAGTTGGTGTATCGCTAACCATACCCGACTGGGATGATGAAGCCACCTCCATTTCAGAGTTACCTTGTTTGGAGTTGTCTTCTAACAGTTTTTTCTGCCACTCAAAGACTACATTCCCATTATAGTCGGCCAGATCCCTATTATATTTCTTTTTCTTTTTGGCCCTTTGGTCCTTGTCCTCTTTTTCCAAAATTTTTAATAAATTTTGTGATTTTTCTTGATATTGGTCGCTCCCTTTGATGGTAGCGAGGGTGACTTGGATTGTTTTAATCTCCTCATCAAGTTTGGACAGTTTGGCCAACTTTCTTTCCACAAGAAACTGTAGAAAGGATACACCAGCCTGATTGAAATATTTATACCATTCCTCCAGGTCCATATCTCCCCTCTGGGGGGCTACTTCCCACCTCAGACTTCGTGGGACCATAGCGTACTTTATATAGGTTTCCAAGTACGCTATGTCCCACTTAGTATGGTTTTCAGAAATCATGAGGTTCTTGAGTCTCAGGAATGTACCGTTCAAATCATCCTCATCCTGTTTGTAAAGTTCAAACACCCCTTCAGTATTAACCACTCTAGTGGCTCTAAATTCAAACACATCCATTAGGATTGACAAAGGAGGTAAGGGGTGGCCCACAGAACAGGAGGACAAGTTGTGTAGTATAGATACCTTAAGTATAACCACTCCCAATTAAGGGAAACAATAATGAGAAAAGCAGCTGCGGTAAATAGTATCAGAGACACAGTATATAACAGAAAAAAAAGCCGCGCTACAACTAGTGTACAATGTTTAGGCTGCTGCTCAAGGTGGGATACACACACACAAACACATGTAAAAAAATGAAGCTGCGCCAACAAAAATGTGATAAACCACAAAAACTAATATAGTTGAGCAAATGCAAATAAGCTCCACAGGATGTCCTTAGTGATGAGGACTTGTACCGCCTACAGGGACCCTAATGTCCTCTGAAGGTAGACAGTCTCTTGATAGCTACAGTCTCTTTAACAACAATGTTCTGAGGGTGTTGGTCAAAAGCAAAGGCCGAGCTGTATCAACAATGTTCAGGTGGAGACATATCAGGAATAAATATTGATGGAGAAAATAATCCTGATGTTGCAAAGTAGACAATTAAGGCACCCAGGTGACTTGAAAATGGCAACAAATAGTGAACACAGTGCCCGACACCCTTATAAGCTGGCTGCTTACCAGAAAGCAGAGGTATGAAAGCTCTGCTACAGTAATGGATGACCAATGGCTGCAATCCCTCCTGTGTTCTTGTGGCAACAACCGATAATCCAAGTGATAGGGATGTAGGGGACGAAATTGCTCACATAGGGTCCATATGAGAAGTGAAGGAAAAGAGGCAGCCCATAGTGTAAATCCGATAAAAAACAATTTATTTAAAACAAAATAAGAAGCACTCACATTTATCCAAATGTTATATGCGCATGTATAAAATGCCGGCCGGCAATTGTGGGAGCCCGTCCTCCTCTAAGTCATATGGTGGCGTCACTGCATGCCCTCCCAGACCAGTTTCGACAAATGTGTCTTTCTCAATGGGGAACGGGCAACGCTGTGACACATCACCTTAAATAGTCTCAGCCTCAATCTGATATGCAAGAGTGAGGCTGTATTCGCCATCTTAACTGTTGGCAACCCTCCCTCACTGACTATAAGATAAGATAACAAGAAAAACCCCACAAAAAATGTGTTGATGTTAGGTTATGTGGGATATTTATGAGAGACTTGACAATCAGTGTTCAGGGCATCATATTTGGATACAACCATATCCAAATAGGTTGAAAGTACCACATGTATGGTCGCATCATGTGGGCGGAATAAATCGCTACCACTAAGTGACCACCCTCTCACTGTATTAAATACATTATTAACCATGGGGCTACTTGATCCTACCTGGATGAGCCCGTTCATTATGGAATTCGGGGTACCGTATGTGGGATCGCCCAATATAAAAGGGCTCAGATTACACCGCTACGTAGCTGCGCTCCGGCGCAGTGAAAATACGTCACAGCTGTCATCCTCGCTGTGGGCGTATCAAAACATCTCGCCCGTATCATATGGCGCATGCGCACAAGGACGCGCAGTGTGGACAGAGGCCGTCACTACCGCGCATCCTCATGATGTAGTGTAAGTTCCATCGCCGTATGGCGCATGCGTACAAGGACGCGCAGCACAGGCCGAACGGCCGCCGTCATCGCGCATCCTCGCATTGCAGCGCGAACGCAATCGCCCTCTTAACTGAGGGCAAGATTGTGATCCTATAAACATGGTCCAATAAATTGGAAAAATAGAGAATGTTATATGAGTTGGTAACATGATGGGTTAGTAACATGATGTTGTCATATGGGGATATACCATGATGTTAATAGTGTAGGGGGAGTTAATAATAGGCCTCCCTAGCTATAGTGGCATTGGATTAAATTCAATCCATATGGGAGTTTTTTTACCCAGAAGGGTAAAAATATAGATATTTATTTTACAGGAGAGACCGATGGAATATGAATATAAGGTCTCCCTGATTAATTTGGAAACGGAACAGGCAACCTTTATTAAAAGACCTACTAACATTACTGTAGGTTTAAAACAAACTAACTAAATGTGTATTAAAGTATTATACATATAGTCACAAATTGAGGCGTATAAGTATGTATTGGCCAATCAGGATGGACAGTCCAGAGATATAGAACTATGCCAGCTTGTGTCGGACAAATATAGATATAATGAGTATCTAATGTGTGTATAGTGAAAAATTAGTGGTATTATGAGTACTATACAATTCGTGGAAATATGCTATTTTATAGTGAATAATCATAATGCCTATATAGTAAAAAAGTGAATCAAATGCATATCTAATATATATATGATAGCATATATAGTGATCAGACAGGATTGGGTACCTGTTGGTGGTCGTATACATGGGCATAATATTAATATGCTATGTGTAGTGACACAATACAAGAGAAAACTACTGAAAGTGAGTAGTGTAAGTGTAACACCCTATTCGAAAGGGGAAAAATTTAATCCCGTGCTAAAACGTATGTAAACTCTTTGTGAGTGAAAAAAAAAAAAAAAAAAATATATAATAAACCAAGAACACCTAACTAAAGTGAACCAACCCTCGCATATCAGATTGGGTGTAAGTAATGAAAACATACAGATAACTGAATTAAGAATTGTCAATAAAAGCGTTAACATCCGTATCTATATTTAATCCGTACGGTGAGTAGCATTTTAGACGGTGTATCCAAGACATTTCCAGTTTAGAGATTTCCCTAATTAAGGAACTACCTCGCCAGTTGGGCCTAAATTTATCGATCCCGAGGAAAAGGGTCTTGGATGGGTCCTTGCTGTGATGTGTTAAATAATGTTTCGAAACAGAATGTTTCGGAAACCCCGCCAGTATGTTGGTAATATGCTCATTTAAGCGCACTTGGAGCGGTCGCTTGGTACGGCCCACATATTGCAGGCCACAAGGGCACTGCAACATGTAGACTACCCCTGTAGTCGCACAGGTAATCATAGGTTTTATAGTGTGACTACTCCCTGTGGCCGTGCAACTAAAGGTGGTGGTACGTCTCTGAGAGATACTATTTAGTGAACATACCCTACACCTGCCACACCTGTAATAACCTGTCAACTGATCAAAAAAGCCTTTGGTGTAATTCGGTGGGTCTATAGCGTTGGGAGCTACCTGGTTCCTCAAGGACGGGGCCCCTTTAAAGACCACCTGTGGTCTCTCTGGTAGTATATCCTTGAGGATGGCATCATTGCTAACTATATGCCAATGTGTATTCAATAGTTTTTTTATGCTCCTATGCTGGACCGAATAGGTGGTGATGAAAGGAACCCCACTTCGAAGGTTACCCTGTCTCCGTGGACCACCCTCCACCAATAGATCGGCCCTATCGAGGTCTTTAACAGAATTAAGAACATGTATAAGTTCCTCTTTCTGATAGCCCTTTTCCAGAAAGCGCTCCGTTAAAACACCCGCTTGTACGTGGAACTCGTTTATATCAGAGCAATTGCGCCTAAGCCGCATATATTGGCTCTTGGGGACTGATTTGAGCCAGGGGGCGTAATGGCAGCTGTCAGTCGGGATGAAGGAGTTCCTGTCTGTCGCCTTAAAATAAGTTGAGGTGACAAACTTATCATCTCTGACTGAAATATTTAAATCAAGGAAATGAATAAGCGTCTGGCTAGCCTCATATTTTAATTCAATGCCTCTGGTGTTATTATTTAGGGATCTCAAAAAGGTCTCCAAATCATCCAAATGGCCATCCCATAGGAGGAGGATGTCATCAATGTACCTAGCCCAAAGGGCCAACTGGGGTACATTTTGAGCATAGATGACATCCTCCTCCCATTTGCCCATAAACAGATTCGCCAAACTAGGGGCATATTTAGCCCCCATGGCGACACCCATAATCTGTTTATAGAACTGTTGGTTAAACCAAAAATAGTTGCGTGACGCCACGAATCTTAGTAGAGTCATAATGAAATCAATCTGCTCCTTGGGTAGGCCTGAATCACATTCCAAATATTTCAAGACAGCTTCGAACCCTAACTCATGTGGAATGATCGTGTACAAGGATGTGACGTCTGCTGTCACCATCCAGGTGCCGTTCTTAGCTGGTCGATCTTTCAAGAGATTCATGACATGCCTGGAATCCTTAATGAAGGAGGGCAATCTACTCACTAAAGGTTGCAGATAAAAGTCAATATACTTGCCCACCCGGGACGTAATGGAATCAATCCCACTCACAATGGGACGTCCCGGGGGGCAAGACTGGTTCTTATGCAGTTTAGGCAGATAATATAAGATGGGCGTACGTGGCGCTCTAGGTACAAGGTATAAAGCCTCCTTAGCATTAAGAATGCCCATATCCTGTCCTTCCTTTACTAACCGTTCCAATTCCTTTGTATATTGGGACTTGGGGTCTCTAGGTAAGATGACATAGGTGCTAGCATCATCTACAATGCGGTGCATCTCGGTCATATAATCTGCCCTATCCAACACCACGATGGCCCCTCCCTTATCCGCTGGCCTTATAACTAGATCCTTTCTGTTACAGAGTGAATCGAGTCCCTCTTGGAGAGTCTGTTTCATCCTGACCCTCTTGATCTCCATTTTGTCGAGATCTCTTAGCATCACATCCCTAAACACGCGTAGGGAGGGTGCCAACACTCCCGGAGGATTGAAAAGTGACGCATTGGCCAAACCTGAGTGAATCACTCCCGTAGTAGCAGTAATCTCTCTACTGGTGTCACTTCTGGGTACATTGTTAATCATATATCTCTTAATATTTAATTTCCGCACAAATTTGTGAACATCCATATAAGTATGGAATTTGTTTAACCCTTTTGGGGGAGCAAATTTTAAACCCTTATCTAATAGTGATTGCTCTGCCCCAGACAAGGGTTTAGTGCTCAGATTGAATATTCCCTTCCCTCCTATACTCTTTGCCTCTTTGGTTGCTCGGTTCCGCCTCCCCCCTCTGGTCCCTCTCCTCTTTCTCCTAATCTTTTGGTTCCCTGGGGTGGTTTGGGAAAACCCCAATCATTTTGCCCTCCCAGATGGGGTGGGCCTCTCATATCGCTATTAGGTCCTTGGTTCGGACCATTAGGGTGAAGTTCACCCGGATAGGGCTGGGAATATGGACGAGAGATAAACTCTCTATCGGGTCCATTTGTGTCACTCAACGGGAAGAAAGTATTATTGGTGGGGAAGCCATATTCCCAATCTGTCTGTTTTCCCGAATATCCAAAGGAAGGGGATTGTGTCTCAAAGCCCCTATAGTTGGTGGAGGTCCAACCGTCTGTTGGGCCTCCCATATGGCCCCTTACTTGTTGGTTTGTTGTTTGGCCCCAAGGTCTACCCCGAGGTGGGTGACCACCACTAAAATGTGGGGGACCCAGATAGCCAGGACCTCCCGTTTGATCGGAATAGGTGGGTCTGGAGGGAACAAAAGGTCTAAAATTCCCCCGATGAGATGGTAAACCCCTACTGTTACCTCTACCCCTACGGGGGGATTGATGCCCATTATTACCCCCATATGGAAGATGTTTGGGGTTAATCCGTTTGTTGGGTAGGGGAGTTGGTGTATCGCTAACCATACCCGACTGGGATGATGAAGCCACCTCCATTTCAGAGTTACCTTGTTTGGAGTTGTCTTCTAACAGTTTTTTCTGCCACTCAAAGACTACATTCCCATTATAGTCGGCCAGATCCCTATTATATTTCTTTTTCTTTTTGGCCCTTTGGTCCTTGTCCTCTTTTTCCAAAATTTTTAATAAATTTTGTGATTTTTCTTGATATTGGTCGCTCCCTTTGATGGTAGCGAGGGTGACTTGGATTGTTTTAATCTCCTCATCAAGTTTGGACAGTTTGGCCAACTTTCTTTCCACAAGAAACTGTAGAAAGGATACACCAGCCTGATTGAAATATTTATACCATTCCTCCAGGTCCATATCTCCCCTCTGGGGGGCTACTTCCCACCTCAGACTTCGTGGGACCATAGCGTACTTTATATAGGTTTCCAAGTACGCTATGTCCCACTTAGTATGGTTTTCAGAAATCATGAGGTTCTTGAGTCTCAGGAATGTACCGTTCAAATCATCCTCATCCTGTTTGTAAAGTTCAAACACCCCTTCAGTATTAACCACTCTAGTGGCTCTAAATTCAAACACATCCATTAGGATTGACAAAGGAGGTAAGGGGTGGCCCACAGAACAGGAGGACAAGTTGTGTAGTATAGATACCTTAAGTATAACCACTCCCAATTAAGGGAAACAATAATGAGAAAAGCAGCTGCGGTAAATAGTATCAGAGACACAGTATATAACAGAAAAAAAAGCCGCGCTACAACTAGTGTACAATGTTTAGGCTGCTGCTCAAGGTGGGATACACACACACAAACACATGTAAAAAAATGAAGCTGCGCCAACAAAAATGTGATAAACCACAAAAACTAATATAGTTGAGCAAATGCAAATAAGCTCCACAGGATGTCCTTAGTGATGAGGACTTGTACCGCCTACAGGGACCCTAATGTCCTCTGAAGGTAGACAGTCTCTTGATAGCTACAGTCTCTTTAACAACAATGTTCTGAGGGTGTTGGTCAAAAGCAAAGGCCGAGCTGTATCAACAATGTTCAGGTGGAGACATATCAGGAATAAATATTGATGGAGAAAATAATCCTGATGTTGCAAAGTAGACAATTAAGGCACCCAGGTGACTTGAAAATGGCAACAAATAGTGAACACAGTGCCCGACACCCTTATAAGCTGGCTGCTTACCAGAAAGCAGAGGTATGAAAGCTCTGCTACAGTAATGGATGACCAATGGCTGCAATCCCTCCTGTGTTCTTGTGGCAACAACCGATAATCCAAGTGATAGGGATGTAGGGGACGAAATTGCTCACATAGGGTCCATATGAGAAGTGAAGGAAAAGAGGCAGCCCATAGTGTAAATCCGATAAAAAACAATTTATTTAAAACAAAATAAGAAGCACTCACATTTATCCAAATGTTATATGCGCATGTATAAAATGCCGGCCGGCAATTGTGGGAGCCCGTCCTCCTCTAAGTCATATGGTGGCGTCACTGCATGCCCTCCCAGACCAGTTTCGACAAATGTGTCTTTCTCAATGGGGAACGGGCAACGCTGTGACACATCACCTTAAATAGTCTCAGCCTCAATCTGATATGCAAGAGTGAGGCTGTATTCGCCATCTTAACTGTTGGCAACCCTCCCTCACTGACTATAAGATAAGATAACAAGAAAAACCCCACAAAAAATGTGTTGATGTTAGGTTATGTGGGATATTTATGAGAGACTTGACAATCAGTGTTCAGGGCATCATATTTGGATACAACCATATCCAAATAGGTTGAAAGTACCACATGTATGGTCGCATCATGTGGGCGGAATAAATCGCTACCACTAAGTGACCACCCTCTCACTGTATTAAATACATTATTAACCATGGGGCTACTTGATCCTACCTGGATGAGCCCGTTCATTATGGAATTCGGGGTACCGTATGTGGGATCGCCCAATATAAAAGGGCTCAGATAACACCGCTACGTAGCTGCGCTCCGGCGCAGTGAAAATACGTCACAGCTGTCATCCTCGCTGTGGGCGTATCAAAACATCTCGCCCGTATCATATGGCGCATGCGCACAAGGACGCGCAGTGTGGACAGAGGCCGTCACTACCGCGCATCCTCATGATGTAGTGTAAGTTCCATCGCCGTATGGCGCATGCGTACAAGGACGCGCAGCACAGGCCGAACGGCCGCCGTCATCGCGCATCCTCGCATTGCAGCGCGAACGCAATCGCCCTCTTAACTGAGGGCAAGATTGTGATCCTATAAACATGGTCCAATAAATTGGAAAAATAGAGAATGTTATATGAGTTGGTAACATGATGGGTTAGTAACATGATGTTGTCATATGGGGATATACCATGATGTTAATAGTGTAGGGGGAGTTAATAATAGGCCTCCCTAGCTATAGTGGCATTGGATTAAATTCAATCCATATGGGAGTTTTTTTTTACCCAGAAGGGTAAAAATATAGATATTTATTTTACAGGAGAGACCGATGGAATATGAATATAAGGTCTCCCTGATTAATTTGGAAACGGAACAGGCAACCTTTATTAAAAGACCTACTAACATTACTGTAGGTTTAAAACAAACTAACTAAATGTGTATTAAAGTATTATACATATAGTCACAAATTGAGGCGTATAAGTATGTATTGGCCAATCAGGATGGACAGTCCAGAGATATAGAACTATGCCAGCTTGTGTCGGACAAATATAGATATAATGAGTATCTAATGTGTGTATAGTGAAAAATTAGTGGTATTATGAGTACTATACAATTCGTGGAAATATGCTATTTTATAGTGAATAATCATAATGCCTATATAGTAAAAAAGTGAATCAAATGCATATCTAATATATATATGATAGCATATATAGTGATCAGACAGGATTGGGTACCTGTTGGTGGTCGTATACATGGGCATAATATTAATATGCTATGTGTAGTGACACAATACAAGAGAAAACTACTGAAAGTGAGTAGTGTATTCGAAAGGGGAAAAATTTAATCCCGTGCTAAAACGTATGTAAACTCTTTGTGAGTGAAAAAAAAAAAAAAAATAAAAATATAATAAACCAAGAACACCTAACTAAAGTGAACCAACCCTCGCATATCAGATTGGGTGTAAGTAATGAAAACATACAGATAACTGAATTAAGAATTGTCAATAAAAGCGTTAACATCCGTATCTATATTTAATCCGTACGGTGAGTAGCATTTTAGACGGTGTATCCAAGACATTTCCAGTTTAGAGATTTCCCTAATTAAGGAACTACCTCGCCAGTTGGGCCTAAATTTATCGATCCCGAGGAAAAGGGTCTTGGATGGGTCCTTGCTGTGATGTGTTAAATAATGTTTCGAAACAGAATGTTTCGGAAACCCCGCCAGTATGTTGGTAATATGCTCATTTAAGCGCACTTGGAGCGGTCGCTTGGTACGGCCCACATATTGCAGGCCACAAGGGCACTGCAACATGTAGACTACCCCTGTAGTCGCACAGGTAATCATAGGTTTTATAGTGTGACTACTCCCTGTGGCCGTGCAACTAAAGGTGGTGGTACGTCTCTGAGAGATACTATTTAGTGAACATACCCTACACCTGCCACACCTGTAATAACCTGTCAACTGATCAAAAAAGCCTTTGGTGTAATTCGGTGGGTCTATAGCGTTGGGAGCTACCTGGTTCCTCAAGGACGGGGCCCCTTTAAAGACCACCTGTGGTCTCTCTGGTAGTATATCCTTGAGGATGGCATCATTGCTAACTATATGCCAATGTGTATTCAATAGTTTTTTTATGCTCCTATGCTGGACCGAATAGGTGGTGATGAAAGGAACCCCACTTCGAAGGTTACCCTGTCTCCGTGGACCACCCTCCACCAATAGATCGGCCCTATCGAGGTCTTTAACAGAATTAAGAACATGTATAAGTTCCTCTTTCTGATAGCCCTTTTCCAGAAAGCGCTCCGTTAAAACACCCGCTTGTACGTGGAACTCGTTTATATCAGAGCAATTGCGCCTAAGCCGCATATATTGGCTCTTGGGGACTGATTTGAGCCAGGGGGCGTAATGGCAGCTGTCAGTCGGGATGAAGGAGTTCCTGTCTGTCGCCTTAAAATAAGTTGAGGTGACAAACTTATCATCTCTGACTGAAATATTTAAATCAAGGAAATGAATAAGCGTCTGGCTAGCCTCATATTTTAATTCAATGCCTCTGGTGTTATTATTTAGGGATCTCAAAAAGGTCTCCAAATCATCCAAATGGCCATCCCATAGGAGGAGGATGTCATCAATGTACCTAGCCCAAAGGGCCAACTGGGGTACATTTTGAGCATAGATGACATCCTCCTCCCATTTGCCCATAAACAGATTCGCCAAACTAGGGGCATATTTAGCCCCCATGGCGACACCCATAATCTGTTTATAGAACTGTTGGTTAAACCAAAAATAGTTGCGTGACGCCACGAATCTTAGTAGAGTCATAATGAAATCAATCTGCTCCTTGGGTAGGCCTGAATCACATTCCAAATATTTCAAGACAGCTTCGAACCCTAACTCATGTGGAATGATCGTGTACAAGGATGTGACGTCTGCTGTCACCATCCAGGTGCCGTTCTTAGCTGGTCGATCTTTCAAGAGATTCATAACATGCCTGGAATCCTTAATGAAGGAGGGCAATCTACTCACTAAAGGTTGCAGATAAAAGTCAATATACTTGCCCACCCGGGACGTAATGGAATCAATCCCACTCACAATGGGACGTCCCGGGGGGCAAGACTGGTTCTTATGCAGTTTAGGCAGATAATATAAGATGGGCGTACGTGGCGCTCTAGGTACAAGGTATAAAGCCTCCTTAGCATTAAGAATGCCCATATCCTGTCCTTCCTTTACTAACCGTTCCAATTCCTTTGTATATTGGGACTTGGGGTCTCTAGGTAAGATGACATAGGTGCTAGCATCATCTACAATGCGGTGCATCTCGGTCATATAATCTGCCCTATCCAACACCACGATGGCCCCTCCCTTATCCGCTGGCCTTATAACTAGATCCTTTCTGTTACAGAGTGAATCGAGTCCCTCTTGGAGAGTCTGTTTCATCCTGACCCTCTTGATCTCCATTTTGTCGAGATCTCTTAGCATCACATCCCTAAACACGCGTAGGGAGGGTGCCAACACTCCCGGAGGATTGAAAAGTGACGCATTGGCCAAACCTGAGTGAATCACTCCCGTAGTAGCAGTAATCTCTCTACTGGTGTCACTTCTGGGTACATTGTTAATCATATATCTCTTAATATTTAATTTCCGCACAAATTTGTGAACATCCATATAAGTATGGAATTTGTTTAACCCTTTTGGGGGAGCAAATTTTAAACCCTTATCTAATAGTGATTGCTCTGCCCCAGACAAGGGTTTAGTGCTCAGATTGAATATTCCCTTCCCTCCTATACTCTTTGCCTCTTTGGTTGCTCGGTTCCGCCTCCCCCCTCTGGTCCCTCTCCTCTTTCTCCTAATCTTTTGGTTCCCTGGGGTGGTTTGGGAAAACCCCAATCATTTTGCCCTCCCAGATGGGGTGGGCCTCTCATATCGCTATTAGGTCCTTGGTTCGGACCATTAGGGTGAAGTTCACCCGGATAGGGCTGGGAATATGGACGAGAGATAAACTCTCTATCGGGTCCATTTGTGTCACTCAACGGGAAGAAAGTATTATTGGTGGGGAAGCCATATTCCCAATCTGTCTGTTTTCCCGAATATCCAAAGGAAGGGGATTGTGTCTCAAAGCCCCTATAGTTGGTGGAGGTCCAACCGTCTGTTGGGCCTCCCATATGGCCCCTTACTTGTTGGTTTGTTGTTTGGCCCCAAGGTCTACCCCGAGGTGGGTGACCACCACTAAAATGTGGGGGACCCAGATAGCCAGGACCTCCCGTTTGATCGGAATAGGTGGGTCTGGAGGGAACAAAAGGTCTAAAATTCCCCCGATGAGATGGTAAACCCCTACTGTTACCTCTACCCCTACGGGGGGATTGATGCCCATTATTACCCCCATATGGAAGATGTTTGGGGTTAATCCGTTTGTTGGGTAGGGGAGTTGGTGTATCGCTAACCATACCCGACTGGGATGATGAAGCCACCTCCATTTCAGAGTTACCTTGTTTGGAGTTGTCTTCTAACAGTTTTTTCTGCCACTCAAAGACTACATTCCCATTATAGTCGGCCAGATCCCTATTATATTTCTTTTTCTTTTTGGCCCTTTGGTCCTTGTCCTCTTTTTCCAAAATTTTTAATAAATTTTGTGATTTTTCTTGATATTGGTCGCTCCCTTTGATGGTAGCGAGGGTGACTTGGATTGTTTTAATCTCCTCATCAAGTTTGGACAGTTTGGCCAACTTTCTTTCCACAAGAAACTGTAGAAAGGATACACCAGCCTGATTGAAATATTTATACCATTCCTCCAGGTCCATATCTCCCCTCTGGGGGGCTACTTCCCACCTCAGACTTCGTGGGACCATAGCGTACTTTATATAGGTTTCCAAGTACGCTATGTCCCACTTAGTATGGTTTTCAGAAATCATGAGGTTCTTGAGTCTCAGGAATGTACCGTTCAAATCATCCTCATCCTGTTTGTAAAGTTCAAACACCCCTTCAGTATTAACCACTCTAGTGGCTCTAAATTCAAACACATCCATTAGGATTGACAAAGGAGGTAAGGGGTGGCCCACAGAACAGGAGGACAAGTTGTGTAGTATAGATACCTTAAGTATAACCACTCCCAATTAAGGGAAACAATAATGAGAAAAGCAGCTGCGGTAAATAGTATCAGAGACACAGTATATAACAGAAAAAAAAGCCGCGCTACAACTAGTGTACAATGTTTAGGCTGCTGCTCAAGGTGGGATACACACACACAAACACATGTAAAAAATGAAGCTGCGCCAACAAAAATGTGATAAACCACAAAAACTAATATAGTTGAGCAAATGCAAATAAGCTCCACAGGATGTCCTTAGTGATGAGGACTTGTACCGCCTACAGGGACCCTAATGTCCTCTGAAGGTAGACAGTCTCTTGATAGCTACAGTCTCTTTAACAACAATGTTCTGAGGGTGTTGGTCAAAAGCAAAGGCCGAGCTGTATCAACAATGTTCAGGTGGAGACATATCAGGAATAAATATTGATGGAGAAAATAATCCTGATGTTGCAAAGTAGACAATTAAGGCACCCAGGTGACTTGAAAATGGCAACAAATAGTGAACACAGTGCCCGACACCCTTATAAGCTGGCTGCGTACCAGAAAGCAGAGGTATGAAAGCTCTGCTACAGTAATGGATGACCAATGGCTGCAATCCCTCCTGTGTTCTTGTGGCAACAACCGATAATCCAAGTGATAGGGATGTAGGGGACGAAATTGCTCACATAGGGTCCATATGAGAAGTGAAGGAAAAGAGGCAGCCCATAGTGTAAATCCGATAAAAAAACAATTTATTTAAAACAAAATAAGAAGCACTCACATTTATCCAAATGTTATATGCGCATGTATAAAATGCCGGCCGGCAATTGTGGGAGCCCGTCCTCCTCTAAGTCATATGGTGGCGTCACTGCATGCCCTCCCAGACCAGTTTCGACAAATGTGTCTTTCTCAATGGGGAACGGGCAACGCTGTGACACATCACCTTAAATAGTCTCAGCCTCAATCTGATATGCAAGAGTGAGGCTGTATTCGCCATCTTAACTGTTGGCAACCCTCCCTCACTGACTATAAGATAAGATAACAAGAAAAACCCCACAAAAAATGTTTGTTGATGTTAGGTTATGTGGGATATTTATGAGAGACTTGACAATCAGTGTTCAGGGCATCATATTTGGATACAACCATATCCAAATAGGTTGAAAGTACCACATGTATGGTCGCATCATGTGGGCGGAATAAATCGCTACCACTAAGTGACCTCCCTCTCACTGTATTAAATACATTATTAACCATGGGGCTACTTGATCCTACCTGGATGAGCCCGTTCATTATGGAATTCGGGGTACCGTATGTGGGATCGCCCAATATAAAAGGGCTCGTCATATGGGGATATACCATGATGTTAATAGTGTAGGGGAGTTAATAATAGGCCCCCCTAGCTATAGGCATTTGGTTAAATTCATCCATGGGAGTTTTTTTACCCCGAAGGGTAAAAATATAGATATTTATTTTACAGGAGAGACCGTGGAATATGAATATAAGGTCTCCCTGATTAATTGGAAAAGGAACAGGCAACCTTTATTAAAAGACCCACTAACATTACTGTAGGTTTAAAACAAACTAACTAAATGTGTATTAAAGTATTATACATATAGTCACAAATTGAGGCGTATAAGTATGTAATTGGCCCAAACAGGATGGACAGTCCAAGATATAGAACTATGCCAGCTTGTGTCGGACAAATATAGATATAATGAGTATCTAATGTGTGTATAGTGAAAAATTAGTGGTATTATGAGTACTATACAATTCGTGGAAATATGCTATTTTATAGTGAGTAATCATAATGCCTATATAATAAAAAAGTGAATCAAATGCATATCTAATATATATATGATAGCATATATAGTGATCAGACAGGATTGGGTACCTGTTGGGGTCGTATACATGGGCTAATTTAATATGCAAAGTGTAATGACACAATACAAGAGAAAACTACTGAAAGTGAGTAAATGTATTCGAAAGGGGAAAATTTAATCCCGTGCTAAAACGTATGTAAACTCTTTGTGAGTGAAAAAAAAAAAAAAAAAATATAATAAACCAAGAACACCTAACTAAAGTGAACCAACCCTCGCATATCAGATTGGGTGTAAGTAATGAAAACATACAGATAACTGAATTAAGAATTGTCAATAAAAGCGTTAACATCCGTATCTATATTTAATCCGTACGGTGAGTAGCATTTTAGACGGTGTATCCAAGACATTTCCAGTTTAGAGATTTCCCTAATTAAGGAACTACCTCGCCAGTTGGGCCTAAATTTAATCGATCCCGAGGGAAAAAGGGGCTGGATGGGTCTTGCTGGATGTGTTAAATAATGTTTCGAAACAGAATGTTTCGGAAACCCCGCCAGTGTTGGTAATATGCTCATTTAAGCGCCATTGGAGCGGTCGCTTGGTGGCCCACATATTGCAGGCCACAAGGGCACTGCAACATGTAGACTACCCCTGTAGTCGCACAGGTAATCATAGGTTTTATAGTGTGACTACTCCCTGTGGCCGTGCAACTAAAGGTGGTGGTACGTCTCTGAGAGATACTATTTAGTGAACATACCCTACAACCTGCCACACCTGTAATAACCCCGTCCCCTGATCAAAAAAACCTTGGGGTAATTCGGTGGGGCCATAGCGTTGGGAGCTACCTGGTTCCTCAAGGACGGGGCCCTTTAAAGACCACCTGTGGTCTTCTGGTAGTATATCCTTGAGGATGGCATCATTGCTAAACTATATGGGCCCAAAGTGTATTCAAATAGTTTTTTTATGCTCCTAGCTGGGCCGAAAAGGTGGTGATGAAAGGAACCCCACTTCGAAGGTTACCCTGTCTCCGTGG
>CM053031.1:18563759-18584396 GCA_028564925.1 Lithobates sylvaticus
AAGAAGACAACCCGGCGGTGGCACTGTGTTGCTTTGGGCAATGTTCTGCTGGGAATTCTTGGCTCCTGTAATTCGTGTGGATGGAAATAGACACGTACCACCTACCCAGGGGCGGACTGACCATTCGGCCACTCGTGCACTTCCCGAGGGCACCGGGCCACTAGGGGGCCCCATCAGGGTTGCCAGCCTCAGTAAAACCAGGGACCGTATGTAAAAATCTGTGTTTTTTTTTACATCTGTTTCTGAAATGTCCCTTACCGACATCCTTTTGATCTAAAAATCCAGAGATTATAGCTGCCCCACCTCTCCAGTACCTTCTCAGCCAATAGAAACATGTCTGTGTATACTGTGTGATTTTATACTGTGTGTGTATGTGTATACTGTGTGGCCCCATAATCTCTGATTGCCTGGGGGCCCCATAATCTCCTATTGCCCGGGGGCCCCATGAGTTGTCAGTCCGCCCCTGCACCTACCTAAACATAGTCAGTGACCAAGTACACCCCTTCATGGAAACGGTATTCCCTGATGGCCTCTTTCAGCAGGATAATGTGCCCTGCCACACTGCATACATGGTCCAAGAATGGTGTGAGGATAACAACAACATGTTTGAGGTGTTGACTTCTTCCAAATTCTCCAGCTCTCAATTGAGCATCTGTGGGATGTGTCGGGAAAACAAGTCCGATCCATTGAGGCCCCACCTCACAACTTACAGGACTTAAAGCGGTTCTGCACTGTTTGTAGTGTTTTTCTATCTTTAGTGCAATGCAGTCGATTATGAGATGTAATTCAGGTACTCACATGTCCCATTAGTGTGACTCTCTGCTGCCGGTTTTCGTCATTTAAATTCATTTTTAAAAATCTGTCCTGCTGGTTGCCATCTTGCCTGTGGGCATGTGAACCCACACAGGCACTTCAGATGGCCCAGCATGCACCGCCATTACTGCGCTGATCTCGCGCGTGCGCAGTAACGGCAAAGAGTAGCTAACGTTCCCAGACATCTTCCGAAATCTCGTGAGATTTTGGCACATCTGCCGACATCTCGCGAGATTTCGGAAGATGTGAACGAAATCTCACGAGATTTCGGAAGATGTGACCGAAATCTCGCGAGATTTCGGAAGATGTGACCGAAATCTCGCGAGATTTCGGAAGATGTCCGCACTGACTCCTGGGATCAATGACACCAGATCCCAGGAGACAGTGCGGCGTGACGACGATCGACGCAGAGACCCCGCCCACCGCCGCAGAGACAGAGGAAAGGAAGTCAGCGATTACAAGGTAAGTGGAAAAAAAAAAAAAAACACACTTCATTTAGTACTCTTTGACTGATTTGGAAGGCAAAGAGATTTACTAAATGAAATGTGTGCACAACCACTTTAAAGCATCAGCTACTGATGGATTGGTGCCGGATACCACTGCATACCTTCAGAGGTCTAGTGGAGTCCATGCTTTGATGGGTCAGGGCTTTGTTGGTGGCAAAAGGGAGACCTACTCATTTTTAGGTGGGTGGTCATAAAGGTATGGCTGATATGTGTACATGTGAGTTTTACCTGCCAAAGGATTTGTATTTCTGGTCATCCAGTCTTAAAATCTCAAGGTCCATACATTTTATTGTATTTTGCAGGGCCATCTTTAATATTGATTGGGCCCTGGGCAAACATTTTCTTGGGGGGCCCCATACATTCTGAGACAAACAAAAAAAATAGCAGGTCCGCTCAAAATCAATTTACTGCAGCAGGTCACGCAGCGATTGAAATTGTTTGCCAGAGATTACAGCCTATCCTTACCACTCAGTGATTGGTTGTGATAGATAACAGCAGATCACTACTGTTCACTGATATTTGCTACACGTTACTACACACCATTGCTGCTCACTTATTGGGTTGCTAGAGGTTACTGCACAGTGCACACCCTTACCGCTCACTGATTGGGTTTCTAGAGGTTACTGTTCACCATTACCGCTCACTGATTGGGTTTCTAGAGGTTACTGTTCACCATTACCGCTCACTGATTGGGTTTCTAGAGGTTACTGTACACCATTACCGCTCACTGATTGGGTTGCTAGAAGTAACTGCACACCATTACTGCTCACTGATTTTGTTGCTATAGGTTACTGCACACCATTACCGCTCACTGACTGGGTTGCTATAGGTTACAGCACACCATCACCGCTCACTGATTGGGTTGCTAGAGATTGCAGCACACCATCACCGCTCACTGATTGGGTTGCAGAAGCTACTGCACACCATCACCGCTCACTGATTGGGTTGCTATAGGTTACTGCAGACCATCACTGCTCACCCATTGGTTGCTAGAAGTTACTGCACACTGATTTCTGTAACTGTCACCGTCCGGCCTCTCCTCCTTGTCCAATCAGGGAACGCTTTGTATTTATTAAAAAAGGATGCAAAGCGAACTGTGAATGGCGCTCGTGCCAAGCAACCGCTCTGAGACCTGTAAGATAATTAGGATCCACCCACAGGGATCAGCCAAGCTGGACCAATGTAAGTACCAATGTAAGTGCAATACCCATTATACCATGAGTTCCGCTTTAACTGTATTTTGAGTAGAGGGTGAATAGCATGGGGCCATGGCATGTATACCAACCTTTGCTGTCTGGATGAAGAGTCAGAGCTGTCCAGTTCCTCTGCCAGTCTCCTTTCTTCTCTGCAAGTTTCAAACTGCTGTCAGAAAATGATTGGAATTATTGTGATCTCTTCTGATCTGAATTCCCTTTGTAGTGTATCACAATACATTTTCTATCCATCGCAATGCTGTAGCAGCCCCTGTATATCCTCACATTGCACAGTGCTAGCTTGATAGCAACCAGCGTGGGCAGGCACCTCGTCACTCCGCGCCGCGGTCTCACACTCCTCCTCTGCTCCTTTGATCAGGTACACTATGCACAGTGTACGCATTACAAGGGGCAGGACCAGAGCGTCAGTGGAGCTCAAGGCCCCGCCCACCCTCGGCCCGCTCCTCGGTCGAAAAAACACAGCACTGGCACTGACTGCTGCACTGTGCGCGTGCTGCCGCCGCTGATGACAGTGACAGACTGTCTGCCTGGCTGTGTGTGGGGATTTTCAGCACCGTTTTTCTGGCAGTACGCTGGCTTAACGGGCAGCTCTGCTTTGGGCCCCAAACAGTGACAGGGCCCCGTTTGCCCCAAACAGTGGCAGCTGCCCCGTTTGCCCTGTGGTAAAGACAGCCCTGGTATTTTGTACTGAAAATGTGTTTGATAAATGGCTGTGACAATTTCACAAGACAAAAAAAATAAATAGTGACAGCCAATATAATATTCTTCAGGTGGGTTAAAGTCATTTCTAGAAAAAAAATAAGTTTTAATTGTTTATCGTTTATAAAATAGACGTGAAAAAAAAGCAGGAAAATCGTAATTAAATGGAGGAGAATAGGGAGTTAATTAAGGCTGATTAGAGTAAATTAAGGGTTAATAAGGGGTTAAACAGAAGAACATTTGTTTATCCCTTTGATCTGCAGCTGAAGAAACAGAAAGATACAAAAAGAAACAATGTTTCTTTTTATTTTAGTGTTTCAGGGGCTGAGCAATGTTGTTAATAAACATTGCCAGCTGCTTTTTTTTTTTTTTTTATGACAGCTCCAATTACCGGACTTCTTTAACACTTTAGCTGTCAACAGGAGAGACCCCACTGACAGCTCAAAGAGCCGAGCCCGAAGGTATCGGTTTCAGGTATCGGTGCATTTGCATGAGTACAGATACTTGTGCAAATACTCGGCATTGGCACCGATACCGATACTAGTATCAGTGCAACCCTAGTTATTGGTGTTACGCAACCTTAAATAACAAAAATCCCACATCGATGGTGGCGGCTCTCACATCGGGGTGCGCAGACCCAAAGAAAAATAATATAAACCATCAGGTCCCCAAACTCTCCAACCTCTACCCAAGCATTTAAATGATCATGTTTGGGTGAACTGGCCTTTAAAACACTTTCTAAATGTACCGTATATACTCGAGTATAAGCCGAGTTTTTCAGCACATTTTTTATACTGAAAATGCCCCCCTCGGCTTATACTGGAGTCAAGCATTTTTCTGCAGCAGAGAATGACATTTTCCAACCCGACTTTGGGGCCCCGGGGTTCCTAGCACCAAGTGGCCCCGAGATACGGGGCCCCAAAGTTGGGTCGGAAAATGTCATTCTCTGCTGCAGAAAAGTGCTTGACATTTTCTGACCTGATATTGGGGCCCCGTATCTCGGGGCCACTTGGTGCTAGGAACCCCAAATTTGGTGTGCAATCCCAGTTGAACCAACAATACAACATATCCAAATTTGGGGTTCCTAGCACCAAGTGGCACCGAGATACAGGGCCCCAAATTCGGTCAACTGTGTCCATCTGCAGCAATGTCATTTCGGGACTGCAGCTAGGGGGCATCTAGGGACCCTTAAAGTGGTGGGACACCCTGAAAAAAAAAAAAAAACTTTAAAAAAATGTTAATAATTTTTATTTTTTTTTACTTACCAGAAATGGCTGTTGCTAGGCAGATCGTCCTAATCTGCCTCTTCCAGCGCCACGGTGATCTTCTCTCCTTCCGTCTTCTTGTGAATGGGGCGCCGTGTGTTATGGGAACTGTGTCCCACAATACATCGCGTTCCCCATTCACAAATTAGACTCGCGCATGCGCAGTAGGAAACGGGATGCCGTTTCCCTTACTGAGGATGGCGGCGCTGGAACCGGATCGCCGAGGGGCAGCTCGTCCTCCATGACCGACATCGCGGGCGCCCTGGGAGGGTAAGTGTACTTATTAAAAGTCAGCAGCTACTTTTTTTTGTAAGGTGAAACACCCCTTTAACTACAAAGTTTGAAGTTCGGGGGACCTATGGCTGCAAATGGGCACAGTGAGGCTGCAAATGGGCATTGTTGACCCTCTTTTACACTTACAGTAGCTGCGCATTTCTCACCCTAGGCTTATACTCGAGTCAATACGTTTCCCAGTTTTTTGTGGTAAAATTAGGTGCCTCGGCTTATATTCGGGTCGGCTTATACTCGAGTATATACGGTATGCTAAAAGTCCTTCTTTAGTGTTTACAAGCTCAGATTAGAAAAAACTCTCACAAGTACGGGGTCACCGAGGTCACCCCAGCACGCAATCTGCTTAAAACCTTTTTGCGCTATTTTGGGTAAACCGCATCTGCCGGCAGCAGTCTGCCCTGCTGCTGCTCTAAGGGTCCCGCTATAATTATACGTCTACTAGACTTGCACATTAGCCGGCCTCCCACTGTAAAGGAAAGCAGGTAAAAGTGTTAATTGGTTATTAATTAGCAATTTCAGCAGCTTCTTATTTTAAATCAACATTGCGCTTTAATTAGGCCTCCGGCACGCATGAACATTTTGGCTGGGATGGTCCGTCAGCCTGCGCAGCGGCAAGATCGTTGCCGGCATTGTGGAGTTCTACTGCAATGCTAGCAATAGCTGTGGAGAAGGGTCACACAAAGTGCTGTTTACTGTAGATATACGAGTCATATTGGGCTGAGGAACTTGGTGGGATTCCCTTGAGATTTAAAGATTAATCAATAATCCAAAATATGGCTTTGGCATATCAATGCTATTGCAAAATAATTTCCCAGTATTGTCAAATTTGCAGCTTTAACCAGTGCATACTGGGCACCTAAACCCCCCTCCTGCCAAGACCAATTTTCAGCTTTCAGCGCTGTCACTCTTCGAACGACAATTTGCGCGGTCATGCTACACTGTACCCAAATTACATTTATATTTTTTTTTCCCACAAATAGAGCTTTCTTTTGGTGGTATTTGATCACCTTTATTTTTTGTTAAACATTTTTTAAAAGACCAAATTTTTTTTTAAACAAAAAAAACAAAATCGTTTTATATTTAGTTAATACATTTTGCAAACAGGTCATTTTTCTGATGGGCACGGATAGACTGCACTGACGGGCACTGATAGGCTGCATCAATGGGTACTGATAAGGTGGCACTGATGGGCACTAATAGGCGGCACTGATGAGGTGGCACTGGTGGGCACTGATAGGTGGCATTAGTGGGCACTGATGGGTGGCACTGAACGGGCATTGGTAGGTGGCACTGAAGGGTACTAATAGGTGGCCCTGATAGCTGGCACTGACTGATAGCTGGCACTGATGGGCACTGATGGGTGGCAGTGATGGGCACTGATCGGCACTGGTAGGTGACACTGATAGGCAGCACTGCTAGGTGGCACTGATGAGGCACTGATGGGCACCACTGGTGGGCATTGATAGGTGGCACTGATTGCTGGCACTTATGCACTGATTTGTGGCACTCTGTGGGCACTAACAGGTGGCACTGGAAGGCAATATTGGTGGACACAGATGAGGTGGCTTCACCTCTTACTTTTCGGGACCGATGTCCCTTGCACTGAAGCCGGTGATCGCCTTTATTTTCTCCTCACGCTGTCAGTGTGAGGAGAGAAAAAAAGATTACCAATCATCTGTTTACATCACGTGATCAGCTGTCATTGGCTGACAGCTGATCACATGGTAAGGGGCTGGAATCGGCCCTTTACTCTGATCTGTGATCACCTGAGTTTCATTGACTCGGTGAGCACAGCGAGCGCCGCACACCCCCTGCAGGGGCAGCGTGCAAAGGGGAGGACGTCTATTGACGACCTCCCGGCAAAGTACATCCGTGCTGTAGCCTTCATTTGGCTATAGCGCAGATCTGAAGGAGTTAAATAAGAACTTCAGGAGCGCACGCCTTAGTCAGTGCCTGGTGCCAAGATAGAATCGCAGTTGGCCACTTAAAGGAACTTGAAGTATGCAAAAATACGGCACTTCCGGACACAGGTCTTTGGCCATATTAAAGTAATTATAATTGCAAACTTTTTATAAAAAAAAAATGAAATAACAAACATATCATACTTACCTGCTCTATATAAGCCCCGATCCTGCTCTTCTCGGGTAACCCGCCGGAGCTCCTGGCCACTCCGCCTTGACTAGTGCCCCCATAGCAAGCCACTTACTATGGGTTGCAACCCACAGGGATAGAGGAAGTGAGGCCAGGAACTGAAGCCCACACCAACCCATGAAACCCAAAGCATCTCCATATTCACTACTGCCATTTTATTTCTCTATGAAGATCACTGCACTTCACCAGGATGTAGGTATCCCGAAAATGACCTCATGAGCACTTTCAGTTCCTGTGACATATCCACAGGGTTCATCTTGGGGGTCATTAAATGCTTGATGTGGAGAAGTATAGATGGAGAAGCTTATGTACAGTGCCTTGAAAAAGTATTCAAACCCTGTGAAATTTTCCACATTTTGTCATGTTACAACCAAAAATGTAAATGTATTTTATTGGGACTTTATGTGATAGACCAACACAAAGTGGCACATAATTGTGAAGTCGAAGGAAAATGATGAACGGTCTTCAATTATTTTTTACAAATAAATATATGAGGAGTGTGGGGGGTACATTTGTATGGCGCCCCCTGGAGTCAATACTATGTAGAACCTCCTTTCACTGCAATTACAGCTGCAAGTCTTTTTGGGGATGTCTCTACCAGCTTTTCGCATCTAGAGAGGGACATTATTGCCCATTCTTCTTTGCAAAATATCTCAAGCTCTGTCAGATTGGATGGAGAGCATCTGTGAACAGCGGTTTGCAGTTGTGCCATACTCTTTCCAGTTTCAGAGAGAACATAGGGGTCAGGAGAGAGCATAGGGAGGCTGGGAGAGAACACCAGGTCCAGGGGCAGCAGGAAGAAGCTAGATAGGAGGGGTAGTTGGCATATAGAGGGCCCAATGCCCTCAATTTTCCTCCTGCAGCCGCTAAATGCCTGTGGGAGGCAAGGAGGAGAAGTAGGTATTTAGCGGCTGCAGGAGGAAGATAGAGGGCATCAGTTCCTCTATATGCCTCCGCCTCCACTACCGCTCCTATCCAGGTGTACAGGGGGGCCGCATGGAGCCCCCTGAAGCACGGGGCTGGGTTGTAATTGCAACCCCTGCGGCATCTGTAGCTATGCCCTTGCATGGGGTGGAAGATGCAGAAAAGTCTGTGGGGGTAGATAAAGACTCCATTGGGGACCAAATATGGCCCTACTTTTACCAGCTCACTTCACATAATGTATACCAAGAAGAGAGGAGACAGAATGCCAAATGTTGAAAAGTCACTTTAATAAAGATTCAGTCATGTGTCTGGCTTGGCGCTCCTCTATGTACATTTTAATGGCTTGCAAATATTACCTGAAGAACATCATCTGTCCATGTGACCCACGTACAGGGTTCACTTGACCACTGCTGCACCAGCCCATTGCATGCCTGTAGGTGGTGCAGTCTACTTTCTCCACTGCAGGTGGTGCTCTCCCGCGGCAGCAATGTTGATGGAAAGAAAGTCAATAGGAACACAGTTCCTCTATGGTTTTCTGGGTCACTGGTGAAACTATCATTTTGGATGCTGCCACCCCATGGGACTCTAGCAGCCATCTTGGATCAGGCAGAGCCTAGTTAAGGCCCCGACTCCCAGGTTTTGCACACATTTTGTGAGTTAGTAGGGTAGGGACAGTTTGTCCGCCCGTTAGGGACAGTACTAGTGGTAAGGGAAAGGTTCCTAACGAGATGGTAACGCATAGAGTTGCAACTCCTTGGATATCTTGCCCAGGCCCCAGTCGGAACTATTTACAGATGCTGTGAATTTGCTGTCTCCTCACATTACTGGAAACTGTGAGTGCACCTGGTTGGACAGCCTTCACACCTGGTTTGTTGTGAACTGTTGCTATACTATTTCAATACAGGTTTTTCATTGCACCTAACTATGTGAATTATTGTCACTGCAACACGCTGCACCCCACCTACATGCCCGCCATGGAGAAATAGAGATGGAGATACTTATGTTAGTGGCTGGGCTATGCAGAAGGTGCATGGGGGTGCATAAGTCCCCATAAGGGGCCGAAAATGGCCCGGTAGACACCTGCAAATTAGAATTGGACCCAACCTCATTGCTGAGAAGTCGAAATCCCCTCCACTACTTTTGGTTTTGTGGCTTACTTCAAGTTCACATAATGTATGATGGCCTAAGGGACACCAAGAAGAGAGGAGACGGAATGCCAAATGTTGAAAAGTGACTTTAATAAAGACTCAATCATGCGCCTTGCTTGGCGCTCCTCTATGTACATTTTGTAGGCTTCCCAAAAATTACCCGAAGAACATCATCTGTCCATGTGACCTATGTACAGGGTTCACTTGACCACTGCTGAACCGTCCCATTACATGCCTGTAGGTGGTGCAGTCTACTTTCTCCACTGCAGGTGGTGCTCTCCCGCAGCAGCAATGTTGATGGAGAGGAAGTTAAGAGGAACACAGGTCCTCTATGGTTTTCTGGGTCACTGGTGAAACTATCATTTTGGATGCTGCCAGCCCATGTGACTCTAGCAGCCATCTTTGGTCAGGCAGAGCCTAGTTAAGACCCTGGCGGCCAGGTTTGGCACACATTTTGTGAGTTAGTAGAGTAGGTTTTGTCCGCCTGTTAGGGATAGTACTAGGGAAAGGTTCCGGACGAGATGGGAAAGCATAGAGTGGGCTACGCAGAGGGTGCATAAGTCCCCATAAGGGGCCGAAAATGGCCCGATAGACACCCGCAAATTAGAATTGGACCCAACCTCATTGCTGAGAAGTCAAAATCTCCTCCACTACTTTTGGTTTTGTGGCTTACTTCAAGTTCACATAATGTATGATGGCCTAAGGGACACCAAGGAGATAGGAGACAAAATGCCAAATGTTGAAAAGTGACTTTAATAAAGACTCAATCATGCGCCTTGCCTGGCGCTCCTCTATGTATATTCTCTTTAAACAAATCACTGTGGATTCTTCCGCGGACAAAGTCACCTTCACGAAAATGATTGTTTGACTATCGCATCCAGTGCAAACGGATTCATTCAGTAAACGGCGTGGCGTCATGAACAAACATGGCCCCGGGGTCATCGGAAGACATATGAATCCTTTCCACCCCCTCCGATCTTTCACGCTCTTGCTAAGTGGCTGCAATACGCTTCTCGCAGGCTCAAACAGTGTCATTAATGTGTAAGTGCTTTGTGTTTCCCAGTGATAAAGCCGCCCAGACCAACACAAAGACTCCGAGAAGATCTTTCATTATTTTGATGGGTTTAGGGAAAGAAGAAAAAAGACTTGTATAGCTGGTAAAAAAAAAATTCAGTGAGAGCTATAATTAGCTCTTTTTTATGAATTAATGAATACCGCCTTTGTGATTAACTGCTTGATCTGATAGCTAGGAAAACCCTTCCTTCCATAGCGGGTGGAGGTCCTCCTGGAGAGTGAATACAATTCGGCTACTCTTGGCGAGAATTCAATGTCTTTCAATGTAGGCAGCTCAGTAATTTATAATTGCCGTATGAATCAGGATTGAATTTAACCACTTCAATACCGCCGTATAGTCATATGACGCCCACAAGGTGGATCTCCCATCCTGGGTGGGCGTCATATGACGTCCTCGCATTCCCAGCCACCTGGGGGGCGCGCGCCCGCGGCATCGCTCGGGACCCGGTGCGAGTGCCCGTTGAAACAACGGGACCGTGCGGGACCGTGGAGCTGTGTGTGTAAACACACAGCTCCACGTCCTGTCAGTGGCGAGGAGACCGATCATGTGATCCCAGTACGGAGGATCACTGATCGGTCTCCTCCCCTTGTGAGTCCCCTCCCCCCACAGTTAGAATCACTTCTATAGGGAACACATTGACCCCTGCAGCGCCCCCTAGTGTTAACCCCTTCCCTGCCAGTCACATTTACACAGTAATCAATGCAATTTTATAGCAACGTAAATGTGAATGGTTCCAAAAATGTGTCAAAAGTGTCCGAAGTGTCCGCCGCAATGTCGCAGTCACGAAAAAAAAATCGCAGATTGCCGCCATTACTAGTAAAAAAAAAATAAAAAAATTCAATAAATCTATCCCCTATTTTGTAGACGCTATAACTTTTGCGCAAACCAATCAATATACGCTTATTGCGATTTTTTTTACCAAAAATATGTAGAAGAATACGTATCGGCCTAAACTGAGGAAAAAAATTGTTTTTTTTTTAAAAATGGGATATTTATTATAGCAAAAAGTAAAAAATATTGTGTTTTTTTTTTCAAAATTGTCGCTCTTCTTTTGTTTATAGTGCAAAAAATAATTGATCAAATACCACCAAAAGAAAGCTCTATTTGTGGGAAAAAAAGAACGTCAATTTTGTTTGGGTGTAACGTCGCACGACCGCGCTATTGTTAGTTAAAGCGACGCAGTGCCGAATCGCAAAAAGTGCTCTGGTAAGGAAGGGTGAAAAATGGCCCGGTGCTGAAGCGGTTAAAGCTGAATTCCAAGTATCCAAGTCCAGCTTTATACAATGTAAAGCCTCGTACACACGATCTTTCCAACGGGAATTGTGTGATGATGACAGGCTGTTGGCGGAAAATCCGACTGTTTGTGCTCTCCATCGGACAATTGTTGTTGGATCTTCCACGAACGTCTGTTGTCGGATTTTCCGAGCGTGTGCACACAAGTCCAAAGTACAATCACGCATGCTCGGAAGCAAGGACGAGCCAGAAGCGGTCGGTCTTGTAAACTTAGCGTTCGTAATGGAGAATTAACATTGGTGATGCAACAAATTAAGAAACCTCGAAATGCAGCGCACAATTCTCTTCTTCTTTAATGGGATAATAATGAAGCTGCTTTGCTGGTGATACTGATGGAGTTATTGCAAACAAATTTTCAAAGGTTTTTTTTTTTTCTAGGGATATCAAGAATAATATTATTATGTTTTTTTATTTTTTATTTGGGCGAGTTACCACACACCATTATCCATAGTTTTTAAGATCAAAGATACAACTATGTTGGTGTCCCTTGTTTATTTTACATTGTATTTTTTTAAATGTAACTGCCGACTCCCAAACGGTCATTTGAAGTAAAACACGTAGCCAAGTATTATTCTCCACAATTTTTTTTATTAAAAAAAGAAAACAAATAAAATTAGACACGCTATCTGCTAATAGAACTTAACCAAAAAGTGAATTCTATGCATCCAAAAATATAGAAAATATACCAAATAAAATCATTATTATTCAACCAAAAAATAAAATAAAAGCCTCATGCATGTGTCCTGCTTCTTAATATAGGGGGTCAGCAATGCCAAGAGTTGGTGAAAGCAGGGGTCCGTCATCCGGAGATAATTCCAAAAATCATTTGGATTATTCTCCTGGAGCTCCTGCAGCAAAGGCATATGACATAATTGGTCACGATTAATAAAGCAATAAATTTTTAGTCCAAGAACTCCTCCTCCTCCTGTTCCTGGACTGGACTTGGGTCAAAGCAATAACTCCAAGGCCAATAATAAATATCACGTTATCTTCTCCGATTCCGCAACATGTCTGGTTGACGAACAGCTGTTCAGAAACAAACTGAAAAACGCAAACTAAAAAAGCGTGAAATGAAAAGCATGAAATGAAAAACACAAAATGAAAAGCACAAAATGAAAAGCGCGAATGAATACTCACCAAACTTCTACTAACACAAAATTAGCAGAAGGAGCAAAAAGGGTGGCGCTAAAGAGCTGAAAAACACGTAGTATGTCATTATGTTTGTGTTTGTTGGCTGACAATTCCTTGCCATTTGTATGCAAGACAAAATCCAGGCACCCGCCTTCATACAAAAGTCAGAGGTTTTGTATGCGGAAAATCCGATCGTGTGTATGAGGCGCATTACTCATGCCCGAGGGGACACCGGGGAAGCAGCCAATCACTGTAGAAGTTTGATCTCCTCTCCCAATTATTGTATTTTAATTGGCTGCAGTCGATGTTCGGCTGTCAATTATTTGCAACCGGCATGGCCACCCATGGTTAAAATGTTGGCTGATTTAACAGGACCCCAGTAAATGAAGACATTTTATAGTCACCTTTCTGAGGGTGGCGAGTTGAATCTTCACTCTCTTGTAGGGCCCAACTGTTATTCCAGAATTTCAGGTATGTTGGAGAGCATGTCCCCTAGCTGGCTCCTGTGCCCTGCTGACCCCTACATCAGTACCTGCCACAGTAGTGACATAGGGGTTGGTGGAATGAACCACAGAGAGCGGTAGAGGAGATGCAATCCGATACACCTGAAAGTGTAGAGTAGAATCTAGACTTAGAGCCCTGCAAGATAGCAAAGTTTCTTCTTACCACCTTCTGCAAAAGTGAGTATAAAATGTGTGTATGGAATTATTTTTTCCATATTACAGCGGACCACCCCCCCTCCCCATTTTTGTTGACCCCGTGCTAACTGGGTGGTATTTTCTGTACAGTTCAGATACTCTCCCACCCAGAGGATCCAGCATTGTCCTGCTGAGATCCTCGGCATGAGATACCACTCAGTCCCATGCTGCCATGTTGCTGGCAATGTCATTGAGAGGCCAGCTAGCTCTTCCAGGGTTTAGCTGACAGGCCCCCCCCACACACTTGCTGAATGAAAGACCAAGGCCGGCCATAGATAAAGTGAATTTCTTTCCTGCAACAGACAGTGTTGACAGGGGGATCCCTCCCACCAAGCCACTGTGTTCTCCTGGCAGGGAGAGGGGGTGGTGGGAGGTTGGGAGAAGCCTTCCCCACTGGGAGAACACAGTGATTATTGCTGTAACAGCTGCTAGCGATAATCGCATGTAAAATCCAGCAGGCTGGTTGCATAGCTTCCAACTGTCCCTGATTTTGAGGGACTGTCCCTGATTTGGAGCAATGTCCCTCTGTCCCTCATTCCTCTTTATTTGTCCCTCATTTTGGTCAGATCTATATAGTTGTATATAAAATGCACTTTTTATCTTTAAAAAGTGTTTCCCAGCGCTAAACCTTTCATCCAATTTCAAAATTTGCAGCATTTGTAAATTTTAAAAGCCATTATAAAAGAATAGTAGTGGTAAAAAAAGCCCTTGTGGATTTAATTAACCTTTTTTTGGTTAATTCTCCTTTAAGGGGGTGTGGCAGGGGGCATGTCCTATGCCTACATACGTTTGCTAGTAGGTGTCCCTCATTCCCATCTCAAAATGTTGGGAGGTATGCTGGTTTTACCCAAGTCGATCAACTTGGGTACATTCAGCCTGCCCATACATGGTTCAGCAGGAACCTGCCAACCATCTATGGCCTGCCTAAGGCCTCCTGGGATTTTTGATGTGCATATCCCAGGTGCAGCTGTTAGAAATTCTGTATATAGCCCTACTGAACAGACAGTCTACATAGGCTTTGCTGCTTAACTGCAGACGGGAAACATGAACTTTATTAAACAGAGAAAAGACATAGAGTTTACCATAGAGCAGCTACAAATGTGTAAACACTGCCATCTACTGGCTGAAGACTGTATCTATAGTTGTCGTACACAAATACAACAACAGCAATTACTGTGCACATCATTCACCTAGGCTATTGGCATGCATGGGGGGGCTAGAGCCACATCATTTACAACACAAATTTGGTAAGAAGGGGAGGAGAGGGGAGAACTTTATGCAGATAGTGAAGATCCGGTCTCTTTGAAAAGCATGGAATTTTGTTTATGCCACCTAAATGATATTTACACATTCCAATGATTTTTTTCCCCTCTTTTCTGATTGGGTGTAAAATCCAAGATTTTTATTTATGAAAATATTTATCCATAAAACGCATTAAAAAAAATTCCCAGGTCTTCAGAATTCGCCGGAGACAGACGGCACAGCTGTATATTAGGGCTCGCTAAAGAGGGAGACGCGGTATTTCACCTTCAGCTCGCTCCTCATCTCAAATTGTCTGGTGTCACAAGATGCATTTCAGTCATTTCGGTGATTTGCCGACAATGATTTTTATTTCTCTCGAATGCGATGCATTGAGGCACGGAACCCATGTCAGATGACACAATGATACATTGTGATATTCCGCGCCACATCAAATGCCGATTAACGGCTGAACAAACCAAGGTTAAAGATAAAGGGCTGGAAAAATAATAAACAGGGTTCAAGAAAAAAATAATTCCTGGTTATTTTATACAAAACCAAACACATAGAAACATAAAAGAGTTACGGCTGAAAAAGACCCATCAAGACCACTCAAGCCTGCAACCTATTATTAGTACAAACTTTTTGCATGCGTATAGAACGGTGGGGGGCAGTTGCCCACTTCTCCTCCCAAAGGCATTCAGCAGCTGCAGGAGGAAAATTAAGAGATTGCTTCCTCTACATGCAGCTGCCCCCGCCACTCCTCCTATCCTACTTTTCTCTGCTGTCCCCCTGTGTGCTTTCCTGCTCCTCTGAGCCCTTTCCCAGCCCTCCTGTGCTCTCTCCTGACCCCATCATGTGACATCAGAAGGGGGCGGTGCCACCGAGTGACGTGGCCAGGTAGTCCTGCCCCTTGCCTGGCATACGGCGGGAGGCCTCCCAGGAGGAGAGAGCGTTTTTATTTTTTTTCAGGTATGGCAGGTGGTGTGATTGGCGATGGATTTACATCGAAGGGCCACTATTTTTTTTATATATAAAAAGGAGTGGTCAAAAACTGTCTCTTGTGTTTATTACTTTTGTACACTTTTTTGGTGATTGGGTATGGGTACTATGTACCCGATACCCATTCACATGGGGGGGGATCTGGGGCCCCCCTTCTTAAGCAGGGCTTCCAGATTCCAATAAGCCCCCCGCCCGCAGACCCCGACAACCACAGCCTTGGGTTGTCGGGAAGATGCCCTTATCCCCATCAACATGGGGACAAGGTGCTTTGGGAGAGCCCCCCCCACCCCAAAGCACCCACCCCCCCCCCCATGTTGAGAGCATGTGGTCTGAATTGTTTCAGGACGGGCGGGGGCGGTCGCTCATTCCCCCCCCCCCTTTTCCTGACCTGCATGCCCGGTTCCCCTCCAAATCCATACCAGAACCTGAAGGGTCTTTTGTTTTTTTTTTATTGTTCAGCTATCAAGAGTGAAACCCATTGACAGCTGATGACTCATAGTTTGTTAAGAACGCTGCGGCCGTCTTCCCATCCCCCTCCTTAACAACCAATCAGGGCGCAAAATACACTGTGCAGCGCTCAGTGCCCTGCAGGGTGTTTGTCAGGGCGAACATCTGGCAAACACCCTGCAAATTCTGGTGTTTGGCGAACGGCCAAACAGGCTAATGTTCATGCTCGGGCCGAACCATTTGCCAATCCCTACTCTCCAGCCATTTGAATGGTGAGGCCGTGATGATGTCAATCTCCTGAATGCGCAGGCTCTGAAATTATCATAGCGCCATGGCACTTTCTGCATCCACGACACACTCAGTGTTCTGTGCAAACAGAGAACACTGTGCATGAGCCAATTACTTCATTGGCTTAAGCATATTCTATTATCTACTAAACTGCACAAGTTGAAGCCATTTTAACCACATCCCGCCCAGCCTATAATCAGTTGAAGGCTGGGCGTGCCTCTCATCAATCCAGGTGGACTTAATATGACGTCCTCCCAGATCACACCTCCAGGGCGCTGCTGTCACCAGATGCATCCACTGGACACAGACGATGAGTGATCACTGTACTGGCCTGCTGCTGGTACCATGTGACTGCTGTAACCAATCACAGCAGGTCACATGACAGTTGTGAACAATGGATGGCTTCCTTTCAAGCCATCCATTGTGTACCATTGTGTTGCTAGCTGTGATTGGTCACAGTGATCACATGGTACAGACTGAACAAATCGCAGTCCATCTGTGATCATGTGATCAGATGTGGCCAATCACAGTTAATAACAACAAAACAAACTGAATGAATCTATTTTATTTAGTAAAATGTTTGCTTGTAGCAATGAAATTCATTGCTACACTATCTCACAAAAGTAAATGCGCCCCTCACATTTTTGTAAACATTTTCTTCTATCTTTTCATGTGACAACACTGAAGAAATTACACTTTACTACAATGTAAAGTAGTGAGTGTACAGCTTGTATAACAGTGTAAATTTGCTGTCCCCTCAAAATAACTCAACACACAACCATTAATGTCTAAAACGCTGGCCATATTTTGTGCGGCCACCATTATTTTCCAGCACTGCCTTAACCCTCTTGGGCATGGAGTTCATCAGAGCTTCACAAGTTGCCATTGAAGTCCTCTTCCCCTCCTCCATGATAACATCATAGAACTGGTGGATGTTAGAGATCTTGCGCTCCTCCACCTTCCGTTTGAGGATGTTCCACAGATGCTCAATAGGGTTTAGGTCTGGAGACATGCTTGGCCAGTCCATCACCTTTATCCTCAGCTTCTTTAGCAAGGCAGTGGTGGTCTTGGAGGTGTGTTTGGGGTCATTAACATGTTGGAATAGTGCCCTGTGGCCCAGTCTCTGAAGGGAGGGGATCATGCTCTGCTTCAGTATGTCACAGTACATGTTGGCATTCATGGTTCCCTCAGTGGACTGTAGCTCCCCAGTGCCGGCAGTACTCATGCAGCCCCAGACCATGACACTCCCACCACCATGCTTCACTGTAGGAAAGACACACTTGTCTTTGTCCTCCTCACCTGGTTGCCCCCACACACGCTTGTCACCATCTGACACCAAATAAGATTATCTTGGTCTCATCAGACCACAGGACATGGTTCCAGTAATCCATGTCCTTAGTCTGCTTGTCTTCAGCAAACTGTTTGCGGGCTTTCTTGTGCATCATCTTTAGAAGAGGCTTCCTTCTGGGGCGACAGCCATGCAGACCAAGCTGATGCAGTGTGCGGCGTATGGTCTGAGCACTGACAGGCTGACCCCCCCCCCACCCCTTCAACCTCTGCAGCAATGCTGGCAGCACTCATATGTCTATTTCCCAAAGACAACCTCTGGATATGACGCTGAGCACGTGCACTCAACTTCTTCGGTCGACCATGTCGAGGCCTGTTCTGAGTGGAACCTGTCCTGTTAAACCTCTGTATGGTCGTGGCCACTGTGCTGCAGCTCAGTTTCAGGGTCTTGGCAATCTTCTTATAGCCTAGGCCATCTTTATGTAGAGCAACAATTCAATTTTTTTTTCAGATCCTCAGTGAGTTCTTTGCCATGAGGTGTCAAGTTGAACTTACAGTGACCTGTATTAGAGAGTGAGAGCGAGAACACCAAATTTAACACACCTGCTCCCCATTCACACCCGAGACCTTGTAACACTAACGAGTCACATGACACCGGGGAGGAAAAATGGCTAATTGGGCCCAATTTTGAAATTTTCACTTAGGGGTGTACTCACTTTTGTTGCCAACGGTTTAGACATTAATGGCTGTGTGTTGAGTTATTTTGGGGGACAGCAAATTTACACTGTTATACAAGCTGAACACTCACTACTTTACATAGTAGACAAGTGTCATTTCTTCAGTGTTGTCACATTAAAAGATAGAATAAAATATTTACAAAAATGTGAGGGGTGTACTCATTTTTGTGAGATACTGTATATGCAAACATAATGTGTAAAAAAAATAGTACAATGTTACAATTGTAACAGTATATTGCTCTGGTCAAAGTGTGTTAAAAAATAAAATAAAAAAAGGAAAAAAATATAATAAAAAAAAAAAAAAAGATAAAGAAAAAAAATTCTTCTTTACCTATTTTTTTCATACCATCACCAGTCGGTGTCCCTGGTCACCACCACACCCGTTATATGATGATGTTCTACTGCACTGGTGGTAGTATGTAAAAAAAAAAATAATATCTTAATTTTTCAAAAAATTATGATGAAAAAAGTTACAACTTCAAAAAATTCACCATGCCTCTTACTAAAAACCTTGGACTGTCTACTTTCCAAAAAGGGGTAATTTGGGGGATATTTGTCCTGTCCTGGCATTTGTGGGTCTCAAGAAATTAGATTGGCCATCAGTACATCAGAATAGATCGACTTTCAGATATTTACACCATAGTTTGTGGACTCTCTAACTTTCCTACAGACTAAATAATAAACACTGATTCGGGTTATTTTCACCAAAAAAATGTAGTAGAATACACTTTGGCCTAAATTCATGAAGAACAGTAAACAGTACCGATCGCTGACTAGGAAGGGGGCAGTCTCCATCCTGACACACTCCCCCGCAGCAGCCGGGGGAACCTGGCAGCACTGCGGGGGACATATATAAAAAAGGTGCAGCGCTAAACACACATAAATAAAAAACAATTGAAAAATTCAAAAAATATGTCCATAAACAGTCCAATGGTGTCTTTCTAAGGTGATGACGGAGGCATACATATGCAGGTGACAATGTGAAAGAAAACCTCCACCACAGATGAAATGGCCGCTCACCTCACCAAGTGGACCCTTAGATCATAAAGGGTCACTAAAGCCTTCCCACCAGGGGTTAAATGATAACGATCCACTGGAGAAATACGTCACACTGGGCAGATATGCCGGATGGATGTCAGTCAGTCCTCACGGAAAAGCTCAATCCCATATCGCCATCAATCATGTGAATGAAAAATTTAAAAAACCATAGTGTTCTCTGCTTATAAACAGTTTATTGAAAAAAAGAGATGGGAATATAAAAACTTACAAAGAGGGCACCTATATCCCGGTGCTAGGAGGGTACAGCGTATAGCAAAATGCACAGATCGGGCTGCGGGTGATGTCACTTTCGTCCGTATGCATTACGTCCATATGCAGGACTTCATCAGCTGAGGAGAGAGGAGGAGAAGCGGGCATTTAGCGGCAGCAGGAGGAAAAAGGAGGGATTGGTACCTCTATATGCCGCCCAACCGCCCCTCTCATCCAGGTGTACAGGGGAGGCCTCACAGGGCACGAGGCCATGTTTTCGTTATTTGGAAATTCAGATGTATCCAAACTTCCGGATTACAATAGTAATGAATTTAAAGAAATACGAAAAAATGTATAGTTTTTGAATTAAATTTGAATTGTTTTCTAATAGATTTCGAATCATTTTTGAATCGAATTAGAATTTTCGAAAGATAATAAAATAGAATATAAAATAAAGGAATAGAATTGAAAAGAATAGAATAGAGAATAAACAATAAGAATAATAGAGTAAAACCGAACAGAATATAAAATAAAAGAATAGAAAAGAAATTGAATAGAAAAAAAGGGATAGAATTTAAAATAAAAGAGTAGCGTAAAACAGAACAAAATAAAATAGGAAACAAAAGAACAGAATAGAATAGAATAAAAATAGAATACACTAGAATAAAATAGAAAGAATATAACCATCTTCTGAAATTTGAATATCAAATAGAATACATTTTGAATTTGAATAGAAAAGAATAGAATTGAATAGACTTAAAAAAAGAATAAAATAGAATAGAAAGAATATACCCATTTACCAAAATTTGAATAAAATAAATTTGAATTTAAATAGAATAGAAAAGAAGGGATAAGCATAGAATATAAAATAAAATAATATAATTTACTAGAATAGAAAATAAAAGAATAGAACAGAAAAAAACAATATAATAGAATAGCATAGAAATAGAAAGAATATAACCATCTTCTGAATATATTTGAATTCGAATAGAAAATAATAGAATATAATAGAAAAGAATAGGTTAGATTATAATATAATATAATATAAAATAATAGAATTGACCACAATAGAAAAGAAAAGAATAGAATAGATTATATAAAAAATACAATAGACTAGAATAGAAAGAATATAACCATCTTCCGAAAATTTGCATTTCGTATAGAATAATATTTAAATTTGA
>CM053031.1:18584862-18608288 GCA_028564925.1 Lithobates sylvaticus
ACCTATTGGATATGAGAGGATCTTGGCTTTGTGACGAATGGCTCATGGTAAATAATGGGCAGGAGGATCAGCTGTAGTAAGGCGAAGTAAGAAGCAAAAAGAAATAGAGTCTATTTGCACACCAAATTTTTAAACTAAGTCAACGCAATAGGAGTGAGATAAAAGTATAAGGCTGGCCATACACTACCCAACCCCCCTCTATAGATCTCCCTCAGATCTATAAAAAAACATACAATATGTGGTCAAATCTAATCACCCCCAATTTGCATGCAATCAGGCAGGCCCCTGTACCACACAGTTGAAGGCAAACCTAATGGAAATTGAACAAGAAAATTGCATGGTGAATGGCCAGCTCCACACATACCTGTAATGCTGAAGTAATTTGCACTGCAGGGCATACACCTGATATGCAGAGCAGCCCTGAGTCCAATTTAGAGCCAACATTTTAAAGCTAAAAAGGGAGAGCAGCTTAATTAAAAAGGACCTACCTTATTACTGGCAAAAAAAAAAAGAAACAAAACCAAGGCCACGGCAAGAGAGTGAGAACCCTGAAGGGTAGTACAAAAAAGCTAGAGAAAAAACCTCAGAAATAGCAAGGAAACGCCCGTTCTGCACATGTGCTGACCAGGAATAAATGTCTTAAAGGGGACATTTTTTTTTTTTTTTTTTTTTAAACCTATAAACTTTAACCACCAGGGCTCAAAAATAGTGCAGACATGGAAGCAAAAAGAAAACCTAACCTGACCAAGAAGGAAGAGAATCTGATCCTCCCGCCGTCATCACCAGCATTCGTTTTTCTGGAAATTCAGCAGACTGCGTTCCTATGAGGAAACTCTGCAAGACCCCAAAAGATCCTCAGAAGGGGTTCCCAGTCTTATCAGTGCATTGAGCGGACCCAAGAACAGGGACTGCGCACGGGAGAGGCTTAACCCGGCGGACGCTGCCGACTGCAGAGGTATGGACATACTGCTTCTCTTCACCAGTCAAGAGGAATGAGGAAAAAAAGGAGAATTAACCACTTGCCGACCGCCCCCTGTATATATACGTCGGCAGAATGGCACGTACAGGCAGAACCACGTACCTGTACGTGCCATTCTTCCGGCGGGTGGGGGGTCCGATCGGACCCCCCCCGGCCGGCGGGGACGGTCGGGATCGCTTCAGGAGCGATCCGGGATGAGGGGACGGCCAGTGGTTTCTGGCCACCCCCTCGCGATCGCTCCTGGCGAATCAGATGCTTCCTCTGTCTGTGTCAATCAAAACACAGGCAGAGGAAGTGATGTCACGCTCGGTGCGCCGGTCTATGTGACCGGAACGCCGAGCTGTGAACGTCTAAAGGTTAGTGCACCAACAGTACACTGACACCAGTACACATAGGCACACAAAACACCCCCCTGTCACCCCCAGATCACCCCCCAGATCACCCCCTCCCCCCCCAGTCACAGTGTCACTAATTGCAGTGATCATTTTTTTACTGATCACTGCATTTAGTGTCAGTGTGACTGTAATAACTGTCAGTGCAGTTAGTTTTAGGTCCAAGGTAGCCCCCTACCCCCCCCTAATAAAGGTTTAACCCCTTGATTGCCCCCCAGGTAACCCTTTCACCCCCTTTTGCCAGTGTCACTAAGCGATCGTTTTTCTGATCGCTGTATTAGTGTCACTGCTGTCGCTAGGTAACCATTTTTTTTTTTTAGGTAACCGCCATGTTTATATAGGTTCATAAATAGGTTTATAGGTCAGGTACCCCCATATTACAACCTAAATAAAGGTTTTAACCCCTTGATTGCCCCTAGAGTTAACCCTTTCACCAGTGATCACTGTATAACTGTCACTGGTGACGCTGGTTAGCCAGTTAGTTATTTCGTTATTTAGGTTCCCCGTCAGGTTTTTATATAGCGTCAGGTACCCCCATATATTACCTAATAAAGGTTTTAACCCCCTGATTGCCCCTAGTTAACCCTTTCACCCCCTTTTGCCAGTGTCACTAAGCGATCGTTTTTCTGATCGCTGCATTAGTGTCGCTAGGTAACCATTTTTTTTTTTTAGGTAACCGCCATGTTTATATAGGTTCATAAATAGGTTTATAGGTCAGGTACCCCCATATTACAACCTAAATAAAGGTTTTAACCCCCTGATTGCCCCTAGAGTTAACCCTTTCACCAGTGATCACTGTATAACTGTCACTGGTGACGCTGGTTAGCCAGTTAGTTATTTCGTTATTTAGGTTCCCCGTCAGGTTTTTATATAGCGTCAGGTACCCCCATATATTACCTAATAAAGGTTTTAACCCCCTGATTGCCCCTAGTTAACCCTTTCACCCCCTTTTGCCAGTGTCACTAAGCGATCGTTTTTCTGATCGCTGCATTAGTGTCGCTAGGTAACCAGTTTTTTTTTGTATTACTGTTACGGGTGACGCTGGTTAGTTAGCTTTATTTTTTATACTGTCAGGGCACCCGCCATTTATTACCCAATAACGGTTTAACCCCCTGATCGCCCGGCGGGTGATATCAATTAGGTTTTAGGGTCAAATAAGGTCTGCGTCGCCCCAGGTTAGTGCCAGTACCGCAAACACCCACGCGCAAAGCATACACCTCCCTTAGTGGTACAGTATCTGAACAGATCAATATCTGATCTGATCAGATCTATACTAGCGTCCCAGCAGTTTAGGGTTCCAAAAAAAAACGCATTGTTAGCGGGATCAGCCCAGATACCTGCTAGCACCGCGTTTTCCCCCTCCGCCCAGCCCAGCCCACCCAAGTGCAGTATCGATCGATCACTGTCACTTACAAAACACTAAGCACACATAACTGCAGCGTTCGCAGAGTCAGGCCTGATCCCTGCGATCGCTAACATTTTTTTTGTGGTAGCGTTTTGATTCAGTCGCTTCAGTCAGGAGCTTTTTTACCTGTGAATCTCAAAAAAATAAAAAAAATAAAAATAGTTGTCGTTTTATTGTTCTCTCTCTCACTCTATTCTCTCTCTATTGTTGCTCTTTTTTTACTCCATTCTATTCTGCAATGTTTTATTATGTTTTATCATGTTTTATCATGCTTGCTTTTCAGGTATGTAATTTTGTTTACTGTGTTTTAGTGTTAAGCATTTTTTTGTTTTCAGGTGCGCCATTCAGTTGCAACGCGGATTTATTTATCTTGACAGCAACAGCGTTTGCTCCCACGATACATAAAGCCGCGACTCCAACGCTGTAGGAGGTGATTTCACCACCACAGTTAAAAAAAAGAGCATATATGCCGAAGCATGGGGGCCGGCGGGGGGGGGAGGAGCGATTGGCTCCTAATGCCACGTACATACGGTCGAAATTCCGACCGTGTGTACACGGCATAACTTTTGCGGGAGGATGCCCCCATGCATCGGCATATATAAATGGTGCATGTATGCCCATCATTAGAAGTGGGTGGATGAAGGGAGGTATTCTAATGGTGGGCATACCCACCAATCAATCTCTTTTTTTCGTTCAGCCAAGAGGCTGCATGAAAAAAAAAAGATTACAATATATGTCCAGTATGTTGCTGGACTTTGAATGGTTATACCAGAATGATGCCTGCAGGTTTAGGTATCATCTTGGTATCATTCTTTTCAGCCAGTGATCGGCTTTCATGTAAAAGCAATTCTAGCGGGTAATTAGCCTCTAGACTGCTTTTACAAGCAGTGGGAGGGAATGTCCCCCCTCCCGGATATAAACCGCGCCATTGGGAAATTGGGAAAGCATTTTATCACACCAATCTTGGTGTGGTCAGATGCTTTGAGGGCAGAGGAAAGATCTAGGGTCTAATAGACCCCAATTTTTTCAAAAAAAGAGTACCTGTCACTGCCTATTGCTATCATAGGGGATATTTACATTCCCTGAGATAACAATAAAAATCATAACAAAGAAAAAAAATGGAAGGAACAGTTTAAAAATAAAATAAAAAAGCTAAATAAATAAAAAAAAAAACAAAAAAAAAAAAAAAAAGCACCCCTGCCCCCCCTTCTCTTGCGCAAAGGCGTACACAAGCGTTGGTCTGGCGTCATATGTAAACAGCAATTGCACCATGCATGTGAGGTATCACCGCGAAGGTCAGATCGAGGGCAGTAATTTTAGCAGTAGACCTCCTCCGTGAATCTAATGTGGTATCATGTAAAGGCTTTTAAAGGCTTTTAAAAATGTATGTAGTTTGTCGCCACTGCGTGTTTGTGCGCAATTTTAAAGCATGTCGTGTTTGGTATCCATGTACTCGGCCTAAGATCATATTTTTTATTTCATCAAAAATTTGAGCAATATAGTGTGTTTTAGTGCATTAAAAAAAAAAAAAAGTGTATTTTTTCCACAAAAAATGCGTTTGAAAAATCGCTGCGCAAATACTGTGTGGAAAAAAAAAATGCAACACCCACCATTTTAATCTGTAGGGCCTTTGCTTTAACATTATATATAGTGTTTGGGGGTTCAACGTAATTTTCTTGCAAAAAAAAAATATGTTTTCATGTAAACAAAAAGTGTTAGAAAGGGCTTTGTCTACAAGTGGTTAGAAGAGTGGGTGACGTGTGACATAGGCTTCTAAATGTTGTGCATAAAATGCCAGGACAGTTCAAACCCCCCCCAAATGACCCCATTTTGGAAAGTAGACACCCCAAGCTATTTGATGAGAGCAATGTTGAGCCCATTAAATATTTTTTTTTTTTGTCCCAAGAGATTGAATAATGAAAAAAAAAAAAAATATATATATTTTTTTTACAAAAAGTTGTCACTAAATGATATATTGCTCAAACATGTCATGGGCATATGTGGAAATACACCCCAAAATACATTCTGTTGCTTCTCCTGAGTACGGGGATACCACATGTGTGGGACTTTTTGGGAGCCTAGCTGCGTACGGAACCCCAAAAACCAATCACCGCCTTCAGGCTTTCTAAGGGTGTAATTTTTTTATTTCACTTCTCACTGCCAATCACAGTTTCGGAGGCCATGGAATGCCCAGATGGCATAAAACCCCCCAAAATGACCCCATTTTGGAAAGTAGACACCCCAAGCTATTTGCTGAGAGGTATGGTGAGTATTTTGCAGATCTCGCTTTTTGTCACAAAGTTTTGAAAATTGAAAAAAAAGAAAAAAAAAAATTTTTTTTCTTTACTTTCTTCATTTTCAAAAACAAATGAGAGCTGTAAAATACTCACCATGCCTCTCAACAAATAGCTTGGGGTGTCTACTTTCCAAAATGGGGTCATTTGGGGGGGTTTTGTGCTATTTTGGCATTTTATGGCCTTCGAAACGGTGATAGGTAGTGAGGAGTGAAATCAAAAATTTGCACCCTTAGAAATCCTGAAGGCGGTGCTTGGGTTTCGGGGCCCCGTACGCGGCTAGGCTCCCAAAAAGTACCACACATGTGGTATCCCCATACTCAGGAGAAGCAGCAAAATGTATTTTGGGGTGCAATTCCACATATAACTATGGCATGTGTGAGCAATATATCATTTAGTGACAACTTTTTGAAAAAAAAAAAAAAATCTTTTTTATTTTTGTCTTTATTCAATCACTTGGGACTAAAAAAAAAAATATTCAATGGGCTCAACATGCCTCTCAGCAAATAGCTTGGGGTGTCTACTTTCCAAAATGGGGTCATTTGGGGGGGTTTTGTACTTCTCTGCCATTTTAGCACCTCAAGAAATGAAATAGGCAGTCATAAATTAAAAGCGGTGTAAATTCCAGAAAATGTACTCTAGTTTGTAGACGCTATAACTTTTGCGCAAACCAATAAATATACGCTTATTGGCATTTTTTTTTTTACTAAAGACATGTGGCTGAATACATTTTGGCCCAAATGTTTGACTAAAATTGAGTTTATTAGATTTTTTTTATAACAAAAAGTAGAAAATCTCTTTTTTTTTCAAAATTTTCGCTCTTTTTCCGTTTATATCGCAAAAAATAAAAATCACAGAGGCAATCAAATACCATCAAAAGAAAGCTCTATTTGTGGGAAGAAAAGGACGCAAATTTCGTTTGGTTACAAAATTGCATGACCGCGCAATTACCAGTTAAAGTAGTGCAGTGCGAAATTGAAAAAAGACCTCTGGTCCTTTGGCTGCCAAATGGTCCGGGGCTGAAGTGGTTAACTATTTCTGTAGTGTTATGGGTTACTTAAAGAGACATCGCAGTAGTGGTAGACTATTTTTAAACTGGCTTTGTCTAATTGAATTTTCACTATATACAGAGGAACATTTCACTGAATATTATTAATGAAGAAAAGATGACTTTTTAAGAAAGAAAGAAAATTAGAAAGATTTTGGGACACATTTATTTCATTTTGTTTATTGTTTGAAATTATTATTTTTAACAGATTTTATACGATATTTTTTTTCCTGATAACATTTTTTACATAACAAGAAAATTCCTATAGCATTGTTGGTTATCTAAAGAGACCTCACAATAGTAGCAGTCTGTTTTGAGGTTGGCTTTGTAGAATTGAGTTCTCCACTATATAAAGAGAATATCCCTGAGTATTATTAAAGAAGAAAATGATGACTTTTTAAAGGACAAACAGTATGATTTGGGACAATTTATTTATTTCTTTTTCTTTTTAAGTTATAATTTTTTTAACAGATGGATTCATTTCGCTAATAAAAATTTTACATGACAAAGGATTCCTGTAGCATTGTGGGTTACCTAAAGAGACATCACAATAGTAGGAGCCTGTTTTGAGGTTGGCTTTGTCAAATAACATTTTCCACTATATACAGAGGAAAATATCACTAAATATTAATAAAGAAGAAAATGACTTTTATAAGGAAAAATAAAATGATTTAGGGGCATTTTTTCTTTTTTGTTGTTTATAACTTTTTTAACGGATGTACAGTATACAATATTTATTTTGCTATAATTTTTTTTTTTTATATGACAAAGGATTCCGTTTAAAATGCATTTTAAAGTAGAATTAAAGCAAAAAATAACAAGGACAAAAAAGAATAGCCCATTCTAAGATAAAATATCAAAGCCAGCTCTTGCTGCAATATTCACCTTTAATCCAGAGATTGCCTCTACAGTACTTTTTATCTCCTGATCGATGTCCTGCACAGCATCATTCAACCCACTTCCACTGAGCCAAGGTTGCCCTGGTCCTGCCCCAGCCTGTGACTGGACAGTGAAAGGAGAAGCAGCTCAGTGATGAGCTCATCTATCAGTATGCTCCTTGTCAGCATATGAATTGATTTGTTCTTTGTGCTGCTTCTTTCTCTCAAACTCCAGCCCAGCTGTATAGGGAGTGCAAGAGGCTAACACCAGGTTACATTCAGGTGCTTACACTGTTTCTAAAAATAATAAATAATTAAAAATAAATTAATAATAATAAAATATATATATATATATATATATATATATATATATATATATATATATATATATATATATATATATATATATATATATATAATTTATTATGTCTATCAATAAATAAAGAATGAAAGGCTCCATGTGGTTTAGTAGAATTGCTGAAATTCACACAATGGGAAGCATTACAGTCTTGCCTTGGGGCCAGGAGGAAAGTTATATTCGTAGTTTATTCTATTAAACTCTTTTCGCTGTTCTAGAGAATATGCATCGATTATGCATTGGGGGGGGGGGGGTGTTAGATTTCCCCTTTTTTCCTCCTCTAATCCCTCTCCCCCCTTCTCTTTTTCCTTTTCCACGCTCTCTTTTTTTTTATCCCTCCCATCATCCCTCTCCTTGCTGGTTTCTTTCTTTTTTTTCTATCTTTTGACAACTTGATCTTCTCAGTTTGATGCCATGTTGAAAATGTGCCTATATATTAGTATTTAGCTAAAAGAAATATATATAAAAAAGAAAACATATAATAAAGAATACTATATTTATATATATATACATTTATTTATTTATATTTATTTATATTTACATTTATTTATTTATATTTATTTATTTATATTTATTTATATTTTGGTTTTAATTATATTTATTTATATTTATTTATATTTATATTTATTTATATTTAAATTTATTTATATGTATTTATTTATATTTGTATGTATTTATATTTATTTATTAAATATTTATAAAAAAATAACTATTTTGCAATGTATAAATGAATAAAGAGCTGTATTATTGTCTGTCTTTTATATCCTCTCATACTTAGGATGTAAAGAAGTTCTGTGGTCACGGCGTACACTTTCATTTCATAACATCAACATTGTACTAACAATGCAAACAATAGATATATTTAACAATTCAATGTAAGCTTACATTAAAAATCTCCTTCCGTGTTGTGAGTTTTGCCGGTCTGCTGGCCGTCTCATTTCACAACTTCCTGTATTCCCACCATGCATTGCAGCATCTCCTCCATTTCTAAGGACTACGTGTCCCATGGTACCTTGCTGCCTGCAAGCAGTGATTCCTGTCCTGACTCCGCCTCCTGGAACTCCTCCTCTCAGCTCCTCTGTAGTTCAGAAGGCGGGCTCTATGAATTGTGTGACACGGCGGTGCCTACTCACAGGTCAAAGTGAATACATGTCAACTAATTCAAGGAAGGAAATGTGTGGGGGCAGGGCCGGTGCTACCACTAGGCAAACTAAGCAGCCGCCTAGGGCGCCCTGCTGCCTAGGGCGCTCAGCCACTGGTTTTCCTACTCTCTTCTTTTTGCAGCAAGCAACTAATTCTCAGCATCAGCAGGCAGCCGCCACTCCCTTCGCACACAGTGTCAGAGGCGGAGGACTGTGTCTGTGTCCCGACTTCTGAATGATTGGAAGCAAGCAAACATTCATTGATGGGCGCTGGTGAGGCTGCATTTGATGGGCGCTGGTGAGGCTGCATTTGATGGGCGCTGGTGAGGCTGCATTTGATGGGCTCTGGTGAAGCTGCATTTGATGGGCGCTGGTGAGGCTGCATTTGATGGGCGCTGGTGAGGCTGCATTTGATGGGCGCTGGTGAGGTTGCATTTGATGGGCGCTGGTGAGGCTGCATTTGATGGGGGCTGGTGAGGCTGCATTTGATGGGGGCTGGTGAGGCTTCATTTGATGGGGGCTGGTGAGGCTGCATTTGATGGGCGCTGGTGAGGCTGCATTTGATGGGCGCTGGTGAGGCTGCATTTGATGGGTGCTGGTGGGCTGCATTTAATGGGGGCTGGTGAGGCTGCATTTGATGGGCGCTGGTGAGGTTGCATTTGATGGGGGCTGGTGAGGCTGCATTTGATGGGGGCTGGTGAGGCTGCATTTGATGGGGGCTGGTGAGGCTACATTTGATGGGGGCTGGTGAGGCTGCATTTGATGGGCGCCTCATTAAAAAGGTGGGGTTTATATGGGCAGGGGAAATGGGGTGGAGTCAGGGCTGGAGCCAAGGGGGTGGGAAAATGAGGTTTCGCCTATGGTGTCAAAAATCCTTGCACCAGCCCTGTGTGGGGGATCATCATAAAGTGAGTTTATAAACTTCCAGATGGTTCAGATTAATAGGAGTAGGCTGGAAATAATTGAAATGCAATATGGAAATGAAGATATGATTTTACATTTTTACCATAAATAAACTTTAGCTCTCAATGGAATTAATTCTGATGTATTGAGTCCTCCTGGGTGTGTCTATCCATTCAATTTCCTTGATCTGGATCTGGATCCCATCTGCTATGATTGCAGAGTAGCAAAGTTTGACCCTTCCGAAAGAATTACAGGATAAATAATTTCCACCTCTATAAATCTACTCATACGGGGACCTTGTGTTTCAGCTCGGCGTCCCTAACTCACTGCTGCAGCTCCTCTTGCAGTCTCCATCCAGGCGTCCGCTTACATTAATGTCATGTTTGGTCAAGAAGCCGAAGCGTTAGGGAGAACCATCTGCGAGAAACAGCAGATCTCTGTGGAGGTGTCGTGCTTGATAAAGCCGGCCGTGTTGATGACTGTCTGAGGAGCTCGGTAATATTTTAAAGCTGCAGCGAGGGGGGGAAATGAGAAGGAAAAAGGAAAATGCTCCCTTAAGAGCAGAAAATGAACAGTTTGAGGACATATCAGAGATGACTGCTAATGAAAATGAGAAGACACAACCAGGATTGTGTCATAATATTTCATCTCAAGATGATCTTTAACACTGCTGTGTAAGGAGAGGCCCCGGATAGGCATTAAAAATACATTCCTCCGCTCAATCAAAGCAAAGGAATGGCTGTGGAGTCTTTACACTTCCATCACCAGAAAAAAGAAACTCTGACGGAACCAGAGATCATTTAAAAGGAACATAGACGGTTATGTAGAGGGTATAATGACGAGCACTATGTGCAGAAGAGGCGTGTGGAGGGTATGACGACGGGGAGTATGTGCACAGAGAGGAGGAGTGTGGAAGGTATGACGGTGGGCAGTATGTGCACAGATAGAAGTGTGGAGGGTATGAGGGCAGGCAGTATGTGCAGGGGAAATGTGTGGAGGGTATGATGCTGTCTGTATCTGCACAGAGAGGAGTGTGGAGGGTATGAGGGAGGGCAGCAGTGGTGGAACTACCAGGGTCGCAAAGGCCATGTCTCTCTTACAGCCCAGAGCCTGCACCAGCGTTGCCAACCTACCAAGCTGAAATTTACTGGCACAACACCCAAAATTTACTGGCACAGCCATGTTTTTACTGGCATTTCCAAAAATTGCCGTTTTAAGTGCAAATTTCGGTATTTAATCTACAAACAACTACAATACACAGTTAGTAATGTGATTTCAAGTAGATCTGAAAGCAAAAAAACATTTCTTTTTATAAAGCAAGGCAGGTTATTATAACCCATCAGTTTTTTGTCACCTATGTCGAGAGAGAGAGAGAGAGAGAGAGAGAGAGAGAGAGAGAGAGAGAGCGAGCGACAGCCTATGCCCCTCACAGATAGACACAGCCTTTACCCCTCACAGATAGACACAGCCTTTGCCCCTCACAGATAGACACAGCCTTTGCCCCTCACAGATAGACACAGCCTTTGCCCCTCACAGATAGACACAGCCTTTGCCCCTCACAGAAAGACACTGCCTTTGCCCCTCACAGAAAGACACTGCCTTTGCCCCTCACAGATAGACACAGCCTTTGCCCCTCACAGATAGACACAGCCTTTGCCCCTCACAGAAAGACACTGCCTTTGCCCCTCACAGAAAGACACTGCCTTTGCCCCTCACAGATAGACACAGCCTTTGCCCCTCACAGAAAGACACTGCCTTTGCCCCTCACAGAAAGACACTGCCTTTGCCCCTCACAGATAGACACAGCTTTTGCCCCTCACAGATAGACACAGCCTTTGCCCCTCACAGATAGACACAGCCTTTGCCCCTCACAGATAGACACAGCTTTTGCCCCTCACATATAGACACAGCCTTTGCCCCTCACAGATAGACACAGCCTTTGCCCCCAGAAGCAAAAGAGCCTCAGGCTGCAGGGCCCAGCAAACAGACTGCTACCCCCTCACGGCTCAGGGAAGACAAGATATGGGCACATATGAAAAAGACTGACTGACCGCACTTCAGCAGTGTAACACAGATGACTTCCATGAAAGTAATAGTCATCAGACAGGCCTGGTCCCCAGCAGCCTTCTCTTCCTGGCAGCCACTTACTGTCTCCACAATGAAGTCCCCTCCGCTCTACCCACTCGGCTGATGGTGCAGGAAGGGGCACAGTGCTGTGGTGGTGGAAATCCCTGACTTCTCACAGGCTCCATCAGCCATAGTTTGGCGGGCTGGGTTTCGGTCTCCTGCCCACAGCACGCGCCACTGATCTACTGCCGAGACGCGCCGCCGTCCACTCAAAAATGGCGCCACTTGCTCACTGACGTCACTTGCTCACTGCGCATGTGCCCGCCCAGCCGAAAAAGGCTGAGCATTTACAAGGCAGGCTTCAAAGCGGCGGCACATGCGCAGCAGTAAAATTGTTGGCCCGCAGCCATGTTTTTTACGGGCACCGCTGCCCGTAACAGGCATTTACGGACAGCCCGAAAATGGGGTGAAAATGACGGGCTGCCCGTAAATTAACGGACGGTTGGCAACACTGGCCTGCACTGACAGTTCCCCCTCCCTCCTCTCTCGCATGGATGGGAGAGGAAAGAGCTGAAAGATCCCTCTCCTACTGTGTCTTATTAAATTCAGCTACTTTCACAATTCTTGCAGTGCACACACAGGAGGAGAGGGGCGGGAGGAGAAGGAGCAGATTGGCTCTTTCTTCTCCCATCAATGTGATGGAGGAGGGAGGGGGAACTATTAATGCAGGCTCTGGGCTGTATGAGAGAAACGGTCTCAGCTCAGAGTCCTGCTGAGAAGGCACAGATAGGCAGCACCAATAGGCAGCAATGATAGGTGGCACTAATGGGCAGCACTGATAGGCGCTGATGGGCACTGATAGGCAGCATTGATGAGCACTGATGGGTGGCACTAAACGGTGGAACTGATGGGTACTAATAGGCAGCACTAATGGGCACTGATAGGTGGCATTGATGAGCACTAATAGGCAGCACTGATGGGCAATGATAGGTGGCATTAATGAGCACTGACAGGTGGCACTGATGGGCACTGATAGGCAGCACTGTAATCAGTGTAAACAATGTGCTGACAGTCTTGCTGGCTCTCCTTTCCACAGACACAGCGTGGGAGGAAAGCTTGTTTACATGTGATCAACTGATCACATGGTAAAGGGCCTCTGTGATTGGTAAAATATGCAGAAGAGATGTAGGTATAATGGTGGGCAGTATGTGCAGCAGAGGCATGTGGAGGGTATAATAGTGGGCGGTATTTGTACCCAAGGATTGTGGAGGGTATAATGTTGGGCAGTATGTGCACCAGAGGATTGCAGAGGGTATACCATTGGGCAGTATGTGCAGCCAAGGAGTGTGGAAGTTATAATGGTGGTTCAATATGAGCAGCAGAGGATTGCTGAGGGTATAATGGTGGGCAGTATGTGCAGCAGAGGAGTGCAGAGGGTATAATGTTGGGCAGTATTTGCAGCAGAGGATTGTGGAGGGTATACTGATGGGTACTGATAGGCAGCACTAATGGGCACTGATAGGTGGCATTGATGAGCACTGATAGGCAGCACTGATGGACAATGATAGGTGGCATTAATGAGCACTGACAGATGGCACTGGTAGGCGGCACTGATAATCAGTGTAAACAATGTGCTGACAGTCTTGCTGGCTCTCCTTTCCACAGACACAGCGTGGGAGGAAAGCTTGTTTACATGTGATCAACTGATCACATAGTAAAGGGCCGCTATAATTGGTGAAATATGCAGAAGAGATGTAGGCATGTGGAGGGTATAATGGTGGGCAGTATTTGTACCCAAGGATTGTGGAGGGTATAATGTTGGGCAGTATGTGCACCAGAGGATTGCAGAGGGTATACCGTTGGGCAGTATGTGCAGCCGAGGAGTGTGGAGGTTAAAATGGTGGTTCAATATGAGCCGCAGAGGATTGCCGAGGGTATAATGGTGGGCAGTATGTGCAGCAGAGGAGTGCAGAGGGCATAATGTTGGGCAGTATTTGCAGCAGAGGATTGTGGAGGGTATAATGGTGGGCATTATGTGAAGCAGAGGAGTGTTCAGATTATAATGGTGGGCAGTATGTGCAGCAGAGGAGTGGAGAAAGTATAATGATGGGCAGTATGTGTACCCAAGGATTGCAGAGGGTATAATGGTGGGTAGTATGTGCAGCAGAGGAGTGTTGGGGGTATAATGGTGGGCATTATATGCAGCAGAGGAATGTGGGAATGTGGAGGGTATAATGGTGGACAGTATGTGCAGCAGAAGAATGTGGAGGGAATAATGGTGGGCAGTATGTGCAGCAGAGAAATGTGGAGGGTATAATGGTGGGCAGTAAGTGCAGCAGAGGAATGTGGAGGGTATATTGGTGGGCAGTATGTGCAGCAAAGGAATGTGGAGGGTATAATGGTGGGCAGTATGTTCAGCAGAGGAATGTGGAGGGTATAATGGTGGGCAGTATGTGCAGCAGAGGAATGTGGAGGGTATAATGGTGGGCAGTATGTGCAGCGGAGGAATGTGGAGGGTATAATGGTGGGCAGTATGTTCAGCAGAGGAATGTAGAGGGTATAATGGTGGGCAGTATGTGCAGCAGAGGAATGTGGAGGGTATAATGGTGGGCAGTATGTACAGCAGAAGAATGTGGAGGGAATAATGGTGGGCAGTATGTGCAGCAGAGAAATGTGGAGGGTATAATGGTGGGCAGTATGTAGGAACATAAGTTGTCTATAATTGATAGAAAACAAAAACCAGGAAGCATCCATCATTGTGCATAATTTGAAAAAAACATACAACAGTATTGTATATGGACACTAACCACATATTTTAGATGATAAATCACCAGTATTGCATCCTATTTAAAAGCACAGGGAAGACCTGGCTGCCAAATGTCACTAACGCCCAGCCAAACAGAGGAGAAACACAACGGATCCAAGAAACAGGACCAGCCACAGAGGGCCAGGAATGGGTTTCTAAGACATAAAAAGTAGGAAAATCTAGTTACCACACAGTGTACCCAGCTAGAAACTATGACTATATGCAGAAGCATAAATAGAACCTTCAGGGCCCCCGATACAAGAAACCATGGATGGCCCCTGCATGGGGGAATGGTAATATCCTGTTATTTGGGGGGTGGTAATATGCTGTTATGGGGGTGGTAATATCCTGTTATGGGGGTGTTTCTCTGCCTCAGGGACTGGAGCACTTGTCAGGATAGAAGGAAAAATGGATGGGGCAAAATACCATCAAATTCTTGAGGAAAATCTGCTGCCCTCTGCTGGCAGAAAGTTGTCAATGGAAAGAAGGTTTACCTTCCAACATGACAATGACCCAAAGCACACAGAAACAATGACCACACTGTGGATGAAGGAGAAAAACCTGAATGTCCTTGTATGGCCTCGTCAGAGCCCAGACTTAAACCCCATTGAAAATCTGTGGAATGATGATTGAAGACTGCTGTCCACAAACGGTCACCATCAAATGTAACTGACCTTGAGCAGTTCTGCAAAGACAAGTGAGCAACTATTGCAAAGTTAGTAGAGACATATCCCAATTTTATTTATTGCTGAAAATGTGTTTTAATAAATATTGCGTGACGTACAAAAATTGCAACAACTTTCTTTTTATTCTATACAGGCTCTCAGTTTTCACCAAATATATAATATTCTGGGAATTTTAAGAAATTGTATAGCCAAAAATAAGATTATTATATGTGTGCAAAAAAAAAAAAAAAGAAAAAGTGGTCTAGTGAAAACAAATAAAAATAAATAAAAACGGTAAAATGTGCTATTTGGTTTCAACTCAAACAAATATATGAAGACAAACTTGACATTCTGTGCAGACTTTTCACATTTCCATACATTCTATTTAAAGCACTTTATTTTTCCGGATCACGTGGAAAAGACAAACATTTCTGCATAATTCCCTGTTCTGGTCTTGTCATTGGCCTCACTACAACTAGAAGTGTCAATCATCTGTGTGAACGAGTCGGCTTGGCTGCAAATGAACTGCTGCATTGTCACCTCCCGGTGCAGATGGGCTCCGATGCTTCTAGAACATAAACATGACACTGATGATTGCCTGCTAAATTGTCTAATTAGTGGATTCTCTGGCTTGGTTCCTTCATTAGAGTGCTCATTTTCATAAACTTCAGGAATAATTCCATCATTTTTTTCCCCATGTTTATGTTAACGGAACACAAAAAATGTGTTACAAACTTCAGTTATCAGCAAAAAATTTGATGGGTGTTTGCAAATGTTTAGCTACCCAGGGTGGTGGTCCTCAGAGGTCCGAAGGGTGAAGCCAATAAACCAAAAGAAAGGATGGTTTGGAATGTCCTTTGGAAAAATAAGAGGTGTGTATTTTGTATCTGCATTACCACTGTTAATTTAAAGAGGGTTATACAGTGCAAGGTAGGAATGGGATGTATGGGATGTAAGCACCAGATAGGATTCTCAAATTTGCAGTGAGTGGAGAAAACTGGGTTGTAAATTTTCTCCAGGTTTTTTAATCTGGAGTTTGAATGTTCCACAGTGTCTTGGGTGGGACGCAGCGGCAGCTGGTGAAGTTTTAGGATGGGGGGGGGTGCCAGACCCCGCCCTTCCTTTTTGACAGCTCCCACTTGCTGAAAATGGGCGTGGCTTCAGCGAAATAGTGGTGGTGTGGTTAGCGTCTGAGATGAACGAGGGATGGAGGGAGAGGGAGAGAGGGATGGAGGGACAGCAGGCCCAGATCCTACACAACAATAGAAATATGTGTATTCTAGAAAGTTTAACAATCAACAGATAAAGATACCCCAAACACCTGGTGTTAGTGCTTCAATCATCCCCGCACCATGGTTATTATAGTGTCAGGATGATTGAAGCGCATTATTTCTATTATTACATTGTAATATAAAATGAAATCATTCAACTCACCATAATGCAGAATCAGTGGGAGCCCTGAGCGTGTCACTAGCCATGTCGCCTGCCACCAGATGCCCCCAGCGGAGTCCTTCCTTACATCAGGTGCCCCCAGCGGAGTCCCTCCTTACATCAGATGCCCCCAGCGGAGTCCCTCCTTACATCAGGTGCCCCCAGCAGAGTTCCTCCTTACATCAGGTGCTCCCAGCAGAGTCCCTCCTTATATCAGGTGCCCCCAGCGGAGTCCCTTCTTATATCAGTTGCCCCCAGCGGAGTCCCTTCTTACATCAGGTGCCCCCAGCGGAGTCCCTCCTTACAGCAGGTGCCCCCAGCGGAGTCCCTTCTTACATCAGATGCCCCCAGCGGAGTCCGCTGGTGTAAGCACCTTAATCATCCCGGCACCATGGTTGTTATGGTGTCAGGATGATTGAAGCGCATTATTTCTATTATTACATTGTAATATAAAATGAAATCATTCAACTCACCATAATGCAGAATCAGTGGGAGCCCTGAGCGTGTCACTAGCCATGTCGCCTGCCACCAGATGCCATCAGATGCCCCCAGCGGAGTCCCTCCTTACATCAGATGCCCCCAGCGGAGTCCCTCCTTACATCAGGTGCCCCAGCGGAGTCCCTCCTTATATCAGGTGCCCCCAGCGGAGTCCCTTCTTACACCCTGGGTAGCTAAACTCCTTACATCAGGTGCCCCCAGCGGAGTCCCTCCTTACATCTGTGTCCCCATCAGCGGAGCAGCAGGGTCCTCCTCACATCTGTGTCCCGGCAGTACAGCACTCCTTCAAGCCGCATCTGTAGCTAGTTCCTGTCTTTCTTTGTGTGTTCAGTGGAGAGGGGAGGGGCCTCCCCTAATTAAAAACCCTCTGTGTGTAGCAGCCCCCCCCTAATTACTTACCTGAGCCCCATATCTCTCCAGTGTGAGTATCTTAGCTATCCGGGACTCACCTCCTTATTGGCTGAGACACAGCAGCAGCGCAAAGTCAGTTAGCCAATCAGCAGAGAGAGGGGGAGCCGTGTCAGGGCTCTATTTCTGAATGGACACACAGAGCTATGACTCGGCTCAGGTGCCCCCATAGCAAGCTGCTTGCTGTAGGGGCACTCGACAGGAGAGGAGGGGCCATCTTGCTCTCCTCTTCTCTCCTCCCAAGGCCTCCTGCTCTCCATTTCCTTTGTCACTTCCTCACATGTCCATCTTTAGTACTTCTCTAGAGCCTCTCCCATCCTCTGGATTTTCTGGAACTCCTAACGTGTCAGCTATCTTCTACTCTGTAGGCCTCTAGGAAAAACTCTACCTCTACCAAATAAATTGAATTTTACTTTCTCCATCAGCTCATCCCCCCACAGTTATTACCTGTATTACTTTCTCAGCCCACTTAGATTGTAAGCTCTTATGAGTAGGTTCCTCCTGATCCTCTTGTATTGAACTGTACTGCACAAACTGTTGGCACTATGTAAGCATACAGCCTAAGGGGTCTATTTAGCCATTTTTTAACCAAGATTCATACATTTTTTCGAATAAAGTATTTTGTACAAATGGGTGAATCTTATGCCGCATACACACAATCGGAATTCCGGCCAGAAAAAGACAGATGAGAGCTTTTCATCGGAAAATGCGACCGTGTGTAGGCTCCATCGGAATTTTGCTGGCCGAATTTCCGACAGCAAAGAATTGAGAGCGTGTTCTCAATTTTTCCAACGGAAAAGGTTTCTATCAGAAATTCCGATCGTCTGTAGCAATTCTGATGCGCAAAATTCCTACGCATGCTCGGAAACAATTTGACGCATGCTCGGAAGCATTGAACTCGGCTCGTTGTAGTGTTGTACGTCACTGCGTTTTTGGCGGTCGGAAATTTGGTGTGGCCGTGTGTAGGCAAGACAGTTTGAGCGGAATTCCGTCGAGAAAACAGTCAGAGATTTTTCCGACGAGAATTCCGATCGTGTGTACGCGGCATTAGGTGAAAGTTGTTGGTTAAAACATTGATTTAAAAAAACTTACTCTAGGAAGGAGGACTACTCTTTGGAGAACTTCAAAACTAAAGACAGAATCCAAGATAAATAAAAAAGAGACATTTTCTGTAAATATATAAGGGAAAAATGCAGAAAATGTCCAAAAAAAAGTCAAAATATATTTGTGAGGCGTACACGGTTTTCTTCTACATGTATTCCTGAGAGTTTACTCATAGGTGAATTTCACCTTTAAGCATGCGTCTGTCTCGGAAAGGTCAGGCTCGCCTATTCTAAGAAATGTGTCTCAGAAATTCTCTCTGCAACACTTGTGGAAGAAAAAAAATTAAATCTTCATCCATCAGTCACATAATAGATGGAAAAATATCTCTTGTCACAGCTGAGATTTCATGTCTATGAATCCCATTGAGCACTATGTGTAGAAGATCTGTCAGTGAAAACAAAATCCTCCACTAAACACAGAGAAAAACCATCATTGAATATCATTAACCACTTGCTACCCACAATATATCAGAATGACGGCGGCAAAGTGGTTTCAATATCCTGACCGGACGTCATATGACGCGATCAGGATATTGAGCCGATGCCCCCCCGGGGGCGCGCATCACGGCGATCGTTGTTGTGGTGCGTCAGTCTGACACCCCGCAACTACGATCTCGGTAAAAAGTCTCTGACGGAGACTCTTTACCACCTGATCAGCCATGTCCAATCACGGCTGATCACAGTGTAAATAGGAAAAGCCTTTGATCGGCTTTTCCTCACACGCGTCTGTCAGACACGAGTAGAGGAGAGCCGATCAGCTGCTCCTCTGACAGGGGGGGTCTGTGCTGTTTGATTATCAGCACGGCCCCCTCCCCCCCCCGAGGATGCCCACAGGGACGCAACCAGACCACCAGGGATGCTCAGCACCAGGTATGCCACCCTAGACCACCAGGGATGCCAGTCAGTGCCCACAATGAATGCCAATCAGTGCCCACAATGGATGCCAATCAGTGCCCACAATGAGCAACACTGATTGGCATGTATTATTGATTGGCACTGATTGGCATCCATCAGTACAATACATTACACGACAATGGCGCCTATCAGTGCCCATCTGTGCCATCTATCAGTGCCCATCCGTGCCGCCTATCAGTGCCCATCCATGCTGCCTATCAGTGCCCATCCATACTCATCCGTGCCGCCTATCCATGCTGCCTATCCATGCCCATCCGTACCGTCTATCCATGCCCATCCATGCCGCCTATCCATGCCCATCCGTGACACCTGTCAGTGCCAATTTATGCCACCTATCTGTGCCCATCCGTGTCGCCCATCAGTGCCGCCTATCAGTGCCACATATCAGTGCCCATCAATGCCACCTCATCAGTGCCACTTCATTGGTGCCCATCAGTGCCGCCTTATCAGTGCCTGCCAGTGCAGCCCCATCAGTGCCCATCAGTGAAGGAGAAAACTTACTTATTTACAAAGTTTTGAAACTGAAACAAAAAAAACATTTTTTTTTTCAAAATTTTCTGTCTTTTTTTATTTGTTTAGCGGAAAATAAAAATCCCAGAGGTGATCAAATACCACCAAAAGAAAGCTCTATTTGTGGGGAAAAAAAACGGAAAATTGTATCATACTTACCGTAATTTTCCTTTCCTGGTGCCAATCCATGGCAGCATACATGTGATAGAGCTCCGCCTCTACTCCGCCTTCAGGACTAGTGAATAGCATAAATTAAAGGGCATAGCCCCTCCCCCAACATTCTTCGTAATATAGAATACCGAGGGTGGGAGTTTATGCTGCCATGGATTGGCACCAGGAAAGGAAAATTACGGTAAGTATGATACAATTTTCCGTTTTCCTGGTGCCTCCATGGCAGCATACATGTGATAAATAACTAGCTCACATGGGTGGGTTTAATGCTTTAACAAAAAATAAACTTTAATCAAACACAGACATAGCAGCATGAAGCGCTTTTCTCCCGAACTCTACGGTTGTAAGAGCCCCGGGATCAATACGATAATGTTTGAGGAACGTGTGTCGGGAAGACCAAGCCTAATGTTTCAAGAGAAACATTTGCCCTCGCTGCCCAAGATGCCGATACTGCTCTTGTTGAAGGAGCATTCACCTGAGCCAAAACTTGCTGTGGCTTCCAAGTAGGCCCTGAGAACTTTGGATATGTCTAACTCATAACAGGAGTTTGATTCTGAGTCCATGAAAACTGGTAACACCCATGGTTCTGATAGGTTTGCCGTTGAGGTGACCTTGGGTGTGAAACCTCTGAGAGGGCGAAGTTCTACCCTATCTGGAAAAAAAAAAAAGGATATGTGATCATCCCCAATGCCCAGGGAGTGGATTTCCGAAATCCTCTTGTCGGATGTAATAGCCAACAGAAAAGTTGTTTTTAAAGTCAAGTTACAAATTGAGACCTCTTCAACCGGTACAAACGGATGAGTGGATAGGACTTCCAATATTAGAGGAGGATCCCACTTTGGAAAGGAACGTCTGGATGGGGGACACATCTTCAATACTCCCCTGAGGAACGTAACCACTAGAGGGTCTTCTGCCCCCCTGGTGTTAGTTGCTGCAGAAGTTGCGGAAACTTGTACCTTGAGGGAACTCTGGCTGAGCCCCAAATCAAGACCAGTTTGCAGAAAACTCAGAACATCAGCAGTGGAAAGAGAGAGATAGGATCAAATCCTTTTCCTGGGGCATAGGATAAGAACTTCTCCTAAATTCTTGCATAGACTGTGTTGGTTGTAGGCTTCCTAGCTTTTAACAGGGTGGATATGACCTCTTGGGAACAGCCTAACGATTCAAACCTCCTCCTTTCCACTTCCATACACAAAGATCCAGCTTCTGTGGGTCTGGATGGCCCAGCCTGCCCTGGGTCAACAACTGCAGAAAGGGAGGAATTCTGATCGGATGATCCACACTGAGGTGCATGGCTAGTGGAAACCACGGTCTCTTCAACCAATAGGGTAGCACTGCTAGCACTTTGACTGGTTCGTTCAGGAGTCTGAGGAGAAACCTCAAAATGAGTGGGCGAGGAGGAGAGGTGTAAGCTGTCTTGAAGGTCCAAGGACAAGACAGTGCATCTACTCCTTCCGCCTGTGGATGTGGAAGGTGAGAGAAGAATCTCCTGATTTTGCAATTCTCATGCGTAGCAAAAAGATCCACCAGTGGGGTCTGCCCTAGATTGGAAATTTGGATGAACACATGGGGATGTAGAGACCACTCGTTGTCCCCAAACCTCCTCGATAAGACATCTGCCTCTGTGTTCATCTTGCCTGGGAGATACATTGCCCTGAGGTCTAGCAGGTTCCTCTCTGCCCAGAGCATTACAGGTTCCACTTCCCTCAGAAGTGTCTTGCTGTGGGTGCCCCCTTGTCTCTGAAGGTACGAGACCGCCACCTTGGTGTCCAAACATAGAAGTACTCTCTGTCCCTTGACCTGAGATGCAAAACAGGTTAAGGCTAGAAATGCTGCCCTCATTTCTAGGACGTTGGACACTGTCCCTCTGGTGGGAAAGGACCATCTTCCCTGAATTCTCTGCAATGGGCACCCCACCCCTGGCCACTCGCATCTGACGTAATTGTGGACCATGAGTGGGAACCCAAATGAAAGAGCCGGGAGAGATTCTCTGGATTCAACCAGTGTAATGACCACTGCTCATTAGCGTTGTTAAACGGATTGTCTGAGACAGATGTTGTCGTCTTCATTGTATTAAGAATCCCGTCTGGAAGTGTCTCAGATGCTAGTGAGACCATGGAACTAGAGGTATGCACGAGGACATCGTGCGAATAAGGCTCAGACACTGCAAGGCTGATAGATGGGATCTCTATGACCTTGGATACCTTCTGAATGATGCACTCCATCTTCATCTGGGGTAAAGAGACTGTGCCTAGGAGCGTACCGAACATTGCTCCTAAGTAAACCATCTGCTGTGTTGAAACTAATTGGCTCTTCCGATGGTTCACCAGCCACCCGAACTCCGACCACTACTGGAGAAGAATCTCCCTGTGGACTAAAAGGTGGCTCGGGTTTTTTGACAGCAAGAGGATATCGTCCAGGTAGTGATAAATTCTTAACCCCCTCTCTCTTTCATAGGGGCCAAGACAGATATCAACACTTTTGTGAACACCAGAGGGTAGGTGCATAGCCCGAAGGGCAGAGCTTGAAATTGCAGGTGGACATGACCCACTGCGAACCTTAAGTATTTTTGGAAGGATGGTAGAATAGGGATGTGGAGGTACGCATCCTGCAGGTCTATCGAGATTAATCAATCTCCTGGTTGTATGGTTTGTATGATCGTTTGGAGTGACTCCATCTTGAAGCTTTCGAGATGGATGTATTGATTTAGCTTTTTCAGATCTATTACAGGTCTCCAGTCGCCTGTTTTTTTCTGCACCAGGAAAAGGGTGGAAGAAAAACCTGTAAAATCGATCTGATGGGGGGACAGGTATTGCTGCCCCTTTGACGCTGCAGGGACTCCAAAAAAAAAATTGGTTTAAGGCCAGTGCCTTCTGTGGGGAGGCTGGTAACTGTCTCTTTGAAGGACGTGTGAGGAGGCTGCTGAGAGAAAGTCCAGAAGTGACCGTACCGGATCGTTGCTAGGACCCATGGGTCTTGACATTTGGAGGCACAGATGGGAAAAACTTTTTTTTTTTTAACCGGGCTCCCACTGGGGGCGTTTCCTCCCCGCTGACGTCAAAAGGACTTTGTCCCCTCCTGGGGAGCAGTGAGGGACTTGTACTTTCTGGCTCCCAGAAAAGAAGTCTGGGTGCCTCTCCACGATTTCTTGTTGTCCCTAAAGGGGCGAGACTGCCTGAAGTCTCTAGAATTTGATTGCAGGAATCGTGATAAATAGGCCTTTGTTCTCCGGACCTTCCTGTCCTGAGGAAGTAAGCCAGATTTGCCCCCTGTTACTCTGGAGATTACTTTGTCGAGTTTCTCAACAAACAAAGATTTTCCATCAAAGGAAATCTTGCACCAATTCTGCTTTGATGCTAGATCGGCCGTCCAAGGCTTTAGCCATAAGGCCCGCTTTGCCATAACAGAGTAGCAGCATTGAATTGGCTGAACACCGGATTGTGTCAATTGCAG